>BLKM01000398.1:133458-289818 GCA_013340265.1 Coptotermes formosanus | reverse complement strand
TCAGATAATGTGACAGTTCCTCAGCCTGTCAAGTTTCGTACCGTGGGTGGAATATCGGCTTTAATTGTCATGTTCATATTGCCATTTGAATTGAGTCAGTGCCCTTACACACACACACACACACACACTTACGCAAGGACATTTTAATATTACCCTACCAACTACATGTAGATCTTGCTTATGGTCTCCTTCCTTTAATTTTTTAACAGTGAATCTGTTCAGGAGAAATAAATTAAATGTTTTTCAATCAGGTGATGCAGTTAGCAGATTGGAGGAGTAACGTGTGAACTTGAGCCAGTCTGTTATGAAGTGATGAATGCACAAAGAGGTTCTGCTCAGTGAAATTTATGTGTAAATTATGAAGCAAACCAGTCAGCACCAAGGCCCAAATTGTAGGGTGAACCTACACCAGCAGGCACTGCTGTCGTTGGCATGCTCTGTGATTCGTCCACCTCAGGAGACTATCTGCAAATGCCTTATTGCACATCTGGATTGTTGTGCCATTGACTGTGTCACTGAGGAAGGCAAGTGTGCCCAATTTGCAGAAAATGTTTGAGGGTACATCTGTGTGTCTGTGTTCAGGGCTGTAGAATGAAGTTTTACAACATAACGAAGTCTCAGTAGGATGTACTGGTAGTTTATGAAACTGCACTGTCTGGAGCAGAAGAATGTTATACACAGTTTCATTAATAATTTATGTTGTAATATTAATGTAACTTTGAGCTGGGATAGCTCAGCATAGTGACTAGCCAGCAGGCTGGATATACAATGACCTCATGGTTCAGTTTTCAGCAGGGACAAGAGCATTATCTTTTTTCCAAAAGGCTAAACTGGCTATGGGCCCACCCAAATTCCTTTTTGATGGGTACTACAGGCTCTTTTTTCTGGGTGTAAATTATCCAGGGCATGAAGCTTACCTCTCACTCGATCTCTTGCCGAAGTGGAAATGGGTGAGATTTTAACCCTACTCCCCCTTATGTTTTCATGGTGTGCTCAGGGACAATTGTACCTTTTATTTAAAGTGACCTAGCGTGAGTTGCAAGTTTTCTGTGTGAAATTTGAAGTTGTGGCAGTGTGTATGCAGACTCAGTCTTCTAGGATGTGGTGCCGTGTGCAGAGATTAGGTCTGCTGACCAAAACAAAAGATGACTGATGAACTGAACAACAAATTCGAGACAGTTTGCCACCATTGCTCTTGACTTCTTAAGGAAAAGTGCTGAAGTCTGTGTCTTGTAAGTTGCAGAAGTGTCTAAAGTGCTGTGGCCTGTGCTGTAATCTGGTACTAAATGGTAGTGTGTGGGTTTTGAAATGGTGAAGGAACTGGAGCAAAGTTTGATTCCTTTTAGGAGATACAGACATTTAACTTTATGCATGTACTTTTGTAGTTTGATATATGTATATGTGCCAACAATTTGTGTAAACTTGTCTACGAACTGTATGATGTCTTATCTCAAAAGACTGTAATTGGGCAGCTATGATGTATGTCTAAATGTTTTCTGTGTCATGTTCATGAGGATAGTAGAGGCATTTCATATCCTTGTGCAATTGTGAGGGCAATCAAGTCATAAACACATTAGATTCATGTCTTTCCGACTGAATGGAATATAAAGCTGCAGATACAAAAATGTGTGTAGAAAGATAAAGGTGTTACAAGGTGACTGCTCTTGGGTTTGTATGAAAGGTTATATTGAATAACTGGCACTGTGTTTGTCTGAAATATTTGTAATCACCTACAAAACTGCACAGTATCCTTAACCCTTTAAAGACGGAACGTAATCTGTTTTATATAAGGACTCAGTGCATACCGCACTGTAAACACTCTCCACTTCGGTTATAAAAACCAATCTCTTAATGTTTTATAAGGCAAAAGTTGCTGTTTGTTCTGAGATCCGTACAAAACATATAAATGCAATGTGGACACCACGTAGAATTTTTTAATGTTAAACCTGGTCGTATGTAAAGTTACCGCTAGGCTTTAAAAGGTTAATCCAGAAACCCACGTTCAAATTATTACACATCCCCCCCCCCCTGCAGAAAAAGCACTCAAAATCTAAACACATAGACCGCCTCTCCCTCACACCTCTGGCCATAGGGGGTGGAGACGGAGACATACATGCAACCAACATATTGTATTCATTAAGTCATGTACTTTCCAGAGGTGTTGTTGACAAGAAGAGACACATTTTAACCCTTTAAGGAGGAATTTGATGTAATAAATATCTAAAAAGTGAGTTCATACCTCACAGAAAATGTATTAAGTCTCCTTGACAAAAATGTGTGGCTTAGAGAAGTAATTTTAGTTTAATGAGAGAATCATACAAAGCCAATAAATATGTTCTGTGGACAATGTGCAGAGTTGCTTAGTGTTACAGTGCAGTAGGTGGTAACTATATTTGCCAGTATGTCTTAAAGGGATGAGACATCCTGTAGGGCAGTAATAGCAACATAACCAAATGTGTGTGTTTATTGTGAACTGTATGATCTGAAGTTTGTTTGTGTTCACTTGTAGCGCTTCTGTAAGACCCAGGGCACTTGGCAGCAGCAGTGGCCACCTTCACACAAAGAGATAATGTGCACCATCAACAGGCATCCCATCTATGTTACATTGCATTTCATGGATGATGAGTACCATGCTGCTGCCAGAGGTGTTATGCAGACTGTGAAAAAGAAGATAGGTCTTCGTGAGACAGTCATGGTAAGTCCTTACTTTTAAGCCTTTGCACACGTAAGGGAAAATGAAATCTAATATGCAAGGGAAATATCTGTTGTAACAGGAGAATGGAGAAAAATGCATAATGAGATCCTCTGTGATTTGTACTCCTTACCCAGTATTATGTGGGTGATAAGTTGGTGAAGGATGAGCTGGTTGGGTTAGAAATTTATACAGAGTTTTGGTGGGGAAACGTGAAGGAAGGAGGCCATATGGAAGGCCTAGTGACAGATAAGTGGGTATTATTAATACAGATTGTACAGAAATAAGATGGGAGGTCATGAATTGGATGTATGTGTGTTTCAGGACAGGGAGATGTGACAGACTCTTCAGAACATGGTAACCAACTTTTGGGTTCTATAAAATACTGGGAATTCCTTGACTAAATGAGGAACTGTTAGCTTCTCAAGAAGGACTCTGCTACATGGAGTTGGTCAGCCAACTGAACAATTATGATTGTTTTGCTCTGTTCACTGTGTGTTAAAATTAAACTTGCTGTCATTTTGTGTCTGTTTGTTTAAACCCTGATAACGGAGAATTCCTCAAAGTTGCAGTATGTTAGTCAAAATTGTTTCTGCCTGTCTGCAGCACCACAGGGTATGACATCCAGATGAGAATAATCTTCATTATGCAGGATGAGAGCATTATGATGATCCAAATGAATTGGCATGTGATGATGAGAGTTTTCATTTAAATACTCATATGTGATGTACAGAAGGCAATGCAGCTGGGATAGTGTGGACAGTACAGTGACATGGTTACAGGCTGGACAGCCCAGGCTTTGATTCCTGGCAGGGGTAGGAGATTTTGTCTGTCCTCCAAAATACTTAGAAAGGCCCTGGGGCCTACCCAGTCTGCTATTCATTGGGTACAAGTGGCTTGTGCCCCAGGATTAAATCAGTCAGTAGGACAGGCTGGCCATTCATCTTAATATACTGCCAAGTTTAAGAATGAGTGGAGCTATACCTTTATGCCCCTGTGTAAGCCTTCATGGTGTGTGTAGGAGAATCTTTACATAACTCATCAGAGAAAGCAGGGAATTGAAACTGTGGATCCTGACCTACAGTCCTGCTGTAAACTGCCTTGTGTTTGTCACTGGAAGTGAGAAGGAACAGAGTAAGGTCATCCACACAACACTCAAAGCACCTCTTTCTTTGCCCTGCCCCCTGTAATTTTGAAGATTTAAGTCTTCTGGGCTGTGATGGTGTGTCACTGGGTGAGAGAAGTGTTGGGTACTGTGAGCCGACTTAACCACAGTGGCACGTCTCAGATTCGTACAGTCCTAGTAACACAGTTGTGTGAAGATAAGATCTGTTTTTGATATATGTGCGTGTGAAATATTGTACATTGCATTTGATGTTCAGTGTTTGTTTGTATGATGGTGCTGCTTGCAGGCGTTCCAGATTGCCAGTTGATTCAAGAGTACACAGAAGTGCTCCTGCAGTGCCATCAATGTGTGCAGTTAATTTACACATTGAAATTGCAGAATCTCCTGTTATAGGTTTTGAATTACTTTTGTGTGTGTTGTTATATGCACATTAATGGGACACAAAAAAATTGATAACTATATTTACCGAAATAATATGATAATTCAAACATGAATTAAGTTTAGTCGAGGATATTTTCCAGATATTAGTATATATGCCCCAACTGAAGCCAAAGAAGGAAATAATGCTTTTTTACGAAAATCTTCAGAAGATTATAAATACTGTTTTTAAATCAGTCATGTTGCTCTTGATGGATGACTTCAGTGCCACAATTTTGTTGGAAGATTTGGTGAAACTACGCGAATTACAACAAGGATAATTGTTTTTTCAGAAGATTATCTGTTATGAAATCAACACTTATTTCTCCACATATTACAAACTCTGTCTTTGGTTTCTTTAGAGGTTTTAATGTTGAATCCAGCAAACTTAAAAAATGACCATAGTCTCCAAAAGGAGATCTGTGTATGCATATTATAAGTATATGGAATCCTTTAATCTCTAGTTGCATGGCACAAGTTTCAAAATTTTATTCCTCACATTGATAAGACACATGTATTCCATTGTAGCATAAATGTTTTCTAACAAAATTGCAGACTCCTGCTTCCTGAAAAATTTGGCGAGAATGACTAGGTCCTAGAGTATAACGAATTAAATTAAAAAGAAGTCTTTCTTGACCATGTGATATTCCGAGAAACACAGTACATGTGGCTCTATTTTAAGTGAATTTGTTAATTCTTCACTTTTCTTATGCTTCTAATATGTGGATGTAGAATAGCGAGTGAATGATCTAAATCTATATTTTTCCCAGATTCATCGCACTGTCCTAGGTCCATAAAAATCATTTCTTGTTCTTGTTTTTCTCCTTAATCTGCTTGATGTACTTAGTTCAACCCCCTGTACAGGGTGAACTGCTTTCTCATTTTTTTGTTGCGTATGCCCTTCGTGAACTCCATTACTTTCCCCCACTGTGTAAAATTAATTTCGTCCCTTCGTTGGATCCTTAGTGTTGACATCCCTATTGCTAACGCAGGAAGTTGTGCGGCTGTGGGATAACTGTTTTTTTTGTAATGTTCGCCTTTTTATGCCGTTTCACGTTACTTCTTCGCAGTTATGCCGTCAACAAAGCACTTGAATAGCAGATGGTTTTCTTAGCAAGTGCTCCGTCCCTGATTTAGTGATGTCATGTTATTTCCACTTCGTTCTGTTCGGAAGGGAGTGTGGGGGCGGGGATGCAAGCGTGTTCTCGGGCAGGTTGTTTAACTGCCGACCGATCTGTCGTCGTATTTGTCATGTTAGTTCCTCCGTCAAAGAGGGGCGCAGATGGCGGATGTGGGCATGTTCAGTCTGTAAGCGCTACAGAGATGGCAGGACAAGCGAAGGCACGAATCACATATTGAAGTGTTATCACGGACATTATGCCCCATATATGTAACCAGTGGTGCCTTGTTGCTAGGTATACGATTCGTGCAGACACAATTTGACAGCCGCAGTTAGGAGGTGTCTGTATTTGGTGTGAAAATGCTGTGCTCCGTTTTTATGACTTTGACGCCTAAAATTGGTTAGTAGAATGGGTTGTGAGATAGTAATGTTACTCATAATTGTTGTTGATGAGGATTTACGGACGTAGTTTAGTTTGTTTCTGGTGGCAAATCTGGCCGTTTTCCATTTAGTTCAATTCGCCGTAGGGACGGATTTTATTTGATGGTTGGAAAGTTATTGCTATTTTTGTCACCATATTGTGAGTTCGTCAAAAGGGCTGAGAACTGGGAACCTTGTTCCTGTAGAAAAGCGGAAAATTTGCAGCTGAATGTATTATATAGTCACGATATTCAAACTAGCTAGTGGCGTGTAATGTGACTTTGCAGGGAATGGTGGCAATTAGCTATGAGGGATTGTCAGCGTTGATAACAGCCATGGTGGTTATGAAGATAAATAGTGGAAGTATCCAGAGAGTTGAGCCTGTAAAATGTTGTGTGATTTTGCAACTATAAAGCCTACAATTTGTTACTAAATTCGCAATTGGAGCATAACCTCTATTCTGTTACTGAGTCCCAACCTAAGTAACTGACCACCTTCCGCATCTCTGAGCAAAATGTCATCATGTTAATTGATTACAGGTTCTTTTGCTCATCAGAAATACTCGAACCCTGACATCTGTGAGTGAAAGGGCTGCCAGCTGGATGCTAAATATGGGAATATGGGTGCAAAGCATAACATGAGAAAGTTGGTGGGATATTACCATGTCATGTTTGTTTACAGTAAGAACACAGCATACCAAGAGGTTTTAATGGGCCCTGATCTTTGTTTATGCAGCTCTTGATTATAAATAGTTTTTTATTCGGACCGAATGGATTCACTGTACTGTTTTTGTAGGTGTTAGTACTCTCTTCCACAGGGTCCTTATTTTATCTAATAACTATGATTTGTCACTTTCCACTGCTACTCCAACGTGCGTGTGGGCACCACATTATTTGACAAAGATTTGTTTTATCCAAAAATTTGTAGAATGTGAGAGACTATGTTTCATACCCATATACAACAAGAGGGAGAATTATAGTTCCATATATTTTAGTTTTTTTATTCTTAGATATCTGAAAGAGAATAGCAATGGATGTTGATCTCATGCCATGATTTTCATGCCAAACTTTGTGAAAATGGTTCTTGCGTACAAAGTTGTTAGAGGGAGAAACACGCAAAGATGAAGGTAGCGGTTTTGGAGTCCGGTGGCAATGTGACAGATGTACAAGTATTTGTGTGTTGGCAGTTACTGTGTGAAGTCCACAAGCTGCTGGTGATGAGTTTATTTAAATTGTAATTCACAGTATTCAGGCATTTAGCACATTACCTGCCATGCAGACTAAAGTCATAATTTGCCCCTTTGTGCTATGCAGTTTCATTTCCTGAGGAAGTATCTCATGCAATTCAAATTACTTTATTAAACCCATAAGATCCCAACCCAAAGTCTGGCTTCTTTCCATTGCAGTCATACCCCAACCTCGATCCTAGGCAACCTTTTGCTTAATTGTAAACAAGATAGTGCAATATGTTTTCTGTAAAAAAAGCTGGATGCAATTGAAACACATGGGCCAAAATAAATTGGACCTCAGAGGACTAGTCAGTTTAGGTCTGTAGAATATGCTGTTTGTGTAGCCCAGGCTCAGTCAGTTCATATATTTCGTACAGAATCTCATTAGAATGAATTCCACAGCCATTCTTTCAAGCAGTGATCTTAAGAAACTGGTTTTCACACTGTGTTTTCATGTTCAAGTTCAAGGTAAATTTCTCATCTATAATTCAGTCGTCTGGTAGAGATTATGGCAGTTACATGATTTAGAGTATACAAAAGTTACATGACAAACAATGATAATAAGTGTGAAAATTTTTGTGTGATGTGTTTGGGAACAAATGTCATAATAGTCGGGAGATGTAGATTGTGCATGTTTGGTGTGGGATGGTGTCTATAGGTGAGGGTTACAGTTGTTCTGAGTTAACAGTGGAGTTTTGCAAGCAACAAATGTCTTGTGCTTGCAGAAAGAGATGTCTTGTATAGTGATGTTGCTACACCTGCCACTTCCAGTGCCATAGCTTCCACCAGCCATCAGAATAAACCAAATCAGGAGGAGAAGGAGGAGGAGGAGGAGGAGGAGGACGACAGTTTAAATGTGTGTGTATGCTACAACAATTTTATGCCTTTGGGTGGGAAAATTTCTTTCATTTCTGTTAGTCTGTGGGAAATCCATCACTTCGCACATTATGTATGTGCTGCACTTTTCTGGGCTGTGCTTGCAGTTGCTCCTTTCTTCTTGGTAAGAAAATTGTATATGTTTTTGAAAGCGCTCAACACCCTGTAAAGTTGAAGATTGGCATATGTGAGGTAGAATGTTTCAATTCCAATAATTCTCAGGTTAGCTTGTCCCATGCAGAATCATTGCATGCACAAAAAAATGTAACCTCTTGTTCCTGTGCATCTCAAGTAATTTAGATGTAATTTTTGTGGTGAAGCATGGGCACAAAGGGCCCGTCAAGGCCTACATGCATCGGGACTGTAAGGTCTCGAACCACACTTACTCACACTCAATGGTGAAGCATGTGAAATATATGCTGTTGGAGTTTCAGAAAAGTATATTTTTGCAACTACTGTTAAACATCACAAATTTCCAGAGCAGGTGGTCCATTCAAGATTTCAGGTTCTAACAGCATGGTTGATGAAGGTTTGGGGATGTGACACTGTGTCAGTCGGAAAAAAGTTAAAACAATGAAGATGCTGGCCATTTGGGATGTGACACCATGTCGTTAGGCAAGTAGTTCTCAACATTTCAGAGGCTAATAGTACACAACCTGTTGATGAAGATGCTGTGTTCTCTTGAAACATTGGGAACCGTGCAACCAGGAACACAACCTTGCATTCCAGAAGACTGGAATCTTCAGCAGTGCTACTGTCAGGACCTCAAATCTCATAGTCAGTCATCAGTGTACTCTCTTTTAAATGCCAGGGCTGTGCTGTCAGCCAGAGCACTGTTCAATTAAATGCCAACTGTGGGACATTGTTTTCACTTTTGGATGGAAAGCACATCCATTGAATGGGACAACGTTCTGCTTGTCATTTAAGGGTTAATCTTTTGGAGGAGATTGCTGCTTCCGTGATACAGGTATGCAGTCTGAAGAACCTGAAGACTGAGAAAGGAGGCACCTCCCACACATCAGTAATGTTTACCAGTTGACACAGTGTCATGTCCCAGAAGACTTGAATCTTCAGATGGTTCATGTGTGTTTGTATGTGGTCACTGTAGCATCTAGTTTATTGGTTCCAGTTGCAGGTTAATTTTTCATCCAATAATGTCACATTTATTTCCATGAAAGGTTGGAGGCGTCAGGAAGAACAGGCCATACTTTCCATTGTGGTGGTCCAGTCTGTATGCTGTTCTTCTGACTCTTGTCAAAGAGTTGCAGAAGCGAAATGCTTCAGGTAACAATCATGTCTGTACAGGTGAACAAATTTCCAAATCCTTCTTTGTAATAAAAATCTTGAACTTCTTTTAATGCAGACAGAAAGTTAATAAACTGAAGGAAGATCATCCTTTGAAGCCTGAAGCTAATGTAGTATATAAATATTCAGCTTCTGCCTCTCAGTAAGCACGGTGCTCGTTTGTTATCAATATAAGTTAATGGCATTGAGAGAAAAAATGGCAAAATATTGAGATGCTTAATGGTAAAACAGACAGTATATGTAGTTGTGACTTTGCTTTAAATGACTAAATTGCAGGCTGTTGTTTTCTCCTGGTCCACTAAATGGACCGTATTGAAAGGCATTTCAGATAAGTTTGAGTGATGTACATATTGTATGTCGTGCTACTGTTTGTGATAAACTGTATAAAGTGTGTGATGTTTGAGGTTCTCGTGGCTATCACAGACAGCAGTAATCTTCATAATGTTTGATGTAAAGTGCAGAGTCACTCAGTGTAATGAACACCAGCACTTATGAACAAGATCCCATGATCCAATATTATTTATGTGTATTGTTTAACAGTTTTATATCTGCAATATTTACAGGTATTTATGTGATTTGCTATGTATGAGACATCATTTTTGTTCTTTTGTACGGGCATTCATTGTACTCTCAATTATCCATGCACAGATTATCCAGTTCGCAGATGAGAAGTTACTGATAACTAATGACAAAGATTGGAAATAATGTGATTTATTAGGGAATCTCGAAAGCAAACAAAAATCATGGACAGTTTACATAAATAATAAGCATAAGCTATGTATTTTCCTTGTCAGATAACCTGATCCCTAGTAGCGCGGGGGTGAAGAGGCAAGCTGGTCAGGAGGGACATGGAGTGTGCACAGCTCCAACTCTTTTCTCTCCCTTTCAAAAACGTTGCCTGATAAATCAAAGCGCTCTGTAGTTTCGTGTAAACACTGGGATGAAGTGGAGTATCAAACATTTCTAACTAAGTAATTCATAGCAAAGAGAGACACTATTACCAGGGTAATCAGGCATTGCGATGAAGATGGACAATGTACTCCTACTTCCAACAGAGTAGATGTTTCTGGAACAGGTATAACTTTGTCTGGCTGAGCCGATATGGGCAAAGCAGTGTCCAAACCATGCTGACTACAGCTGTGTGCAGTGTTAGGGAGTTTAGGTGTCAAGTTGTCTGAATAACAGTGTATGTATTATATAGGTAATAAATTCAGTTTTACTTTTTGTCTGTGGCTCCATAAACTATATGTTTTGGATTATTTGTGTTTCTCAATTATCTATGCACCCCCTCCCCACCATTACACCACATAATGAAGGGTCCACTGTAGTTGTGTCTTAAATTCATTGTCAGGATTATCTTCAGTTAATAAATGCATAGGTCAGTGCACTTGAAAAAATCATACATACATGTATATGTGTTTATTTAGATTAAGTGTTACAGTTTCCAAAGCCTAATGTAATCATTGTTCTGTTGGCAGTGCTGGAGTGGCATCAGTACTGAGAAAGGTGTTGCCAGTGGTGAAGGATGTTGGTGGGGCATTTCAGTGAACAAGGACTACACAGTACTCTCCTCTCTGTCCATCACCACCTGTGCAGCATCAGTCTACAGTGAGCCCCTGTGATAAAGGTATGTGTGACATGAGTAGTTCTCACCATTGCAGTGACACCCCCTTATTAAAACATCTGGGAAGGGTACAAGTAGGATATAATTGCATGAAGACACCTGGGAGGGTTACAGGTAAGATATCATCATACGCAGTGCCCCAGGCAGAAGTCAAAGCCATCACCACCCTTGTCCCATGAACATTATATATTTGAGACATAAACATGGTGACATACATGCAGATTTGTTGTATATATTTAGGCAACAAGAATATTTAACTCAGTTTAAAATATAATGCCCAGTATCATGTTGCTTCCACAGAATACAGTTCAGTTCATAATTCTATCTTTTTCTGCTGAAATAATGTTTATGCCTTTCATAAAGCACGTGCAAAAGTTTAGGCAACATGTCTGGGCTGGGTTGTGCTGTTCAGTGAGGGTTCAGGCAGCAGCTGAACATGGCAGCATGGTAGTACAGTGTCCTTTAAAAATGTAAAGTTCATCCTGTAACATGCCATGTAGGCAGAGGGGGGGCATTGAGGTATAGCTCTACCCTTTCTTTAACCATGGCACTCGATAGGTGTGAGTGGTCATCACCATGGTCTGACTACCTAGCTGCCCCACCCACTGTACAGGAGACTGGATGGGCCTCTGGGCCAGTTTGGGTGCGTATGGAAGATCTCTTCCCCATTGGGGTTTGAACCCCGGACTGTGCAGCCTGACAGGGACTGTGGTCTGAGTAGGTGAGAAGTGCTCACTGCTGCGTGCAAGCAGTAGAGCACTGAGCAGGATCAGGCCACATTGATTATAATATGCAGAAATATGAGGATCCTAACAAATGTTCATGTTTGTTGGCAGGTTTGGAAGGATCTGCATGAAGTGGTACTGTCTGAGCTAACAAAGGACGTCACACTGCTGGGCTGAGGAAGGACTGCCTCACATGTTGCTGTACTTCAGGCTGCAGACTGCATGTTCCTTGTAGGGTGTTCAGAAGTGGTACTGCGTTGGAATGGCACAGATTGCTGATGCATGGGAGGATACGTCCAACATCGCTCCTCAGGATCAAAGACATCAGGAATCACACTGTGTTGACCTGTTATGCAAGCACATAGAATGGCCTTCCTGACGTCACAACACCTGTGAGAAGCCATCATACTTCAGACTTCAGTTTAGCACTTCGAGAGCCTTCTATAAGGTAGGGCACAGCAAATCCCCCCCCCCCAAACTTGCGGCGGTTTGGATTACATGGCTGTCACACAGACATGCAAGTACTTTTTTTTTTCTATACACAGTTTAGGCACTTCAGCTGCTACAGTCATTAGTAACAAATACGCAATGTTTACACCATGCATTACAAGCATAATACATATATTAGGTAACATAACCTCACCTTACCTTACCTTCTTGTGCTGGCAGGATAAAGCCCAGTGTTTTCAATTGGAATTCCATTATGTAGCACAGTGGTATGCCATTAGTGAAGAAAACTGTACGTGTATAGCTTCTTAAGTTCTGTGGTGATGTGAATTATCTTAGAAATCTTATTGTGTCACAAGCTGTGCTTAGTTTAGGTGGTATACAGTCAATGCGAGCCTTCCATGATAAGGTGTTGTCTATAATTAGCCCAAGAAATGTAGTATTCAGGGTTCTTTTAATCTGATTATTATTATAA
Source organism: Coptotermes formosanus (assembly GCA_013340265.1). NCBI lineage: Eukaryota > Metazoa > Arthropoda > Insecta > Blattodea > Rhinotermitidae > Coptotermes > Coptotermes formosanus. The sequence continues at coordinate 277,363 of BLKM01000398.1, read as the reverse complement.
TTTATACATAAATTTATGTCCTGATTGGTTTTAGTCATAAATTTTGTGTAATGGGTTTTACTGTAGTTTAATGACAGCAAATTAGTTTCAACCCAGCTATTTAATGAGAAAAATAATGTGTTAATTCCATTCTTAAAATCATTGGGGTTTGAGTTTAAATGATACTGGTATTGTACATTTTTTTGGTTGAAATGAACAGTAATTTCAGATAGGTACATACCCAGTGGAACACATCTCATTTCTTCACACTTTTTTTCATTGTAGGTGTTAATCTCTTTTGATCTGTGTGCAATGTGCTTCTGTGTCATAACACAGTAAATGATTTTTGTAACTTTTAGATTTTTAGAGTTGAAGTTCTGTTAATATGTGTGTCTGTAAACGAGCACATTTTATGGGCATGGAGGCTTTATATGCAGGTGCAGTAGATTTCCTACAGGTGTTAGTTGACCCTTACATGGACAGGTTTGTTGCACAGCAACTCATTGTTTCGCATTCATGATACAGCAGTCTGTGTCTCTGCATGGTGTTTGTCACAGTTTATGGAGGAAGAAATGGCAGTATTACAGTCACGTCTGCTTGGCTTCTACTACTCGTTTGATTTGATTATGTAAATGTAACATATACCAGTTCTAGTTTCACTTTGCAGAGTACTTTGAAATAATTGGCCCTGTTTCTTCATAAAGAATTCATAGTAGTAGTATAAAATTTAGCCAAGATGTGTGAATGTATTTCTGTAATTATCTTATATGTTCAATTGGAAATGTGAGCGGATTAAGGATTATCCTTATTTGGTGATAAGCATTTGTAACTGTTTGTTTGAATTTTAACAAAAAGTGTGTGGATATGCTGCTGTCATCATCTGCATTACACGTCACATACAAAATGTGCCACATTTTAATTTTCAGGAAAATCCCTCCAATGCAGGCCAAAATACAGCCAAGAAGGTGCACTGACCTTTGAGTAAAGTTCCTTTAATTATCAATCCATTGTAGCCAAACTTGCGTTGTTTGCAGAACATGTGCGTGCAGTGAGAGATATGAATTTCGGGAAAATCCCTTAATAGAAGCCAAGATACGATCAGGTGCATTGCTTTTCAAGTAAAGTAGCCTTAAGTATTGGCTGATTGCCACCAAACTTGCATCATTTGTAGGGAATGGGTATGGAGTTTCAGGAAATCCTGACCAATGGAAGCCAAGATACAGCCGAGAATAATATAGCAAGCACAATGGCATGTCACATACCAAGATTATTGGTGTGTAATTGTAGAAGCCCTCCCTTACCAAATTATGTTGTGTTGATACTTTCAGAGTAGTAACACTTACCAGTGTTGTAGGCGGTAACACACAAACAAATACATCGTACCACACTGCAGTTTCAGAGGGCAGGCAGTTAAAGAAAGAGAAAGTGTAGGAGTATTCATGATTCTGGAAGCTTAACATGTAGCAGGCAACTGTGGGCTGGAGGAAGGGTGGGGGTGGGGAGATAACTTTCTATCACTAGCACACCTGAAAATGTCAGTTGAAAGCCATGCTTAATGCAGCATAAGTTAATGTTCATGTAATAAGAAGCCAAAACAATATGGTTGTGAAATGTGACGCCCACATTGTTTGCCCGTGTTGTTGTCCTACTCTTTGTGGGATGGGTTACAAAATGCTAGAATGGAATATGTTAACAAATTAACTGAAGAATGAAATTAATTTTCAGAGAATTGATCAATTCTTCTTGCCCAACCCTAATAATACTGACTGACAAAGCGGAATTTCAAGTAAATATATTTTCCTCCTTATCTTCTTGTTTTGAACAAGATCAAAATCTTGGTTCCATCAGAAAAGTACCCTCTTTCATATGATTTATGATTCTTCACGATGTTATGTTCATAAGTTTTTATTATATGTACATTTATTTAACGGTAACATTAGCTTTGACTGTCTTTCTCCTTTGGCATGTGTATATGTCCATACCTTGATACAATGATGTGCTGTGTGTGGCTGTGAATAGTTTTGTCCTTGCTTTAATGGATTGTTGAGATACCTAAATTTAAACTCATATCAACTACACTTCGTAAGGTAAAAATCAACGAGGTTAAAGTGAAATTCAAACTTGAAGGGTCACTGTCTAACTCCATAATGTTATTTCAGTTACGATTGTATAATGTCAATGTGTGATAGGATTTCAATCATAATTGTATCGATTTCATATGGAAAGGTCCTGTGTTCTATGTTCTTACTTCCTGTGACAGAAACTGAAGTTGAAAGGGTAGTTATTAAACTGAAAAGAAAAGCAGCAACAGGAGTTGATGAGATCCCAGACTTCATAGTAAAGGACTGTATTCACCTGTTAAAGAAACCACTATGCTTTATTTTTAATTTGTCTATAACACGGGTTTCTTTCCCAGATAGGATGAAAGTGGCAAAAGTCAAGCCTGTTTATAAGAAAGGGAAAAAAGAAGATATGGGCAATTATAGACCAATTTCAGTTTTACCAATTTTTTCAAAAGTTCTTGAAAAAATTGTTTATAGTAGATTAGTTTGCTTTGTCAACAAACACAATATCTTATCAGAAGATCAACATGGCTTTTGGCAAAACAGATCAACGGAGACTGCATGCCAGAATTTTATTGAATTGATACAAGAGACTTGATGACGGAGAACATGTACTTGGAATTTTTCTTGATCTCTGAAAGGCGTATGATGTTATAAATCATGAGACCTTGCTTGGAAAGCTGGATTACTGTGGAATTAGAGGGATAACTAAAACATGGCTAGAGTCTTGCCTGTCATCCCGCTTACAGTATGTAGAAATAATGGCAAAGGCAGAAAATATTTACAATCACAAGTACGCATCCCCATGTAGGATAATAAAACATGGTGTCCCTCAGGGATCCATTTTGGGACCCCTTTTGTTCTTATTATATATAAACGACTTACTGCGGTATGTTCAAAATGCAAAGGTGGTTCTTTATGCTGATGATATAAATATTGTATTAACTGATAAGGATTTAACTAGACTCCAGGACAGAGTAAATAATACTATGAAACAACTAGAATTATGGTTTTTGAATAATAATGTGACTATAAATGTTAACAAAACTAAAGCAATGTTATTTCACTTAAAAAATAATGTCATAGATTCTCCTCACATACTTTATAAGAATGCTAAAATTAGCTACATATCTCAACTAAAATTTTGGGGGATCAGTATTTCTTGTTCTCTCACATGGAGTACTCAAAAGGTTTCTTATGTGGTAAAGATGCTGAAAGATGAAGTGAACCTTTATGCATTGAGAAATATTTATTTTGCTAAGTTTCAGTCTGTAATGAGATATGGAATAATTTTGTGAGGTGGGGTAAGTGAGATTACGAAGGTCCTAAAAGTACAGAAAAGGGCTCTTTGCTTGATGACAAACAAGAGTAAAAATGAATCATGTAGGCCTATATTTAAGGAACTAAAGATTTTTACAGTGATTTGCCTGTTTATATTCGAGACCTTGTGTTTCTTTCGTAAATACAATATTTAAGGAACTAAAGATTTTTACAGTGATTGGCCTGTTTATATTCGAGACCTTGTGTTTCTTTCATAAATACAATATTTAACACTACATAACGGGAGCTCAACACAGAAGTTAATTCATCACGCTTAACGCCCACACATTCACATGGCTTGGTAACCATCTCCTGATGACTGCACGAATTGGCTATTTAGCAATGTGTCACAGCATGATTAGTGAATCATGATGCTGCCTTTCATTATTAACGTTATGTATTACATTTCACGAATTTTAAGACTATTTAACAGTGTGCCACGGCATGAACAGTAAAAGTGTGGTGTTACCTTTGATCATGATGTTGTGTACTACCATTTTACCAAGCTCTTATAAAGTTTTAACAAACTGAAAAAGTACTGAGTATGTGTATATCTTATGTTTTTAGCAACCACTTCTTTTATTATTGTATGTAAATATCGCCCGAGTGATTAGTGTCTTAAATCTGCACGATCCCCCTGAAGATGGCGTCATGCTACGCCGAAACATGTTGGGGTAAGACAGAATAAATGTAATAAATAAAGTGCATTTTTTTGGTGATTTTACTTGTGATACAAAAGCATGCACGGTGAGAACAAAGTTCAGACATGTGTTAGACCATTTAGTTGTTACAGTCTCGAGCCGTCCTTTTGCTATTACTTTCTTAAAATGCCAATAAGTAGGACTAGAATTCTTCTGCATCACTGAAAGTAAGATGAATGAAATGTGCAAAGAGAATAATTTGAAGGATAATAGGGGGATGCTTAATCAGAGACCGAACAACAGCACACACTTAAGATGAATTGACTGTAAATTTTTTTTATAACTTTTCTCACTGTCTGGAGTCAGTCAGTAGTGTTATGATTTCTTGTGAAAAATAGGTAATATGCAATTACGTGAGCGATTAGTCTCCCCCCCCCCCCCAGTCCACGTCGCCGCCTCCGACACCACAAAGACAGTATTGACATTCCGCGCTGTGATTGGTTGTAAATTATTATTTAAAAAAAAAAAAGAAAAATTAAAAGATGCAGAGCCATCACCAATGGTGCCAACGAGGGATATAAGTTGCTAAGTCTAGCGAAAATCAATATTAGCTAACGACAAAAAGACCTTTTGGATTATCGAGTTTTCTGCGATTTTCAGAGTCCCAGTAGGGGCAAACTTAGACATCGCAATGCTAAGGTGTCTTGTGCGTGTGAGTTAACGCAATTATTTTATGTCGTCTTCCATCAGGTCAGGGATGGACCTACGTGATACCAGTGATAGGTAAGCCGAGACCACAGAGAGTTCACGCTTCCAAAAACAACGCAGTACACAGTTGACAGCACATTCTCGCTCAACTGTAAAGTGCAACCTTAGTGTAACGACAACAGAAAGTTCTCCCTGAAGATGACGCAGCAGGGTCGAAACATGTAGGAGTGTGTTAAAATTGATGAAAAAACTCTTTGTGCATTTGTTGGTGATTAATGTTTTTTGTAGAATATAGTGCACGGACATGGAACACGTTAAATTTGATGCTTGGGGTTTGTTAGAAAATGTCCAATTAAAACCTGCATCTTAAGAATAAAACTAGCTAGCGCCTTATAGGGGTGTTAATCGGAAACATGTGATTTGTGTAATTATAACCCCTATGAAGAAACCCCAGCCTACATGTAACACGACGGAAAGAAGCAGTTTATAGGTAATTTAAATTGAAGTGAATGTTTTCGTCGAGATTTTCTGTGCTCTTTGTAGCAACTTTCTGTACTAGGTGTTGGCTACCCTGCCCCGACGGACCGAGAAGAACACGCGGACTTACCGGGAAAAAAGAGGGCGTTATGCGTGCTGGCTGCACTGGGGAAGGTAGGTTGAAGTGTTATTTGATATTGTAAATGCTGTGATCAGTTTCTTTAGCTTTGACATTGCAAATTTGTTGCTAGATTTCGTACTCGGGTTGTTAGCGATACGTTTGGTCTAATAAATTTGGGGCTGTATTTTGAATGTACTTGAAATGTCGAATCATATTTGTCGTGGCCATTTTCCTGGTTGTTCGATCTGCCGTAAGTTGAAAAGGCGTTTATTTGATGACTGAAAAATTAATGTCTTTTATATTACGATATTACAGTTCGAGGAAGTTTGAGCATCCATGGTCTTGGTTTAAGGATTCTGGGAAGGCTGTCATGGTAGGGGCACATGTAATAACGTGTAAGGCCTTGCTTGGAAATTTAGTTAACATGTATATTTTGTCTGCCGTAAAACGTTTGCTGAATAGAAGAAATTTGAAAGGAAAACATAAAATAACGCAAATGTGACTGCCTGAAAATAGTGAATGTATCAGTCTACAGATTTCGGTGTTGACTGACATTAACAGTAACTTTGTATTTTCGTGCTCGGGATCTATTCTAGGATTGCACGCCCAGTTATTTCGATTGTTACAGGAAACTTAATTTCAATTTACTCGGTCATTTCTGTTAAATTGCAGAAAATTCCTCTGGCCGGGTTTCAGTAGATATCCCTTTCTTGAAGCCATATTGTTGTGGGACCAATGAATTATTAACATGTGAATGCTGGCTTAAACTTTGCAAGTATTTTAGAAAAAAAAACAGTTGCTGTTTAGACAGGCCAGTAATTTGTCGTGCAAGTTTTGTCTCCTGTTTTATGCAGTGGTTGTACTATGGAAGGGAGATGTCTGTGTGTGTTGAATGATTACAAATGCGGCTAAATTTGCAACTTATTTCAGATGTGCATGCATGGACACGTCTGATTATGGACTTTCATTCACTTTTAAAGCAAAGGACACAGCAGTCTTGCTAATAACAGTTTGTTCTTCAGTTGGAAGGTACGGTGCATAGAATATGGAAGGCATTCAGATTGGCAAGCATGAGGCAAGGGTGTGTAAGATAATGGAGTTTTTGGTACCACATTAAGATTTGTAATAAGGGCCTTCAAGCCAACACTAGGAGTATCTCCAGGCACAGTCCTATTCCTGCTCTGAATGTAATATGTACTGCATGCTGTTAATGTGAAGTATTTTGTTGACAGGAGCCTGCTATATGAGGTACTCTCAAGGGCCGTGTGGAGAGGGGGTCTGCTGCATTCTGGGAAGCCAGTGGAGCTTGTAGCTGTGCTGCCGATTGTGCAGGTTTACAAAAGCCGCATGTTCAAGTGTATGGATTAAAAAACACGAGTAGTGTCCAGTGCTGTAACATAAGGTAATTAACACAATCAGTTATACAGTTTAACCTTTTAAAGCCTAGCTGTAAATTTGTGTACTGCCAGCTTTAACATTCACAAATTCTGTGAGGTTCTTGCGTCGTGTTTATGTGTTTAGTAGGGATCTCAGAAGAAACAGCAATTATTTCCCTATACAACATTAACTAATAGATTTTTATAACCAAGACAGAGAATATTTACTGCGCGGTAGGAACTGGGTGTTTATATATAAAACAGATATGCTTCGTCTTTAAAGGTTTAAGCATTAATCAATGTAACATTAAATAAAGTAATTTTTATAAGTGATGACCAGGATCATTAACAGTGCCTGAGTACTATAACTCACGCAGTAAGTACTCTGTACTGTGATTGTGTGGTGATGTATCATGGACCAGATTGCTTCACACTCAGTTGTAAGTGGCAGGCGGTGGTTTGAATTTTGACGGGGCACTGACTATCCTGACTGAAGCTGTGCATAGTTTTCCTCACTCCCTTTAGACCAGGGACACTCATCCTGCAGGTTGTGGGCATACCTGCAGCACGATGTTACTTTGCCAGGTGAGACATTCAGAACGAGAAAACATGTTTTAACCCTTTTCCTGGAAAAGCTGAGATAGAAAGCCGAATCAGTTTTGAACACTTGCAATATGTTCATGAATGAAGCTGTACGTTATGGTAGTAATCCAGTTTGTAAAAATGTGCTAAAATGGCAACATTCCAGCGTAGGTTGTGAATTCTGATTTTTGGTAAATTTCTCCTTGTATCAGTATTATGTTTTATTGTACATGATTTCTAGAAAAATGCACCGGCAAAATTATACACATAATTGTATGTATACTTGTTCATTGTTCACTCTGCATTTAATTTAACGTTGTGAGCATGCTGACCAAATTGTGCTGAAGTTGCCTGCAACACATGAAAGGTTGGGCAGGCAGGCTTACACTAGTACTAGTGTATTTGCAAAATAGGAACAGAGGGCATTTTAAACTGCTGTAAGTAGGATGTAATGGTCATATAATTTTGTGGTATTATGATGTAATAGGAAAGTGGAAAATATAAATGATTTGCTGTGCTTAAAATAGTAAGTTAAGCCTAACAGATTTAGAAACAAGCATGATGGATGAATATGTTGAATTTTTGAATGATACAAGTGGATCTTAAATAAAGTGAAGGAATTTGAATTTATATTAGGAAGACTGCTAGAACAGAGTAAAATGCAATGGGAAGAGTAACTGAAGGTCTGTGGGGAAGATAAGGAAGTCTGATTGTTTTACTATTTTCAAAGTGAAGCTACTTGGTTTCTAAGACTTGGAGGGGTGTTTCAGTGTTCATAAATATTGATGGCACATTGAGGAAATAGTTTGAAATATTTTGTTTATAAAAGATGGAAGGTTGCATATGGCAAAACCTTGTGTGATGAGATTCAGACTTCTCTGCAAGTTTACTCAACTGATAACATATGATTTGGTTTGAAGGATATGGAATGAAGGTGGTGGCACCAGGTTTGTGTACATCAAGCAGCACCAGTAACCTGCAGTATCCTGTGCCATTATGCCTGCTGCTATTCATGTGTTCTTTCCTCCTTCTGAGAAGACAGCTGCCCTCACACTGGATAAGTATTCTTGTTCCCCCATGCAAGGCCAGTTTATTCTGAATGGGGTATATTGTAGAAAGTGGACACGAGTAGACTGAAGTGGGTTGGTAGTGGCTGGGAAGAAACACAAGGGCCACAGTAGACAGTGTGCAGGAGTTGACTGAACTGTGACATTTGTGCATGGGAAGAAACGCAAGGGTCACAGTAGACAGTGGGCAGGAGTAGACTGAAGTGTGATGGTAGTGCCTGGGAAGAAACACAAGGATGATAGTAGACAGTGGGAAGGGTAGAATGAAGTGTTATGGTAGTGCCTGGGAAGAAGCACAAGCATCACAGTAGACTGTATGCAGCAGTAGACTGAAGAGTGATTGTAGTGTCTTTGGAAGAAAGACAACGATCACAGTAGACAGTGGGTAGGAGTAGATTAAATTGTGATTGTAGTGCCTCGGAAGAAACAAGTATCACATTAGACAGTGGGCACGAATACACTTATATGTTATAGTATTGTCTGGAACAAATCATAAGAGCCCCACTACACAGTGGGCAGGAGTAGGCTGAGGTGAGGTGGTAGTGCCTGCGAAGAAACACAACGGTCACAGTAGACAGTGGGCAGGAGTAGACTGAAACGTTATGGTAGAGTTTCGAACGAAACATAAGGGCCACTCTAAATAGTGGGCAGGAGTAGACAGAAGTGTGATGGTAGTACCTGGGAAGAAACACAAAGGTCACAGTAGACTTTGGGCAGGAGTAGACTAAAGTGTGATGGTAGTGCCTAGGAAGAACCAAGGGTCACATGAGACAGTGGACAGGAGTAGACTGAAGTGTCTTGATAGTTCTTGGCTGGAAACAAAGGGGCCCCACTTAAGGGTAGTTGTGAATAGACTGAAGTTCAAACATAATGCCTCGGAGGTAGCACCAGGGCAACATGAAGGACCGGGAGGAAGTATACTGCAGTGCTGTCATAGTACATGGGAGAAAAAATAATGACCACTGTACACAGTTTGTAAGAGTAAAATGAAGTGTGATAGTAGTGCCTGGGAAAAAGCTGAAAGCCACAGTGCACACTGGGTAGTAGACTGAAATGTAATGGTAGTGCCTTGGTGGGAACATAAGTGCCACAATAAAGCCTGTTTACGAATGGTCTGAAATGTTAGTTTAGTGCATATGAGGAAACACAAACGCCCTTCTCAAGCCCACGTGACAGTTGCTGCACACACTTTGCGGAGGTGACGGCGTCTTTTGCAAACAGGAAGACAGATGCCTTATAATGGCTCTGGATCAATGACATATGCGTATCTGAGTTATGCACTGTTATAAATATGTACTGAAACGTTAAGTGTTGCAATGTGAAAGTTTACTTATGGAAACAGACTGCCTGCAGCAATCAAAATGTATGTGCCCTTAAAATGGAAGTACGGAAGTATCGCAGTGCATATGCTTTTATGAAGGTTAGCTTGAGAGTGTTAGAGAATGACTAGTGGGGGGGAAGCAAGGCAATTACTTGCGAGGTTCTGACGCGGTATATACGCAAGTGTGTTGCTTGTAGCTGAGAAAAACACAAGGGCCACAGTAAAGAGTGGGCACTCAAAGACTGAAGTGTTGTTTTAGTACGTGGATGAAAAGACAAGGGCCAGAAAATACAGTGGGAAGGAGTAGAGTGAAACATAATGATAGTGCCTGGGAAGAAAAAGTAGTGGCACAGTAAAGAGTGGGCAGGAATAGAACATAATGGGGTAATAGGTCCTAGGAGGAAACTCAGGGTGGACAGTAATTCTTGGGTAAATTTAGACTGAAGTGTATTGGTAGTGCCTGGGACAAAAGACAGGTGCCACATTAAAGATAGGGCAGGAGGAGACTGCTGTGTGATGGTAGTGCCTGGGAGGAAGCATAATTTCCAAAGTGCACTGTGGGCAGGTGTGGGCTAAAGTCTAATCGTAGTGCCTGGAATGAAACAGAAGAGCCACAGTACACAGTGGACAGGAGTAGACACACGTCTGATGGTACTGCGTGGGAGGAAACAAAGGACGCACTATACGGTGGGTGCGAGTCAACCTATGTGTGATAATAGTGCTCGGGAGGAAGCAGAAACACAACAGTAAAGATTTTACAGGAGTAGACTGATGTGAGATGGTAGTGCCTGGGAAAAAATACAAGGGTCAAGGTATAAAGTGGCAGGAGTAGACTGAAATGGGATGGTAGTGCCTGGTAAGGAACACAAGGGTTACAATAGACAGTGGGCAGGAGTAAACTGAAATGTGATGGTAGTGCCTCAGAAAAGGGCAAGGATCACAGTAGACAGTGGGGAGGAGTAGACTGAAATGTGGTGGTAGTGTCTGGGAAGAAACAGAAGGAACACAGTACACAGTGGCCTGGAGTAGACTGAAGTGTAATGGTATTGCCTGGGAAGAAGAACATGGATGACAGTAGACAGTGGGCAGGATCAGACTGAAGTGGTATAGTACTCTGTGGAACGAAACATAAGGGCCACAGTACAAAGTGGGCAGGATTAGACTGATGTGTGATTGTAGTGCCTGGGAAGAAGCAAAGGGTCACAGTAGGCTGTGGGCAGGAGTTTAACGGTAGTGCCTGGAAGGAATACAAGGGCCACAGTTAAGAGTGGTAGGTTTTAGACTGAAGTTTATTGGAAGTACCTTGTGAGAAGCACATGGGCCATAGTACACAGTGTGCAGGAGTACACTGAATTGTTATGGTAGTGCCTGGAAGGAAACGTAGGGCCCATATTACACAGTGTGCAGGAGTACACTGAAGTGTTATGGTAGTGCCTGGGGGGAAACGTAGGGCCCATAGTACACAGTGTGCAGGAGTACACTGAATTGTTATGGTAGTGCCTGGGGGGAAACGTAGGGCCCATATTACACAGTGTGCAGGAGTACACTGATTTGTTATGGTAGTGCCTGGGGGGAAACGTAGGTCCCATAGTACACATTGTGCTGGAGTACATTGAATTGTTATGGTAGTGCCTGGGGCGAAACTTAGGGCCCATAGTACACATTGTGCTGGAGTGCACTGAATTGTTATGGTAGTGCCTGGAGGGAAACGTAGGGCCCATAGTACACAGTGTGCAGAATTACACTGAAGTGTTATTGTAGTGCCTGAGACAAAATACAACGGCCACAGTAAACAATCATTAGAAGTGTTATGTTAGTGACTGGGAGGAAAAAGGAGGGTCAGAGTAAAGAGTGGGCAGGATTACACTGAAGTGTTATGGTATGCCTGGGAAGAAACAGATGGTCACAGTACACAGTGGGCATGAGTAGACTGAAGGAGTATAATACTGTATGGAACTAAACATAAGGGCCACAGACAGTGGGCGGGTGGGAACATAAGTTCCACAGTAAGGAGTGTTTACAAATAGTCTGAAATGTTAGTTTAGTGCATATGAAGAAACACAAACGCCCTTCTCAAGCCAAGGTGTCAGTTGCTGCACACACTTTGCGGAGGTGACTGCGTCTTTTGCAGACAGGAAGACAGATGCCTTATAACGGCTCTGGATCAATGACATATGCGTATTTGAGTTATGCACTGTTATAAATATGTACTGAAACGTTAAGTGTTGCAATGTGAAAGTTTACTTATGGAAACAGACTGCCTGCAACAATCAAAATGTATGTGCACTTAAAATGGAAGTACGGAAGTATCGCAGTGCATATGCTTTATGAAGGTTAGCTTGAGAGTGTTAGAGAATGACTAGTGGGGGGGAAGCAAGGCAATTACTTGCGAGGTACTGGCGCGGTATATACGCAAGTGTGTTGCTTGTAGCTGAGAAAAACACAAGGGCCACAGTAAAGAGTGGGCACTCATATTCTGAAGTGTTGTTTTAGTACGTGGATGAAAAGACAAGGGCCAGAAAATACAGTGGGAAGGAGTAGAGTGAAACATAATGATAGTGCCTGGGAAGAAAAAGTAGTGGCACAGTAAAGAGTGGGCAGGAATAGAAGATAATGGGGTAATAGATACTAGGAGGAAACTCATGGTGCACAGTAATTCTTGAGTAGATTTAGACTGAAGTGTATTGGTAGTGCCTGGGACGAAAGACAGGTGCCACAGTAAAGATAGGGCAGGAGGAGACTGCTGTGTGATGGTAGTGCTTTGGAGGAAGCATAGTTTCCAAAGTGCGCTGTGGGCAGGTGTGGACTAAAGTCTAGTGGTAGTGCCTAATGAAACAGAAGAGCCACAGTACACAGTGGACAGGAGTAGACATAAGTCTGGTGGTACTGCGTGGGAGGAAACAAAGGCCACACTATACGGTGGGCGGGAGTCAACTTCTGTGTGATAATAGTGCTCGGGAGGAAGCAGAAATACAACAGTAAAGATTTTACAGGAGTAGACTGAAATGGGATGGTAGTGCCTGGTAAGGAACACAAGGGTCACAGCAGACAGTGGGAAGGAGTAGAGTGAAGTGTGATGGTTGTGCATGGGAAGAAACAAGGGTTAAAGTAGACAGTGGGGAGGAGTAGACTGAAATGTGGTGGTAGTGCCTGGGAAGAAACAGAAGGAACACTCTACACAGTGGCCTGGAGTAGACTGAAGTGTAATGGTATTGCCTGGGAAGAAGAACATGGATGACAGTAGACAGTGGGCAGGATCAGACTGAAGTGGTATAGTACTCTCTGGAACGAAACATAAGGGCCACATTGCAAAGTGGGCAGGATTAGACTGATGTGTGATCGTAGTGCCTGGGAAGAAGCAAAGGGTCACAATAGACTGTGGGCAGAAGTGTAATGGTAGTGCCTGGAAGGAATACAAGGGCCACAGTTACGAGTGGTAAGTTTTAGACTGAAGTTTGTTGGAAGTACCTTGTGAGAAGCACGAGGGCCATAGTACACAGTGTGTAGGAGTATACTTGATTTGTTATGGTAGTGCCTGGGGGGAAACGTAGGGCCCATAGTACACAGTGTGCAGGAGTACACTGAAGTGTTATGGTAGTGCCTGGAAAGAAACGTAGGGCCCATAGTACAAAGTGTGCAGGAGTACACTGAAGTGTTATGGTAGTGCCTGGAAGGAAACATAGGGCCCATAGTACACAGTGTGCAGGAGTACACGGAATTGTTATGGTAGTGCCTGGAAGGAAACTTAGGGCCCATAGTACACAGTGTCCTGGAGTATACTGAATTGTTATGGTAGTGCCTGGAAGGAAACATAGGGCCCATAGTACACAGTGTGCTGGAGTACACTGAATTGTTGTGGTAGTGCCTGGAAGGAAACGTAGGGCCCATAGAACACAGTGTGCTGGAGTACACTGAATTGTTATGGTAGTGCCTGGAAGGAAACTTAGGGCCCATATTACACAGTGTGCTGGAGTACACTGAATTGTTATGGTAGTGCCTGGGGGGAAACGTAGGGCCCATAGTACACAGTGTGCAGGAGTACGCTGAAGTGTTATTTTAGTGCCTGAGACGAAATACAACGGTTAGAGTAAACAATCATCAGAAGTGTTATGTTAGTAACTGGGACGAAAAAGGAGGGTCAGAGTGAAGAGTGGGCAGGATTAGAGTGAAGTGTTTTGGTTGTGCCTCTGACGAAACACAAGGGCCATAGGACACAGTGTGCAGGATTACACTGAAGTGTTATGGTTGTGCCTGGGAAGAAACAGATGGTCACAGCACACAGTGGGGAGGAGTAGACTGAAGGGGTATAATACTCTATGGAAATAAACATAAGGGCCACAGACAGTGGGCAGGTGGGAACATAAGTTCCGCAATGAAGAGTGTTTACGAATAGTCTGAAATGTTAGTTTAGTGCGTACGAGGAAACACAAACGCTCTTCTCCAACCCAGGTGACAGTTGCTGCACACACTTTGCGGAGGTGACTGCGTCTTTTGCAGACAGGAAGACAGATGCCTTATAATGGCTCTGGATCAATGACATACGCGTATTTGAGTTATGCACTGTTATAAATATGTACTGAAAGGTTAAGTGTTGCAATGTGAAAGTTTACTTATGGAAACAGACTGCCTGCAACAATCAAAATATATGTGCACTTAAAATGGAAGTACGGAAGTATCGCAGTGCATATGCTTTGTGAAGGGTAGTTTGAGAGTGTTAGAGAATGACTAGTGGGGGGGGAAGCAAGGCAATTACTTGCGAGGTACTGACGCGGTATATACACAAGTGTGTTTCTAGTAGCTGAGAAAAACACAAGGGCCGCGGTACAGGGTGGGCACTCGTATATTGAAGTGTTGTTTTAGTACGTGGATGAAAAGACAAGGGCCAGAATATACAGTGGGTAGGAACAGACTGAAAATGAAATAAAATAATATAAAAATTTTGTGTTGGATACTGTGCACCCACTTACAACAGTGGCACATCCCATAAGCCTCAAGCCCTAGCTATGACTGCTTAAAAATGAAACTGAAAATGCTGTGTACGCTTGCTTTTTTATAACAGAATGTGTGATTCAAGGTATAGTATAAACCTAAAACTATGTGTAGCATAATTAAAGTTGATCAGAGAACAGTCTTAGAAAGCACAGAGAATTTGCTGTTAGTTGTATGCATTTTTTTCAACATCTGAACATTGATGGCTAGTTGCCTTTCATACCAGTATATAGAGGGTTTTATGTAGACATGTTAAACAGTCACAATTTGGATTAATTTTAAGAAATTATTTTTTAAATTGTTGTTCATCATGAAATGCTGCTCTTGAAAACTTCTGACAGAATATCAACATTATGGAGAACAGTTTGAGTATTCGTGACATAAAACGAATCACACTATCAACAACAATTAGGATGAAATGAATAATTGCAGAAATGATGGAGTGATAAAAGACATGTGAGAATAGTGGCAGAGGGAAAGAAGAATATAACTAAATACATGTATTTTATGTAGCCAAACAGATATGAGGAATCTTCACCCTTAATTTATGTTGGACCCATTTTTGTTTTATTAATTTGTGGTAACTTTCATGCCAATGTTGATTATTTCAGTTTGAATATCATGAGATGCAGGAAAAGTAGTCAGCTGCTGCATGAGGAAGATGTGTCAGATACATGTGATAAGTCTAAAGCCGGGGGTACTGCAACCCCAGAAAATAAGTTGTCTTCTGTAACAGAACTTGTCAAAAAGGAAACTTCACTGCCAACAGAAATGCCACCTGCAAATACAGTTGCACGTCCAGGCACTGCAGTAAAGCCCGAGAAGGATGAAAAGGTGGAACCAGATTCAGAGCAGGGTGATCCAACTGGTAATTTAAGTTACTTTTGGTACTTGATGTTTTTACACTAGTGAAAATTCATATTGTGGTCTTCTGGGTTGTGACACATTGTAGTCTGGTAGTCATATATCAAAGCTTTGGAGGGACATACTGCTGCTGCTGTCTTCTGAAAAGGGAGGGATATGAGATGTGGGCTCTTCTGGGGTATTATGCAATGTGGAATGGTAATCCTTTACCCATGTTTTGGGACAGGGTATCGGTCCGACTTTCAAGGGTCAAGAAGCCCAAGATGAAGAAAGCCAGTAAGAAAATTCATGGTTTATGTAGGAAAGGTGTGGGCGGTGACTGTTAGTAAGTGAGCGGGATGCAGCCAATAGGGATGAAACAGCGTGAGGGAGGGGAGAGGTATAAAGTTAATAGGCTTTGGGCGCTACAAGGAAAATGGCTGCTGGGAGGTAAGTAGGGGTGGGCAAAACGGATCCTTACTGTGATACAGTTCATTCAGTACGGGTCCAGGTGATGATCCATTCAGTTTGTGAAACTAGTGCATAATGACACGCTGGGCCCAAATGTATAGGTTATGTTATTGGATGTACTAATAATGAAATTGATGTATTGCCATGTTAGTGTACATTGCTGGGAAGGCATTACATACATACAGTACTCACACACAGACACACATTCCATGGATTCATAAGTTTGCCAAAATGACAGTACACACACACACACACACACACACACACACACACACACACACACACACACACACCCTGCCATCTTATTCCAAATTGGCTTTGAGAAAGTAAATCATCAATAATTTTGAAGATTACATTCTGCTTCTCTTTTCACTCAGAATCTGTCCTGCTTTTGAAAATATTCTTTCACATGGAACTGAGGTGGCAGCAACACAAAGCCTTTTCTTCACTGCAGTGTAAAGTCTAGGATATAAGGCCTTACTGTCATTCCACCAGTGCAGGGGATCACTGGTTCTCAGAAGCATAGGTTCTGTTACATATTTATCTAGTTCAATGTTACTAGCAGCAGTTGGATTGCTCTCAGCAGTTAGTTTCTTGATTTTCTTATCAAACTCCTCTGAAATTTTGGAATTACTTGTGGTAACTGTGTTGTCTGAACCCACAGCAGTGGAAGAATTCCTAATATTGATGCCACAGACTTTTCCCAGTAAAACTTCATATGCTACTTTAAATTTCTGATCGTCAGAAGACCCCTGTGTTTTGAATCTGGGATGCAGCGATGTGGCCTGGGAAATAAGTTTATTATTCTCCCAAGTGTGTTATCACAAGGGGGCCATGAGGTTATTCTAAGGGCCCAAATAGTTAGTTTTACTCTTCAGCAACACTTCCTCATTCAGCCAGTGCTTCATTTCTTATGTTATCATTACTGTGATGAATAAAATGTTAATTCCTTTACAGCAGTTCAGAGATGATGACAGCATTTATGATTGTCAAAATTAACAGATGCTTGAAGTTCAGCTCTTAATATTGCGGAGGGGAGGGGCGGGGGGCGGAGTGTCCGTGAAGTTCCTTTGAGTTGAGAAGGGGTCTTCATGTTTGAGAACTTTGGGAACTGCTGATGGAGACAAATGTCCTAGGTGTAGAAAGTGAATAAGATGCCCTTTTATCAAAAATCATTCACGAGCTCTTAGCCACGTGTCCATTTTACATAAAAATTAAATGGGCCCACTTTATGAAGTCATTTAGATAATGTGACAGTTCCTCAGCCTGTCAAGTTTCGTACCGTGGGTGGAATTTCAGCTTTAATTGTCATGTTCATATTGCCATTTGAATTGAGTCAGTACCCTTACACACACACACACACACACACACACACACACACTTATGCAAGGTCGTTTTACCCTACCAACTACATTTAGATCTTGCTTATGGTCTCCTTCCTTTAATTTTTTAACAGTGAATCTGTTTAGGGGAAATAAATTAAATGTTTTTCAATCAGGTGGTGTAGTTAGCAGATTGGAGGAGTAACGTGTGAACTTGAGCCAGTGTGTTATGAAGTGATGCATGCACAAAGAGGTTCTGCTCAGTGAACTTTACGTGTAACTTGTGAAGCAAACCAGTGAGCACCGAGGCCCAAATTGTAGGGTGAACCTACACCACCAGGCACTACCGTCATTGGCATGCTCTGTGATACATCCACCTCGGGAGACTATCTGCAAATGCCTCATTGCACATCTGGAGCATGGTGCCAGTGACTGTGTCATTGAGGAAGGCAAGTATACCCAATTTGCAGGAAAGGTTTGAGGGTACATCTGTTTCTCTGTGTTAAGGGCTGTAGAATGAAGTTTTAAAAAGTAACGAAGTGTCAGTAGGAGGTACTGGTAGTTTATGAAACTGCACTGTCTGAAGCAGAAGAATGTTATACACAGTTTCATTAATAATTTACGTTGTAATATTAATGTTACTTTGAGCTGGGGTAGCTCAGCATAGTGACTAGCCAGCAGGCTGGATATACAATGACCCCATGGTTCAGTTTTCAGCAGGGACAAGAGCATTATCTTTTTTCCAAAAGGCTAAACTGGCTATGGGCCCACCCAAATTCCTTTTTGATGGGTACTACAGGCTCTTTTTTCTGGGTGTAAATTATCCAGGGCATGAAGCTTACCTCTCACTCGATCTCTTGCCGAAGTGGAAATGGGTGAGATTTTAACCCTACTCCCCCTTATGTTTTCATGGTGTGCTCAGGGACAATTGTACCTTTTATTTAAAGTGACCTAGCGTGAGTTGCAAGTTTTCTGTGTGAAATTTGAAGTTGTGGCAGTGTGTATGCAGACTCAGTGTTCTAGGATGTGGTGCCATGTGCAGAAATTAGGTCTGCTGACGAAAACAAAGAACAACTTTTGAACTGAACAACAAATTCGAGACAGTTTGCCACCATTGCTCTTGACTTCTTAAGGAAAAGTGCTGAGGTCTGTGTCTTGTAAGTTGCAGAAGTGCCAAAATGCTGTGGCCTGTGGTGTAATCTGGTACTAAATGGTAGTGTGTGGGTTTTGAAATGGTGAAGGAACTGGAGCAGTGTAGGATTCGTTTTAGGAGATACAGATATTTAACTTTATGCATTTACTTCTGTAGTTTGATATACGTATATGCGCCAACAATTTGTGTAAACTTGTCTACCAAACTGTATGATGTCTAATCTCAGAAGACTGTAATTGTGGAGCTATTATGTATGTCTAAATGTTTTCTGTGTCATGTTCACGCGGATAGTAGAGGCATTTCATATCCTTGTGCAATTGTGAGGGAAACAAGTCATAAACACATTAGATTCATAATGTCTTTCCCACTGAATGGAATATTAAGCTGCAGAGACAAAAATGTGTGTAGAAAGATAAAGGTGTTACAAGGTGACTGCTCTTGGGTGTGTATGAAAGTTTATATTGAATAACTGGCACCATGTTTGTCTGAAATATTTGTAATCACCTACAAAACTACACAGTATCCTTAATCCAGAAGCCCACTTTCAAATTATTACACCCCCCTGCCCTCCCGCAGGAAAAAACACTAGAAATCTAAACACATAGACCCCCTCTCCCCACACACCTGTGGCCGTAGGTGGTGGAGAGGGAGACACACATGCAACCAGCATATTGTATTGATTAAGTCATGTACTTTCCAGAGGTGTTGTTGAAAGAAAGAGACACATTTTAACCCTTTTAAGCAGGAATTTGATGTAATCAATGTCTAAAAAGTGAGTTCCTACCTCACAGAAAATGTATTAAGTCTCCTTGAGAAAAATGTGTGGCTTAGAGAAGTAATTTTAGTTTAATCAGAGAATCATACAAAGCCAATAAATATGTTCTGTGGACATTGTGCAGAGTTGCTTAGTGTTACAGTGCAGTAGGTGGTAACTATATTTGCCAGTATGTCTTAAAGAGATGAGACATCCTGTAGGGCAGTAATAGCAACATAACAAAATGTGTGTCTTTATTGTGATCTGTATGATCTGAAGTTTGTTTGTGTTCACTTGTAGTGCTTCTGTAAGACCCAGGGCACTCGCCAGCAGCAGTGGCCACCTTCACGCAAAGAGATAATGTGCACCATCAACAGGCATCCCATCTACGTTAGACTGCATTTCATGGATGATGAGTACCAAGCTGCTGCCAGAGGCGTTATGCAGACTGTGAAAAAGAAGATACGTCTTCGTGAGACAGTCATGGTAAGTCCTTCGTTTTAAGCCTTTGCACACATAAGGGAAAATGAAATCTAATATGCAAGGGAAATATCTGTTGTAAGAGGAGAATGGAGAAAAATGCATAATGAGGCCCTCTGTGATTTGTACTCCTTACCCAGTATTATGTGGGTGATAAGATGGTGAAGGATGAGCTGGTAGGTATAGAAGAGAACTATATACAGGGTTTTGGTGGGGAAACATGAAGGAAGGAGGCCATGTGGAAGGCCTAGTCACAGATAAGTGGGTATTATTAATACAGATCATACAGAAATAAGATGGGAGGTCATGAACTGGATGTATGTGGTTCAGGACAGGGAGATGTGGCAGACTCTTCTGAACATGGCAAGGCAGTTTTGGGTGCTATAAAATGCAGGGAATTCCTTGACTAAATGAGAAACTGTTAGCTTCTCAAGAAGGACTCTGCTACATGGAGTTAGTCAGCCAGCTGAACAATTATGATTGTTTTGCTGTGTTCACTGTGTGTTAAAATTAAACTTGCTGTCATTCTGCGTCGCTTTTTTAAATCCTGATAATGGAGAATTCCTCAAAGGTGCAGTATATTCGTCAAAATTGTTTCTGCCTGTCTGTAGCACCACAGGGTATGACATTCCAGAAGAGAATAATCTTCATTATGCAGGATGAGAGCATTATGATGATCCAAATGAAGTGGCATGAGATGACGAGAGTTTTCATTTAAATATGTGATGTACAGAAGGCAATGCAGCTGGGATAGTGTGGACAGTACAGTGACAGTGTGTCACTGGGTGAGAAAATTGTTCGGTACTGTGATCCGACTTAACCACAGTGGCACATCTCAGAATCGTAGAGTCCTAGTAACACTGCTGTGAGAACATAAGATCTGTTTTTGATATACGTGTGTGTGAAATATTGTATGTTACGTTTGATGTTCTGTGTTTGTCTGTATCATGGTGCTGCTTGCAGGCGTTCCAGATTGCCAGTTGGTTCGAGAGTACACGGAAGTGCTCCTGCAGTGCCATCAGCAAGTGAGACTCAGGGACAACAACACAAAAAATGAAGTGGATGTGATAATCAGAGCAACGTGTGCAGTTAATTTACATGTTGAAATTGCGTATTCTCCTGTTATAGGTTTTGAATTACTTTTGTGGGTGTTGTTATATGTACATTAATTTATTCGTTTAAGTGTGTAAGGTAAGTCCATAAGGTGATGTTTTTACCAGCATATATACAGCGTACATATTGACTGATGTGTATCAGTAACATAGTATTTATTGTGTATGTATAACATTGTATTTGAATGTAAGGGATAGTGTACAATAAAATATGTTTACCATCCCTCCTCCCCTCCCCCAATCCTTGGAAGTTGCCCCTTTTATGTGCATTGTTTTTGCATTTGTGTTCCCTTATGTATAAGTTTATGGACAGGAGAGTGGGGATGTTGCTGCTGCTCAGTCGGTCAGGAAGTAGGGGGCAGAAAGAGAAACTTGGGCATCGCAAGGTGGGCAGGAAGAAAAGTTCAGCCAAGTGTGTACTGTAGGTAATTTAGGATGGTAAGGCAGAGTAAGCGAAGGAAGGTTGGCAGGCATGAAGACAGGCATAGGACTGATGGGTGAGGTTATGAATGGTTATGGAAGCATGGGGTGCATTTACATGTAGTTGTCTGGCTATAGTCCTGAAGGTTAGTATTGAAGAGTAAGGTGGATGAGTAATTTAAACAACTAGAGGAGGGTCTGCAGGGAGGGATTGGTCAATTTTTGAGCCATAGTATGTGAAAGGTAAAATTTACCTCTAGAACCAGGAATAGCGCTACGGAGTTGAAGTTGTAGCGGCAAAACGTTGATCGGGGCACTATTTGTGGATGGTCGTTTACGCCCCTCGGGAATGGGGATGTTGCTGCTGCTCAGTCGGTCAGGAAGAGAAATTTGGGCATCACAAGGCAGGCAGGAAGAAAAGTTCAGCGAAATGTGTACTGTAGGTACTTTAGGATGGTAAGGCAGAGTAAGCCAAGGAAGGTTGGCAGGCATGAAGACAGGTGTAGGACTGTTTGAAAAAGTAAGGCAGTGTAGGCAAGTGGTTGCAGGTATTTCATTCAGTGCGGAGATCTGCGAGGGTATGAACGGTTATGGAAGCATGAGACGTGGTTTGATGTAGTTCGCTGGCTACAGTCCTGAAGGTTAGTATTGAAGAGCAAGCTGGATAAGTAATTTAAACAGGTAGAGGAGGAGCCACAGGCAGGGATTGGTCAATTTTTGGGCAATAGTACTTGAAAGGTAAAATTTACCTCTAGAACCAGGAATAGCGCTATAGAGCTGTAAGGGGTGGAGTAATAGGTGGCGGTGTGAAGAAGTACAGTGTGTTTTTAACGCGTGAGGGTATTATGTGTGGCATGGCAATTATCAGGGTTACTAGTCAGTTTCGAAATTAACGAATTGGATCAGTTTTACCGTGAAGCAAATTAAAATGATAGCGTGGGAGGTAACGGTGAGGCTGTAGGTTAGGTCGTGCCCATGTAGAAATGAGGGTGTCTGCTTTCCAGATTGGTATTCTGAGTGATGTTCGTACTATTACTGATTAGGCAGCAAAGACGAAGTATAGTTGGTGTTCTACCGTGTTTGAGATTAGTTGACAAGAATCATCGTCTGAAAGTCAGCGGCGTGGCTGCGCTAAAAAGTAGGCGATAAGACTAATTTTGGTTAGGAGAATGCTTCCACTCTTGATTAGTTGTGTTTTCATCTTAATTATTTCTTTGAAGGATATTATTATTTAGGTTAGGTTGAGGCCGTGTGGTGCAGTTAGTAGTGTAGGTGATAGTGCACAGTGTTATTCCTGTTAGGGAAAGTGGTGATAGGGAAATAGCTTTGTTAAAAATAATAATAATACTAGGGGTAGTCATGCTGAGTATAATTACGAGGGGAGCATCATAAATTTTGTGAATGTGACTCCTTTGGTTTTTGTATGAAGGTTTGGTTGACAAGTGATGCTGTAGATTGAGGCTTTTGCAGTCCCATTTTACATGATCGTCACGCGTTGAAGGCTGTAAATTACTAGTTTCGGTGGTAGTGCTGAGGATGTGTCTTCTGCTGTGAGGGGTTTGTGATAATTCAGCTGAATTTCATGTGTGTTTTGGGAGCAAGATTTGTCGGTGAGATGTAATTTGGCCTTTAATTACTTGGGATTTATTGTAAGTAGTGAGAAACATTGACTAAATCGTGTTTCGGTTGATAGTATGTAGTGGAAGTGGGCAACCTATGGAGTTGGTGTCTAATACAATGTCGATTTTCGAGTTGGCAAGCGCTGTCCCGGTTAGTCCTATTGTGCAAGCAAATGTAACACGTTATAGCATCGTACCTGAGGAAAGTCTGGGATAAAAAGGACTGGTTATTCGAGGGTCAACATGGATTCGGGCCGGGATATTCATGTGAAAGTCAAGTAATCACTGTTTGCCAGGATATTGCAGACTGATTGGGTAACGGAGGCAGATTAGACGCAATTATAATAGATATTTCGAAGGCTTTTGATGTAGTTCCCCAATGGTCGGGTGCTTACGAAAATTAAGGCCTCGGGAGTTGACTCGAGGACAGTCGTACGAAGAAGGTAATTGCTTTTGAGCCGTACGCAGAGAGTCAGAGTAACGTCAGGAGTACCGCAAGGCAGCGTGCTGGGTACACTACTGTTCCTCGCGTACGTGAACGATATTTGGAAAAATACTGAGTCAACTATTAGACTTCTTGCAGATGATTGTCTAATGTATAGGAAAACTGTAAATAATAAAGTTATAGAAAAGTTGGAGATAGATCTGAAGAGGCTGTGGGAGTGGGTGGTTGAAAATGCGATGGAAATTAATCCAACTAAAAGTAAGGCAGTTTCACGACAATCCGATTGAAGAAACCACTAAATTATTCGTTACAAGAAAGAGTAATTACGGAAGCGAGCAGTTGTCATTACTTGGCAGGGGTCTGTGAAATATGACATGCGGCGCTCCTTGCGCATTCGTCACGCTTAGTGCAGGTTAGATTGAAATCGGTCGGTAATGAGTGGAACTATACTCTTGAGGGCGAAACAGTTTTCCTTCCATATTTCGGCCCGCAATGCAGTAGGTTGAATATGATATTCAACATGGCACTCGCTGGCCATGCGTTGTGTACAGTACAAGTTACGATAAAATCGGTCGGTAATGAAAGGCACATTACTCTTGAGGACGAAAGATATTTACGTACGTGGCTCGTGTCTCATTTCAGTGAAATAACTGCAATATTACATGTGGCGCTCCATGCACATGCACTAGATGCATTGCGTGCTACGATGAATTCGGTCAGGAATGAAGGGCAATTTACTCTTATGGCTCAAAGAGTTTTTCGTCCGTATCTCCCCTCGCATTTCAGTTGGGTGAATGAAATACGCCATATGTAACTCCCTGCGCATGCACTACAAACAGTGCGAGTTAGGATGACGACGGTCAGCAACGAATGGCACTTAACCCTTGAGACCGAAACAGTTTACCGTCTGTATCTCCACTCGCATTGAAGTCGGGTTACTGAAATATGTCCCAGGACACTCCCTGCGCATGCATTCCGTGCAGTGGAAGTTAGGTTAAAATCGGGCAGTAATGAAGGGCACTTTACTCCTGACGCCGAAACAGTTTTTCGTCCGTATCTCTACTCGCATTGCAGTCGGTTGATAAATATGCCACATGGCAGTCCCTGCGCATTCCTTTCGAGTTTGCAATTTAGGTTGAAATCAGCCAGTAATAAAGAGCACTTTACTGTTTAGGCCGAAACAGAGTTTCTTTGGTAACTCCATTCGCATTGCAGTGGGCATACTCAAATATGCCACACTGCACTCACTGCGCATGCGCGAATTGCAGTTTAAGTTAGGTTGAAGTCTGTAAGTAGTGAAGGCCACTTTCCACTAAAGGCCGAAACAGTTTTCCGTTTGTATCTCCATTGGAACTGGAGTGGGGTGACTGAAATACGCCACATGGCACTCCCTACGCATGCGTTACAAGCAGTGTAACTCAGGCGGATATCTGTCCGTAATGATGGACACTTTACTCCTAAGGCCGAAGCAGTTTTTCGTCCTTAACTCCTCATGCAGTCCAGTGGGAGAATCAAATATATCACACGGCACTCCCTGCACATGCGCTACATGCAGTACACGTTGGGTTGAAATCGGTCAGTAACGAAGGGCAACTTACACGTGAGCAAAAACACTTTTTTTGTCCATATCACCCCTCGCATATCAGCTGGGTGACCGAAATATGCGCCGTGGCTCTCCTTGCACATCCGTTACGAGCAGCGCAAGTTAGGTTGAAATCGGTCATTAACTTTTTAAAGTCTAGCGGTAACTTTACATACCACCAGGTTTAACACTAAAAAATTCTACGTGGTGCCCACATTGCGTTTATGTGTTTTGTACGGATCTCAGAACCAACAGCAACTTTTGCCTTATAAAACATTAAGAGATTGGTTTTTATAACCGAAGTGGAGACTGTTTACAGCGCGGTACGCTGTACGCGGTACTGAGTCCTTATATAAAACAGATACGCTTCATCTTTAAAGGGTTAATGAAGGGCATTTTCCTCTTGAGGCCGGCCAATTTTCCGTCTGTCTCTTCCAACGCATTGGAGCGTGTTGCTCATACACGTGTATATGCCACATGGCACTCCCTCAGCATGAGTTACGAGCAGTGCACGTTAGTTTAAAATCGGTCAGTAATCGGTCACTTTACTCCAGAGGCTGTAACTGTTTTTCATCAATGTCTCCCACGGCATTGGGGTGGAGTGACTGAAATATGCCATGTGGCACTCCTTGCGCATACGTTACGGGGAGTGAAATTTAGGTTGGAAACGGTCAGTAAAGAAGGGCACTTCACTCCTGAGGTCGAAGCAGTTTTTCGTCCGTATTTCCACTCACATTGAAGTGGGCTGATTGAAATATGCCACGTGTCCATCCCTGAGCATGGGTTACGTGCAGTGCAAGTTACATTGAAGTCGGTCAGTCATGAACTGCACTTTACCTGTCAGGCCGAAAGAGTTTTTCGTCCGTATCTCCCCTCGCATTGGAGTGGGGTGACTGAAATATTCCACATGGTACTCCCTGCGCATGCGTTGCGAAGAGGGGATGTTAGGTTGAAAACAGTCAGTAATGAATTACACTTTACTCTTAACGCCGAAAGGGTTTTTCGTCCGTATCTCCCTTCCCATTGCCGTGTCGTGACTGAAATATGACACAGACACTCCCGTCTCATGCGCTAGAAACAGTACAATTTAAGTTGAAATCGGTCAATAATGAAGGGCATTTTATTCGTGAGGCCGAAGCAGATTTTTATCTGTATCTCACTTCTTATTGCAGCGGGGAAACTGAAACAAGCCAAGTAGAACTCCCTGCGCTTGTGTTTCATACAGTGATAGCTACCTTGAAATCAGTCAGTAATGAAGGGCAGTTTCCTCATGACCCGAAACAGTTATTCAACTTAGTACAGTTCAACATAAATTGAAATCGGTTCGTAATGAAGGGTTGCACTGCTTGTAGCGCATGCGCAGCAAGTACCGTGTGTTATTACTCAGTGCCCGCACTGCAGTCCTAGGGGAGATACGAAGGAAAAGTCCTTCGTCGCCAAGAGTAAAGTGCCCTTAATTACTGACCGCCTTCAACATAACTTGCACTGTTTTAGCGCGTGCGCAGGGAGTACCATGTGGTATTACTCAGTGACCCCACTGCAGTCTTAGGGGAGATACAAACGAGAAACTGTTGCAGCCTTTAGAGTAAAGTGCCCTTTTTTACTGACCGATTTCAACGTAACTTGCACTGCTTGTTACCTATGCGCAGGGAGTACCATGTGTTGCTACTCAGTGACTCCTCTGCAATGCTAGGGAAGATAGGACGAAAAACTCTTTCGACCTCTAGAGTAAAGTGAGCTTAATTACTGACCGACTTCACCCTAAGATGCACCTCTTGCAGAGGATGCGCAGGGAGTAATATGTGGCAATACTCAGTGACCCCACTACAATCCTAGGGGAGGTATGGACCAAAAACTGTTTCGGCGTCTGGAGTAAAGTGCCTTTTATTATTGACTGACTTCAACGTAATTTGCACTGATTGAAGCCCATGCGCAGGAATACCATGTGGTATTACTCAGTGACCCCACTGCAGTCCTAGGGGAGATATGGACGAAAGACTTTTTCGACCTTAAGAGTAAAGTGCCCTTCTTTACTGCCCGACTTCAACCTAACTTGTACTGCTTGTAGCGCATGCTCAGGGGGTACAATGTGGTTTTACTCAGTGACCCCACGGCAATCTTAGGGGAGATACGAAATAAAAACGGTTTCGTCCTGTAAAGTTCCCTTCATTAGTGACCGACGACCACCTAACTTGCAGTGCTTGTAGTGGATGCGAAGGGAGTACGATGGGGGATTTCCCCGTGACACCACCGCAACCCTAGGTGAGATAAGAGACGAAGAACTGTTTGTTCCTCAAGAGTAATGTGCACTTCATTACTGAGCGCTTCCAACCTAACTTGCACTGCCTATAGCGGAAGCGCAAGGGGCACCATGTGGCATTACTCAGTGACCCCACTGCAATCCTACGGGAGATAAGTACGAAAATTTTTTCGTCGTCAAGAGTAAAGTGCCCTTTATTTCTGACCCACTTCAACCTAACATTCACTGCTTGTAGCGCATGTGCAGGGAGTACCATGTGCTATTGCTCAGTGACCCCAGTGCAATCCTAGGGCAGATACGGACGAAAAACTGTTTCGACCTGAAGAGTAATGTGCCTTTCATTAGTGACCGATGTCTAACTTGGAGTGCTTGTAGCGCATGCGCAGGGAGTACCATGTGGTATTGCTCAGTGACCCCACTGCAATCCTAGGGGAGATAAGGACGAAAAACTGTTTCCCTTCAAGAGTAAAGTGCCCTTCATTACTGACCGATTTCAACTTAAATTGTACTGTTTCTAGCGCATGAGACGGGAGTGTCTGTGTCATATTTCAGTCACGACACGGCAATGGGAAGGGAGATACGGACGAAAAACCCTTTCGGCGTTAAGAGTAAAGTGTAATTCACGACCGACCGTTTTAAACCTAACATCCGCTCTTCGTAACGCATGCGCAGGGAGTACCATGTGGAATATTTCAGTCACCCCACTCCAATGCGAGGGGAGATACGGACGAAAACTGTTTCGGCCTTACAGGTAAAGTGCCGTTCATGACTGACCGACTTCAATGTAACTTGCATTGCACGTAACCCATGCTCAGGGATGGACACGTGGCATATTTCAATCAGCCCACTTCAATGTGAGTGGAAATACGGACGAAAAACTGCTTCGACCTCAGGAGTGAAGTGCCCTTCTTTACTGACCGTTTCCAACCTAAATTTCACTCCCCGTAACGTATGCGCAAGGAGTGCCACATGGCATATTTCAGTCACTCCACCCCAATGCCGTGGGAGACATTGATGAAAAACAGTTGCAGCCTCTGGAGTAAAGTGACCGATTACTGGCCGATTTTAAACTAACGTGCACTGCTCGTAACTCATGCTGAGGGAGTGCCATGTGGCATATACACGTGTATGAGCAACCCGCTCCAATGCGTTGGGAGATACAGACGAAAAATTGGCCGGCCTCAAGAGTAAAATGCCCTTCATTAACGCCCGATTTGAACCTAACTGGCACTGCTCGTAACGGATGTGGAAGGAGAGCCACGGCACATATTTCAGTCACCCAGCTGATACGGTCAAAAAAAGTGTTTTTGCTCACGTGTAAGTTGCCCTTCGTTACTGACCGATTTCAACCCAACGTGTACTGCATGTAGCGCATGTGCAGGGAGTGCCGTGTGATATATTTGATTCTCCCACTGGAATGCGTGAGGAGTTAAGGACGGAAAAATGCTTCGGCCTTAGGAGTAAAGTGTCCATCATTACGGACAGATATCCGCCTAAGTTACACTGCTTGTAACGCATGCGCAGAGTGCAG
The DNA here is from genome assembly GCA_013340265.1 of Coptotermes formosanus. NCBI lineage: Eukaryota > Metazoa > Arthropoda > Insecta > Blattodea > Rhinotermitidae > Coptotermes > Coptotermes formosanus. The sequence continues at coordinate 248,727 of BLKM01000398.1, read as the reverse complement.
TGTTGCATATTGCAGTCACCCAACTCCAATGGGAAGGGAGATACAGACGATACATTTTTGCGGCATCCAGAGTAAAGTGCCCTTCATTACCGACCGATATGAACCTAACTTGAGCTGTAATTACCGCATCCGCAGGTAGTGCCATGTGATATATTTCATTCGCCCAGCGTGAATGTGAGGGGAGTTACGGACTGTTTTGGCCTCATGAGTAAAGTGTCTTTCGTTACTGACCGATTTCAACCTAATGTTCACTGCTCGTAACGTATGCGCATGGAGTGCCACGTCGCATATTTCAGTCACCCAAATCCAATACGAGGAGAGAAAAAGACGAAAAATTATTTTCACCCAAATAGTAAAGTTCCCTTTATAAGTGACCTACTTCAACGTAACTTGCACAGCATGCAACGCATGCGCACGGAGTGGCCAGTGATATATTTGAGTCTCCCCACTCCAATGCAAGGGGAGATAGGGACGACACGGCGAGCTGGCCCTGTACGCGGACGATACGGCCATTATAGCCACGTCACGCAAGTCAGCGCTGCTCATCAGGTACTTAGAAACTTATCTGAGTGACCTAGAGCGGTGGCTGAGAGAATGGAGAATCGCCATTAACGTCTCAAAGAGCAATGCAATGCTCTTTGCTAAGGCCGCCTGGCGAATTCCCCGACCTCGACCGGTTCAGTTCCTAGGACAGCCAATCGAATGGGTCGATACAGCCCGTTACTTGGGAGTGACTCTAGATTCACACCTGACCTGGCGGTCTCATATCGTACAGGTCAGAAAGAAAGCCTCCCAGCGACTGGGTGTGCTTGGCTGTCTCCTAAACAGGAGAAGCGGCCTCTCCATCAGGAACGGAGTTCTGCTGTACAAGCAGCTCATCCGCCCAATGATGGACTATGCGTGTCCCATCTGGAGGTGCGCAGCTCGCAGCTACGTTGAGCAGCGGCAGGCTCTCCAGTCCAAGTGTCTTCGCATTGCTATTGGTGCACCGTGGTACATCAGTAGCAGGCAGATACACGAGGACCTTGGGGTGCCGTTCTTTGAAGAACACACCAGAGCCCTAATCGAGAGTTACGACTCAAAGCTAGCTGGTGTGGTGAACCCCTTAGTTCGGCAAATCCGCAGATACTTACGCTGACCGAGGGCCGACGGGAGCTGCCGGATGCGCAATCTAAGGGATTAGCTGACTAGTCGAGGCCGCATGCAAAATGGCGGACAAGTCGACGTCGAAACGTGCTAGCTATTCACTAGCTGAGCGCATTTCGGTCGCCCTGACTGAGGTTTTACCGTGATTTTCCTCAGTTGTAAGGTAAATGCCAGGGTGAAATTAGAAAAGTCGGGGCACGGCCCGCGAAACCCCCCTCCCCGCGAGCAGGGCGGCTTCACCAAAGTGCCCACTTCCAATACATTACGTGATTTGCCACCCTGGGTTCAACTCCCACGCAGCCATCCAACCAAAGTTCCCCCCTCCCCCCCCCCTCAGATAGGAAGTCTATGTGCTCCCAGAGCCGTAGCCTTTAGCGTACCAAGTCCCGGTCGCGAATCAGGACTATAATCAGTTAGCGTAAGCAAGTCCCCGTTATAGAGTAAGGTGTCTGTTTTAGAGCCCAGCGATGCGTTAAAACGCAGGAATGGCTACTCAGACAAAGGGACGTCGACTTGCGCTTCGCGCAAGTCTCCGCCCTGACTTAGCTCTTTGGTTGGTTGGTTGGTTGGCAAAAGTTGGGGGCGTGTGCGAGAGTGGTCTGGTGCGCTTCGCAAGGAGTAAGTTCTGGAGTAAGTTTCTTAAGCGGGCGCTCACCTACTGTTGTCGTTTGGAGTACTCACTGCTCCCGAGGAGTAATCCTGTTTGCTGCTGCTTCTCTGGTCCTTCAGTGGGTAAGAGGGAGTAGCAGTTGAGGAGTACAGTCCCCCTGCTCTCGGCGCAATGCTGAAGCAGGAGGAATTAGCCTTTGTTAAGGCTATTTCGACGATGGAGCTTTCCCCAGCTCTCCTCCGAGAGCTGCGTAAAGCGATGGCTGCGCGAAAGCGGAGCAGGGCCGGTGCGCCTAGCTAGGCCAATCCAACCAGTCTGGTTGCCTCCAAGCGCCATCCTGCGGGCTCTAGTGCCGCGAGTATGGTTCAAGCGTCCGGCAAGCCGCTCCAGAGCTCGGCGGCAAAGAGGAAGACCGAAGAGCTTTCAAGCTCAGACGGCTCATCGGGGCCTGCGATTAGACGTCCGGCGCCTAACCCGCTTCACGGGTCGTCCGCACCGGGCACTTCTGGGGAGGCGGCTGCTTCTTGCAAGCCACTTCCCGGCAAAGATGGGCCAGCCTACGCAGCGGTATTTGCTGGGTACGCTAACCCGCAGCAGTCAGGTGGGCCGTCCAAGCCCTCAGCCAAGGACTCGGATACCCCCGAGACCGCTGTCTCCTCTGAGGCAGCCTCTAGGCGCATGTCTACTGACATGTCCGGGCCTCTGGATGGCATGCCAGCTGGCACTACCCTGACTGCTAAGGACGCTCCCGCCGGCGAGCGACCCAACAAGACGCCAATCTTTGTTTCAGGAGTCTCTGCTACTCGCGGCTTCCTTACCTGGCTAAGGACGCAGTGCCCCAGCAGTCTCTCGGCCCAGCTGAAAGCCGAGAAACTGATGATTGTCCCAAGGACAGCTGACGGCTTTCGGGCCACGGTGAGTGCCCTCCGATCTCTCGATGGGAGCAAAGGTGTGAGTTTTCACACTTTCTCCCTCCCCGAGGATCGGCAGGTACGTCTCCTCATCAAGAATCTTGGCAGGCAAATGCCAGAGAGCGTCGTCCGTGAGGAGCTGGAAGCCCTGGGCATATGTGTCCAGGGAGTAATGCAGCTCCGCTCTGGGCGCCGTGATCTGGACGCCTCCAAAGATCGGCCCCTGACCCCGCACTTTATCGTGTCGGTGGCACGAGCACCGGGGGTTCAGAAGGTTCGCTCCTTGTCTGAACTATGCGGGCTAAGGGTGTCAGTGGAGACGTACGTAGCACCGAAAGGTCCTGTGCAATGCAAGCGGTGCCAGCGCTTCGGCCACACGCAGCGGAACTGCGGTTATGCACCCCGGTGCGTTGCCTGCGGGGAGACTCACCTATCAGGGGAGTGCTCGACCCCAAAGCAGCAGCTTAAATGCTGCAGCTGCGGGGGCAACCACACGGCCAACTACCGGGGCTGCAGCAAGTGGAAAGAGGCAAAAGCGGCGCTTGCAAAGCAAGTGCCCAACCAACGCACCCGGACCAGCGGTGCTGCCGTCCAGCCCGCCGCGAAGAGGGTGGTCACGCCACAGCCATTCGCAGAGCAGGAGAGCCTTCGATCTGGTTTGAACCATGTTGTCCGAGGAGGTCGTGTTGTTAAGGCTACCCTCCCAACCCCTCCTGAACCCGCCTCAAGGCCGGTCACAGAGGCCCCTCAAAAGGACAAAATAACCGAGCTTAACATGGGGAGCAATGCTGCCAACCCGGTACTAAAAGCCACGAAGGCCCTCGGGCAGGCCCAAGTGACTAGTACAAAGGTGAAGTCTGGGAAATCTTCACCTAAGAACCCAAATCCTACTAAACCGACACCTCGACCTCAATCCGTCAAGTCACCCGTCGAGGAGATCTCCGATTTACTCGACACTTTACCCCTGGGCGCCTGTGTGGAGTTGAAGCGTCGGCTCCTCACAGCTGCGCCCACCCTCCCGTCTGGGGCGGCCCGCTCGCGGGCCGTCCTCAAAATCGTTGTCCTCTTTGTAGCCGAATGTGGCAGCACGGCCTAGAAGGACGAACATGGTGAAAGCTCTGCGGTTGGCCTGCTGGAATGCCGATGGTGTTCGCGGCAGAAAGCTGGAACTGGAACATTTCCTCAGCCAGCACGGAGTCAATATATGTCTCTTGACAGAAACTCATTTGCGAGAGAGAGACGTCTTTCGGCTTGCAAACTATGTTTGTCACCGAACAGACCGGCTCACAGAGGGAGGCGGGACAGCAATACTGGTCCGTCGGCCTATAGATCACTACGCTGTACCCATCCTCGGTTTGACCCAGTTAGAGGCAACTGCCGTACATATTATGTTGGCTAGTGGCCCTCTTAAAATCTTGGCAGTGTACCTCTCGCCTTCCCGGCCCATAGTCGGATCGGACCTGTCAGCATGCTTTGGCGGAGGGTTTCCCGTCTTGATGGCGGGGGACCTAAATGCCAAGCATGTAGACTGGAATTCGCGGCTGACCACGACCAGGGGCAAGTTCCTGCGTGATTACGCTAGCGGAAACTCCTGTTTGCTCTATGGGCCGGACTCACCCACCACTGTCCCATATAACTCCTCGGCTACCCCCGATGTCTTAGACATCGTAATTACCAAGGACCTAACCTTCCCAGTGTATCTGACGGCGTGCTCAGCACTAAGCTCAGATCACCTTCCTGTACTGATCGACAAAACGTGCCGATCATCCTTTCGCAACATGCCAGCCCGACCTGACTACAGGCGGACCGACTGGGTCAAATTTCAGGCCAGCCTAGAAGAGAGGCTACCGTCCACCCCGTTGCTGCCAAACGAGGGGGAGATCGACACGTGCGTCGAGGAAATTTCCAGTGCAATTTTGGAGGCGCTGGCGGCGTCGACTCCCGAGAGTCGCCCTCGCGATGACCCACGGCCCCCAATACCGGCATGTATTCAGGATGAGATACGCCTGAAGAACAGGCTGAGGAGGCAGTGGCAAATCACCAGGGACCCTGCTCTGAAAGCTGAGGTCAACCGTCTTCAGCGGTCTGTGACCCACCAACTAAATGAGTCGCGTAACGACCAGTGGAGCGGCACGCTAGAGAGCCTTGACCCCGAGGACCAATCGCTGTGGAAGATGACAAGGCGGGTGATGAGAATTCCCACTCCCTCACCTCCCCTCGTCACTCCGGGCGGAATTGCTCTTTCTGATTCAGAGAAAGCAGAAGCCCTGGCCGACAGCCTTGAGTCTCAGTTTCAGCCGGTAAACGACCCGTCGGACCCGGCAGTTATTGAGAAGGTTACCGAGGCGCTGCAAGCATACTCTTATGCCCCTGCAAGCGAGCCTAGGTTAACCAACCCCATGGAGGTCGAGGACGCCATTCGGGGTCTCAAGGTCGGCAAAGCTCCAGGCCCCAACGGTTTACCGAACAGGGCTCTAAAGCACCTTCCTCAGCGGGCTATAAGCCTCCTCGTAGCGATATTCAACGCAGCGCTCCTAGCGCAGTACTTCCCACCAGTATGGAAACACGCCCGCGTGATTTCCATCCTGAAACCTGGGAAGGACCCGTCACTACCCTCGTCGTATCGGCCTATTAGTCTGCTAGACACGATTGGCAAACTGTTCAAAAAGATCTTACTTAGTAGGATCTTAAGCGAAGTAAGCGGGCGCGGGTTACTGCGTGATGAGCAGTTTGGATTCAGACCCAAACATAGCACGACTCTTCAGCTGGCCCGCCTCGTTGAGAGAGTGACTAGGAACTTCGGCGAGAAGAGACTGACAGGAGCGATTTTCCTCGACGTGGCAAAAGCCTTCGATACCGTTTGGGTCGATGGTCTCCTTTTCAAGTTACCGCCGTAAATTTCCCCTCCTATCTTGTTAAAATAATATTCTCGTATCTCCATAACCGGACGTTCGAGGCAGCTTTCCTAACCGCAAAATCCACCCGTCGTCACATGCGCGCTGGAGTAGCGCAGGGCGGACTAGTCTCCCCTGTGCTCTTCCGTCTTTATGTTAACGACATGCCTGTGCCATCCCGCCACGTCGAGCTGGCCCTGTACGCGGACGATACGGCAATTATAGCCAAGTCACGCAATTCAGCGCTGCTCATCAGGTACTTAGAAACTTATCTGAGTGACCTAGAACGCTGGCTGAGAGAATGGAGAATCGCCATTAACGTCTCAAAGAGCAATGCGATGCTCTTTGCTAAGGCCGCCTGGCGAATTCCCCGACCTCGACCGGTTCAGTTCCTAGGACAGCCAATCGAATGGGTCGATACAGCCCGTTACTTGGGAGTGACTCTAGATTCACACCTAACCTGGCGGTCTCATATCGTACAGGTCAGAAAGAAAGCCTCTCAGCGACTGGGTGTGCTTGGCTGTCTCCTAAACAGGAGAAGCGGCCTCTCCATCAGGAACGGAGTTCTGCTGTATAAGCAGCTCATCCGCCCAATGATGGACTATGCGTGTCCCATCTGGAGGTGCGCAGCTCGCAGCTACGTTGAGCAGCTGCAGGCTCTCCAGTCCAAGTGTCTTCGCATTGCTACTGGTGCACCGTTGTACATCAGTAGCAGGCAGATTCACGAGGACCTTGGGGTGCCGTTCTTTGAAGAACACACCAGAGCCCTAACCGAGAGTTACGACTCAAAGTTAGCTGGTGTGGGGAACCCCTTAGTTCGGCAACTCGGCAGATACTTACGCTGATCGAGGGCCGACGGAAGCTGGCGGATGGGCAAGCTAAGGGATTAGCTGACTAGTCGAGGCCGCATGCAAAATGGCCGACAAGTCGACGTCGAAACGTGCTAGCTAGTCACTAGCTGAGCGCATTTCGGTCGCCCTGACTGAGGTTTTACCGTGATTTTCCTCAGTTGTACGGTAAATGTCAGGGTGAAATTGAAATTAGAAAAGTCGGGGCACGGCCCGCGAAACCCCCCTCCCCGCGGGCACGGCGGCTTCACCAAAGTGCCCACTTCCAATACATTAAGTGATTTGCCATCCTGGGTTCAACTCCCAGGCAGCCATCCAACCAAAGTTCCCCCCCCCCCCCTCAGATAGGAAGTCTATGTGCTCCCAGAGCCGTAGCCTTTAGCGTACCAAGTCCCGGTCGCGAATCAGAACTATAAACAGTTAGCGTAAGCAAGTCCCCGTTATAGAGTAAGGTGTCTGTTTTAGAGCCCAGCGATGCGTTAAAACGCAGGAATGGCTACTCAGACAAAGGGACGTCGACTTGCGCTTTGCGCAAGTCTCCGCCCTTAGTTAGCTCTTTGGTTGGTTGGTTGGTTGGCAAAAGTTGTGCATTCCAGTATTCCGGATCCAGCGTTCAATATCAAGACTCAACGTGCTACGAGCCTCCACGATCGGCTCCCGAGCATCATCCGCCACTCGGCCCTTTAGCAGCATCTACAGCTCGCATCCTGCGGAACGCGCCGCAGTGTCTACCAGCACACGCTGCTCGGCACCACAGAGCTGTCCCAGGCTCTCCACCGCGCAACCGGCTGACACTGTACACAACTCACTCTCAATGCACTGCTTCAGTGAGTCCGTTTCTTCACAGGAGTAACTTTGTCGGACCTCACTAACGCGGCCCTTAGCCGCCACAATAGCAAAGGAGAAACACTTGTAAATACGTCCGACACGGACAATTGTATATAGCAATAACCTGTACATATCGACGAGAATAAAGACTGACGATAATGTGTTTACTGTTGTGATTTCACAGTAGCAGCATACAGTAACCCACTTATCCTTCAAAGCAATAAATAACATGAAAACACAACTAATCAAGAGTGGAAGCATAACGTAAATTCTCCTAACCAAAATTACTCTTATCGCCTACTTTTTAGCACAGACACGCCGCTGACTTTCAGACGATGATTCTTGTCAATCTCAAACACGGCACAACACAAACTATACTTCGTCTTTGCTGCCTAATCAGTCATAGTCCGAACATCACTCAGAATACCAATCTGGAAAGCAGACACCCTCATTTCTACATGGGCAAGACCTAACCTACAGCCTCACCGTTACCTCCGACGCTATCATTTTAATTTGCTTCACGGTAAAACAAAGCCAATTCGTTGATTTCGAAACTGACTAGCAACCCTGATAATTGCAATGCCACACATAATACCATCACGCGTAAAAAACGCACTGCACTTCTTCTCACCGCCATCTATTAACTCTACACCTTGCTGGCACAAGAACAACGTGACCTTACCTGCAAACATATACTTTCCCACGCTCGAGAATTTGTATCCTGCAGAAGCGACTCCCACGGGCGTTACTTCCCTCATCAAACCTGCCTGAACAATGTTTTTCCCCGAGGGGCGTAAACGACCATCCACAAATAGTCCCCCGATCAAACGTTTTGCCGCTACACCTTACAAATCTGTTGCGCTATTCCTGGTTCTAGAGGTAAATTTTACCTTTCAGATACTATGGCCCAAAAATTGACCAATCCCTGCCTGTGGATCCTCTATTTGTTTAAATTACTCATCCACCTTACTCTTCAATACTAACCTTCAGGACTGTAGCCAGAGAACTACATGTAACCGCATCACATGCTTCCATAACCCTCGCCATCGCCCCACTGAATGAAATAGCTGCAACCACTTCCCTACAGTGCCCTACTTTTCCAAACAGTCCTACACCTGTCTTCATGCCTGCCAACCCTCCTTGCCTTAACTTGCTTGGCCTACTCTGCCTTACCATCCTAAATTACCTGCAGTACACATTTGGCTGAACTTTTCTTCCTGCCTACCTTGGGATGCCCAAGTTTCTCTTTCTGCCCCCTACTTTCTGACCGACTGAGCAGCAGCAACATCCCCACTCCCCCATCCATAAACTTTATACATAAGGGAACACAAATGCAAAAACAATGCACATAAAAGGGGCAACTTCCAAGGATTGGGGCAGGGGAGGAGGGATGGTAAACATATTTTATTGTACACTATCCCTTACATTCAGATACAATGTTATACATACACAATAAATACTATGTTACTGATACACATCAGTCAATATGTACACTGAATATATGCTGGTAAAAACATCACCTTATGTACTTACCTTACACACTTAAACGAATAAATTAATGTACATATAACAAAACCCACAAAAGTAATTCAAAACCTATAACAGGAGATTATGCAATTTCAACATGTAAATTAACTGCACACCTTGCTGTGATTATCACATCCACTTCATTTTTTGTGTTGTTGTCCCTGAGTCTCACTTGCTGATGGCACTGCAGGAGCACTTCTGTGTACTCTCGAATCAACTGGCAATCTGGAACGCCTGCAAGCAGCACCATCATACAAACAAACACTGAACATCAAATGCAACATACAATATTTCACACACACACATATATCAAAAACAGATCTTATGTTCTCACAGCAGTGTTACTAGGACTCTACGATTCTGAGATGTGCCACTGTGGTTAAGTCGGATCACAGTACTGAACAATTTTCTCACCCAGTGACACACTGTCACTGTACTGTCCACACTATCCCAGCTGCATTGCCTTCTGTACATCACATATTTAAATGAAAACTCTCGTCATCTCATGCCACTTCATTTGGATCATCATAATGCTCTCATCCTGCATAATGAAGATTATTCTCTTCTGGAATGTCATACCCTGTGGTGCTGCAGACAGGCAGAAACAATTTTGACTAATATACTGCACCTTTGAGGAATTCTCCATTATCAGGATTTAAAAAAGCGACGCAGAATGACAGAAAGTTTAATTTTAACACACAGTGAACACAGCAAAACAATCATAATTGTTCAGCTGGCTGACTAACTCCATGTAGCAGAGTCCTTCTTGAGAAGCTAACAGTTTCTCATTTAGTCAAGGAATTCCCTGCATTTTATAGCACCCAAAACTTCCTTGCCATGTTCAGAAGAGTCTGCCACATCTCCCTGTCCTGAACCACATACATCCAGTTCATGACCTCCCATCTTATTTCTGTATGATCTGTATTAATAATACCCACTTATCTGTGACTAGGCCTTCCACATGGCCTCCTTCCTTCATGTTTCCCCACCAAAACCCTGTATACCAACCAGCTCATCCTTCACCATCTTATCACCCACATAATACTGGGTAAGGAGTACAAATCACAGAGGGCCTCATTATGCATTTTTCTCCATTCTCCTCTTACAACAGATATTTCCCGTGCATATTAGATTTCATTTTCCCTTATGTGTGCAAAGGCTTAAAAGGAAGGACTTACCATGACTGTCTCACAAAGACCTATCTTCTTTTTCACAGTCTGCATAACACCTCTGGCAGCAGCTTGGTACTCATCATCCATGAAATGCAGTCTAACGTAGATGGGATGCCTGTTGATGGTGCACATTATCTCTTTGCGTGAAGGTGGCCACTGCTGCTGCCGAGTGCCCTGGGCCTTACAGAAGCACTACAAGTGAACACAAACAAACTTCAGATCATACAGATCACAATAAAGACACACATTTTGTTATGTTGCTATTACTGCCCTACAGGATGTCTCATCTCTTTAAGACATACTGGCAAATATAGTTACCACCTACTGCACTGTAACACTAAGCAACTCTGCACAATGTCCACAGAACATATTTATTGGCTTTGTATGATTCTCTCATTAAACTAAAATTACTTCTCTAAGCCACACATTTTCGTCAAGGAGACTTAATACATTTTCTGTGAGGTACGAACTCACTTTTTAGATATTTACTACATCAAATTCCTCCTTAAAAGTGTTAAAATGTGTCTCTTCTTGTCAACAACACCTCTGGAAAGAACATGGCTTAATGAATACAATATGTTGATTGCATGTATGTCTCCCTCTCCACCCCCTACGGCCACAGGTGTGTGGGGAGAGGGCTTCTATGTCTTTACATTTTGAGTGTTTTTTTTCCTGGGGGGGGGGGGGGTGTTGTAATAATTTGAATGTGGGCTTCTGGATTAGGGATAATGTGTAGTTTTGAAGGTGATTACAAATACTTCAGACAAACATGGTTGCAGTTATTCAATAGAACTTTCATACACACCCAAGAGCAGTCACCTTGTAACACCTTTATCTTTCTACACACATTTTTGTCTCTGCAGCTTGATATTCCATTCAGTGGGAAAGACATTATGAATCTAATGTGTTTATGACTTGTTTCCCTCACAGTTACACAAGGATATGAAATGCCTCTACTATCCTCATGAACATGACACAGAAAACATTTAGACATACATAATAGCTGCCCAATTATAGTCTTCTGAGATTAGACATCATACAGTTTGGTAGACAAGTTTACACAAATTGTTGGCGCATATACGTATATCAAACTACAAAAGTACATGCATAAAGTTAAATGTCTGTATCTCCTAAAACGAATCCTACATTGCTCCAGTTCCTTCACCATTTCAAAACCCACACACTACCATTTAGTACCAGATTACAGCACAGGCCACAGCACTTTAGACACTTCTGCAACTTACAAGATGCAGACTTCAGCACTTTTCCTTAAGAAGTCAAGAGCAATGGTGGCAAACTGTCTTGAATTTGTTGTTCAGTTCATCAGTTGTTCTTTGTTTGGTCAGCATACCTAATCTCTGCACATGGCACCACATCCTAGAAGACTGAGTCTGCATACACACTGCCACAACTTCAAATTTCACACAGAAAACTTGCAATTCATGCTAGGTCACTTTAAATAAAAGGCACAGTTGTCCCTGTGCACACCATGAAAACATATGGGGGAATAGGGGTAAAATTACACCCCTTTCCACTTCAGCAAGAGATTGAGAGGTAAGCTTCATGCCCTGGATAATTTACACCTAGCAAAAGAGCCTGTAGTACCCATCAAAAAGGAATTTGGGTGGGCCCACACCCAGTTCAGACTTTTGGAAAAAAGATAATGCTCTTGTCCCTGCTGGAAACTGAACCACGAGGTCACTGTATATCCAGCCTGTTGGCTAGTCACTGTGCTGACTGAGCTATCCCAGCTCAAAGGTTACATGAATATTACAAGATAACTTATTAATGAAATTGTGTATAACATTCTTCTGCTCCAGACAGTGCAGTTTCATAAACTACCAGTACATCCTACTCAGACTTCGTTACGTTGTAAAAGTTCATTCTACAGCCCCAAACACAGACACACAGATGTACCCTCAAACCTTTTCTGCAAATCGGGCACACTTGCCTTCCTCAGTGACATAGTCAATGGCACAACACTCCACATGTGCAATAAGGCATTTACAGATAGTCTCCTGAGGTGGACGAATCACAGAGCATGCCAACGACAGCAGTGCCTGGTGGTGGAGGTTCACCCTAGAATTTGGGCCTTGGTGCTCATTAGTTTGCTTCACAAGTTACACCTAAAGTTCACTGAGCAGAACCTCTTTGCGCATGCATCACTTAAGAGACTGGCTCAAGTACACATGTTAATCCTCAAATCTGCTAACTGCATCACCTGATTGAAAAATATCTAATTTATTTCCCCTAAACAGATTCATTATTAAAAATTAAAGTAAGGAGACCACAAACAAGATCTACACATAGTTGGTAGGGTAATATTAAAGGACCTTGAAGAAGTTTGTGTGTGTTTGTGTCTGTGTGTGTAAGGGTACTGACTCAATTCAAATGGCAATATGAACAAGACAATTAAAGTTGAAATTCCACCCAAGGTACGAAACTTGACAGGCTGTGGAACTGTCACATTAGCTGAATGACTTCATGATGTGGGCCCACTTCATTTTTATGCAAAATGGACATGTGGCTAACAGCTCGTGAATGATTTTTGATGAAAGGCCATCTTATTCACTTTCTACACCTAGGGCATTTGTCTCTATCAGCTGTTCCCGATGTTCTCAAACATGAAGACCCCTTCTCAACCCAAAGGAATTTCACGGTCCCCCCCCCCTCCCCGCCACACACACACACTAACAGCCGTACTTCATGCATCTGTTAATTTTGACAATGATAAACGCTGTCACCATCTCTGAACTTCTGTAAAGGAATTAGCATTTTACTCATCACAGTAATGACATCATAAGGAATGAAGCACTGGCTGAATGAGGAATTGTTGCTAAAGAGTAAACTAAATATTTGGGTCCTTAGAATAACCTCATGGCCGCCACGTAATAACACAGTTGGGAGAATAATAAACTTATTTCCCTGGCAACATTGTTGGATCTCCGGTTCAAAAGACAGGGGCTTTCTGATGATCAGAAATTTAAAGTAGCATATGAAGGTTTACTGGGAAAAGTCCTTGGCATCAATATTAGGAGTGCTTCCACTGCTGTGGGTAAAGACAAGACAGTTACCTCATGTAATTCCAAAATTTCAGAGGAGTTTGATAAGAAAATCGAGAAACTAACTGCTGAGAGCAATCCAACTCCTGCTAGTACCATTCAACTATATAAATATATAACAGAACCCATGCTTCCAAGAACCAGTAATCCCCTGCACTGGGGGAAAGACAGGAAGGTCTTATATCCTAGACTTTACACTGTAGTGAAGAAAAGGCTTTGTGTTGCTGCCACCTCAGTCCCATGTGAAGGAATATTTTCAGAAGCAGGACAGATTCTGAGTGAAAAGAGAAGCAGAATAAAATCTCCAAATTATCGATGATTTTGTTTCTCAACGCCAATTTGGAATAAGATTGTTGTGTGTGTGTGTGTGTGTGTGTGTGTGTGTGTGTGTGTGTGTGTGTACTGTCATTTTGGCAAACTTATGAATCCATGCAATATGTGTCTGTGTGTGAGTACTGTATGTATGTAATGCCTTCCCAGCAATGTACACTAACATGGCAATACATCAATTTCATTATTAGTACATCTAATAACATAACCTTTATATTCGGGCCCTGCGTGTCATTATACACTAGTTTCACAAAGTGAATGAAGTGAACGGGTAAACTGAACGTATTACCACCTGGACCCATGCTGAATGAACCGTATCACAGTAAGGACCCGTTTTGCCCACCCCTACTTGGCAGTCACTTACCTCCCAGGAGCCATTTTCCTTGTAGCTCCCAAAGCCCATTAACTTTATACCTCTCCCCTCCCTCACGCTGTTTCATCCCTATTGGCTGCATCCCGCTCACTTACTAACAGTCACCACCCACACCTTTCCTACATAAACCGTGCATTTTCTTACTGGCTTTCTTCTTCTTGGACTTCTTGACCCTTGAAAATTGGACTAATACCCTGTCCCAAAACATCGGCAAGGGATTACCATTCAACACTGCATAACACCCCAGAAGAGCCCACATCTCATATCCCTCCCTTTTCAGAAGACAGCAGCAGTACGTCCCTCCAAAGCTTTGATATATGACTACCAGACTATAATGTGTCACAACCCAGAAGACCACAATATGAATTTTCACTAGTGTAAAAGCATCAAGTATCAACAGCAACTTAAATTACCAGTTGGATCACCCTGCTCCGAATCTGGTTCCACCTTTTCATCCTTCTCGGGCTTTACTGCAGTGCCTGGACGTGCAACTGTATTTGCAGGTGGCATTTCTGTTGGCAGTGAAGTTTCTTTTTGACAAGTTCTGTTACAGAAGATAATTTCTTTTCTGGGGTTGCAGTACCCCTGGCTTTAGACTTCTCACATGCACCTGACACATCTTCCTCATCCAGCAGCTGACAACTTTTCCTCCATCTCATGATATTCAACCTGAAATAATCAACATTCGCATGAACGTGACCACAAATTAATAAAATAAAAATGGGTCCAACTTAAATTAAGGGTGAAGATTCCTCATATCTGTTTGACTACATAAAATACAGCTATTTAGTTAAATTCTTCTTTCCCTCTGCTGCTATTCTCACGTGTCTTTTCTCACTCCATTTCTGCAATTATTCATTTCATCCTAACTCTTGTGGATAGTGTGATTAGTTTTATGTCAAGAATTCTCAAACTGTTCTTCATAATGGTGATATTCTGTCAGAAGTTTTCCAGAGCAGGGTTTCATGATGAACAATTTACAAAATAATTTCCTAAAATAAATCCGAAGTCTGAGTGTTTACCATGTCTACATAAAACACTCTATATACTGCTATGAATGGCAACTAGCCATCAATGTTCAGATGTTAAAAAAAAATGCACACACCTAACAGCAAATTCTCTGTGCTTTCTAAGACTGTTCTCCGATCAACTTTAATTATCCTACACATAGTTTTAGGTTTGTACTATACCTTGAATCATACATTCTGTTATAAAAAAGCAAGCGTACACAGCATTTTCAGTTTCATTTTTAAGCACTCATACTTCAGGCTCGAGGCTTCTGGGATGTGCAACTGTTCTTATTGGGTGCACAGTAACCAACACTTTTCTCATAATACAACACAGGATCACATGCTGGAAAACTTTAATCTTCAAAATTACGGTAGCGGCAATGGGCGGCGGCGGCGGCCGGGGTGGGGGGTGGGGGCGCAAAAATAGAGGCACCCTTGGGATGTTGTGAGGATAACCTCACTCTGTGTCTTCTCATTACTAGTGATAACCATAACCATGAGGCAGTTTAGCGAAACACTGTACCTCAAGTTGCCACAATTTGATTATCCTGCTTTCATTGGTGTGTTATATAAAGATTTTCCTGCACACACTGTGAAGGCATACACAGAAGCATAAAGGTAAAGCTCCACTCATTCTTAACCTTGGCAATATTCAGACAAGTGGTCAACCTCATGCCCTGGCTGCTTTAACCCTGGCATATGAGCCACCAGTAAGCACTGAACAGGACACTGGGTAAGCTCCAGGGCCGTTACAAGTGTTTTGGTGGACAGACAAAATCTCCTACCCCTGCCAGGAATCAAAGCCTGGGCTGTCCAGCCTGTAACCCACTCACTGTACTGTCCACACTATCCCAGCTGCAATGCCTTCTGTGCATCATATATTCAAATGAAACTCTCATCATCATCATATGCCACTTCATATAAATGATTATAATGCTGTCATCCTGCAAAATTAAGATTACTCTCTTCTGGAATGTGATACACTGTGGTGTCATTTTTGAGGAGAAGGGCACCGCAGCAGACGCTATGGGCGCACTGCAGCCTTAAGGCTTCATGTGCAAACCTATGATGAAGATGATTATTTTTTGTCCTTTTCCTATTAATGGAGCACCAGTGGAATGAACCTGAAGGGGGAAAAAGAAGAACTGAGGCAAAAACCTGTCCCAGTACCACTTTGTCCAAGTGGAGAAGCCAGGAGGAATGATTAATGTGCAAGAGGAAGGAGATCACAACAGCAAAAAAACTGGCTCAAAAATTTAAAAAAATATATTAATTTATATGTCTTTTAAAAGCAAAAACTTGTAAATCGATTGCTGGTATACAAAACGGCTGACTGACAGGTAATATTCAACTACATACCTCCACATCCAAAGCTTCAACCAGTTCATTCATTCCGTATCCAATATCATCTATGATTTCATTATGTTTAGGCTGTACTTCTGACAGGAAACAGGTTGTCCAAGTTGACGGTGTCACCAACTTCTTCAGTCACAGCAAGCTCTGAATGGCTCAGCCATCTGCGAGAGGGCCACTATTTCCTGCTGGGCAGCCCTGTGTGGCATCATAAAAATACATGCTAAATAACCTCCTTATGTCATTAGATAAATATTTTGATATTCAATATTACAAAACTCATTGTGAGGCATTCATTTAGAATCAAGTTTCAACACTAAGGACTGAAGCCATGGCTAAAGAGACTGCGATAAAACATAACAACACACTTCCAATTCACGAAATAATGCAGGTTATGGTCTTCTGGGATGTGACACTGCATTTTATTATTGACAGATACCAACGTTTTGCAGGAAAGCACAGGCTCCACCATCAGGGTCAAGCAGAATACAGTTCAAATATGGTGGGTTATATGGGCAGGTTATAACAAAGGTACTTGGGAAATGGCAAGGACAAACAATGCAGCACCAACTGATCCCATCCATTTTGTCCCTGTAAACTGAAAAATTATGCTACCCCAAAATGTGAAAGGAATACACAGAATTACAACATTTCTACAAACTACTGTCAAAAACCAGCGCACATTTTAATTTTTCAAACTTGTACATTAACTAATTTCTCCTCCATTCAGTTAACCCTCTAAACACTAAAGTTCATCTGTATATATAAAAAAGCTAATTCCTATCTTACAGAAAACACAGTGTAACAATTACAGAGACCAATCAGCTGATACTGTTCAGGGAATTACTAACTGTTCATTCTCAGAGTCTGAAGGTACACTCTGTAAGAAAAATGTAGTTCTTTATGTTAAGGTCAGTGGTATATACAGTAACCACTGTGCTTTAAACAGTTATTGTCTTCTTATGTTATTGTGTGTAAAAAATTGAATGCATAACAAAATGCTAATACAATAAAAATATGTTACAAAATTCACATGCTTCTGGCTTGGACAAGGTGCTGGTGGAGGAGGGGAAGGAGAGTTGCACATAAAGCATGTTGGGATGGTAACTAGCAAGAAAAGTGAGACATGTGACTTATTTGCATATTCTCTAGAATTCTATGATCAGCCTTTACACTGTACACATGTATTCATTTAATAATTTTTTATCTGATGGGAGACTGTGATGGTGAGGAATCTTATAACTGAGAAGGACCACGCTGCCACCATACCCAGGGAAGCCACCCTGAATATGGTAGCAGCGGCTTCCCCTCAAACACTGGTATCCATCTAAGAAACCACATGGCATCACATTCCTGAACACAACAGCCTAAATATATCTTGCCTTTAAAGCAAACACACATGTTGGCAGTTTCAGAACCCTAACTTTAAATATACTTTGTGGGAGGTTATTTTAGTTTACAGTACTTAGACTTGTTATTATAATAACTGTGTGCTCCTGAAGTTGCACTGTACCAGAAATCGCAGTCCAGTCTTTCTCACTCCTCCTTCACCTACCCAGACATAACCTCTGCTGAGATAAAAGCTACTTGTCTATCATGGCAAAGGTTTCCGTTATATCTGTCAGTTGCTACAGGCTAACACCATGACAGGACATTGAACCAGACTGCAATTGCTTCCTTCCCCATCACCCCCAATCACTACACTGTTGGTCATATGATACTGGATACCCAATACGGTGGTACAGGACATTTCCAAAGAGTGAGGTAATTCATGTTCCGATGCCAAAACTTTTTTCTGACTTTGATGACCACATGCAACATGTGTAAGAGGTAGTACACATGAGACCTGCACATACAACCAATACAGTGAAAACCTGTTAAGACATTTTTGAAAATTCCATGAAAATCCTACTTCTTAAGCGGGAAATTTCTTAAAAGGGTACGACTGAAAAGTTCTATTTTTTAAATTTCTTTGTGAACTTATTACATATGTATGCTGAACTTGTACAATTTGCAGCTGTCTTAACACATTCTCATTTGTATCTGACCATTTAACCATTTTGTCTCTAACCTTTCATTCACAGCTTTATTTACATCTTTACCTATACTTTTCATTCACAAGATCACATTTCATTCCAGATGTGTACTTTTCCTTGAAATATTTTTCAAGCATGGGTTGTTGCTCTTTTTTCAAAAACAGTTGCAGTACACATCTTCTGATTCCATAGGTTCACTTTTAGGTAGACCATAAGGAGTGGTCAGTAGTTCCAGTTACTTTCACTAGCTCTGCAGTGTCTTGAATTTATTTTCTGGAATTGCTGGTGTAACTTGTCTGCACACAGTCACCACATGTTTCACAATCACACAACACAACGCTGCATTTATATTACCGTTGATAAATTACATTTAAACAAGTCGTCACAATCGATCACCCACTTATCTTGTGTCAAACTGCTGTCCCCCAGCAACGTGTGAGTCCCACCAGCACGTGCCTAAACTTCTTCAAATGTTATTGGCTGCCTTAGTTTCCACCAAGTCCCAGGCCGTTCAAGTGGCAAAACGTTGCCAAATGCTGGCTCACGCCAGTCACGAAATGGCTAGGATCGGATTCCGGCCACCCGATACAGTTTTTCAGTTGTTGTGACAAGAGACTGAGTAGTGGGCAGTGACTCACTGCACTCTCTGCATCTTTGAAGAAATATGACACCTCCGCGACAGCTGTGAGGTTGCATCATTCTCCTGTGTGAAATGTCGTGGAAGTGACCTTGACCATGTGCCATTTGAATGCTGCATTTTCAAAACAGAACGAATGGAAACCCGGGGTAATTCCTTGAGATTTTAAAACAGAAAATGTATTAAATGGGTAAAAAAATTGTTTTGTCGTGAAATTTGTTACTTCTTAGGTAGGAAATTTTCTTTTGCAGGAATGTAACCCGGAGGGTAACCTGCAATGTTAATCAAATGGGAGAATTTTGGTGCTTTTTTATCCGGACTTTTTAGGCAGGAAATTTTCTTCACCGGGGACGTCTTAAGTGAGTTTCACTGTATTTAAGCATTTGTAGCACCATGGCACCAAGGCCTGTATCCTGGCACAAAAAAAAAAAAAGATGTCAAGTGTCTGCAGCCAGGAGGCGACAGCTTGCCTCATGCTGGCATCCGTTATAAATCCCTTACCAGCCAGGTGTTCCTTAAGGGGTCCAAAGGGTTAGAAATCACTACACATGAGACTGCCACTGTAGGGAGGGCAGTCCATAAACTGCCAGCCATTGTGCTGGAACAAGTCACAAGTCACAAGACCGGCTCGCAGGATGGGGCCCAGTGTTTCCATCTGTTTCAATGCCTTAAAAACCATTTGGCTGGCAAGTGATTCACAGCAGATGCCACAGTGAAGCAAGCTGTTATCTAGACACTTCACAATGATTTCTTCTACACCAGGATACAAGCCTTAGTGGCACAGTCGGACAAATGCTTAAATCTCAATGCTAAATGTGGGAGTCTGATGCGTACCATCTGCTATCCATGTGTTACGCATATATAGAAGTCAAAATAAAGTTTTAAGCATCAAAATATTTGTTACCTTGTTTTTTAGAACCTCCTTGTAATGCCAATCAGACAACCACTTGTGATTAGTCTGTTGTAGCAATGGCCTTACAACAAAAACAAACAAAATATAAAAATCTTCTAACCTTTCACTCTCACAGAATGCTTTACTGTCATCTGCCTGCCCTTCTTCTAACTTAAGTTCTCGTTGTCTGCACTCCTCTTCAAGCTTTTCTTGTTTACACAGAGCCTCTTCTACACAGCGTATCTCATGTAATGCTGCAGCTAGCTGTATCAACATAAAAACAACATTCAGTTGCCAAACTAATCTTCTCTAAAACCGTTACTGAAGATGATATGCTTCTGTGATATGATGCGATGTCAACTGGTAATTTTTATACCAACAATTTGGAGCACCTCACTGCCTCCATCTTCAGGGCGGTCAAAGAAAAACTATTTTGTGACAATTCTGGCAGAAGACTCCTCCAAATCACTGGTTACAAATTACCAATCAATATGTTTTCATATCCCACACGACTATAACCACCATATTTAATGCTGTGAAAACTTCACATCACACAATACCTTTACTCAGGCAAATTTGATGATAAATCCTGCTGTGAGGACCACCTCCAATTGGTATTGGAATTACAGCATTCAGACAATTTTTCACACAGTTAATGAGACATTGTTTCACACACCATTCAATAATGTATATTCTCCTCCTAACATCTAACATCTAACAGATAGATCTGTATCTCTTGTAACAGAAAAATTCATACTTTGAGGAACTGAACACTTGTGAGTTTCATGGATTTCAAAGCAGGTGATTCTGGACATCTGTGATGTGATGCTGCATCATTAGCTGAATGGATCCCAACATTTCAGAGGAATCAAATGAATTCATATTCAAGTGTCAAGAGGATCAGTGTCATACCCCAGGACACCAGGATCTCCAAATGAAAACTTGCTTACAAAAGTCACACACCACGACTGGTCTTTCTTACTAACATAATTATTAAGACTAAAGAAATGCATAGAATCCTCTGTATCAGATCAAGATTCAAAACAACCTCTGTTAGAATCAAACAACATAATTTTGATTTAAATTGCAATCATATTTACAAAGAATTCTACTTCTTCTAACAGGAATGAAAACTAATGCAAGCAAATGAATTAGCAAACACTTTAAATCTTTGCACTTGTTGTGTGGAGTACTATTTGACACGACTCAAGGTGGCAGTAATGTAAGATATAAATACTCACCTCTCTCTATCGATGGGGGTCACCAAAGCGCTGATGTGTCGCTGCATGTTCAGATCAGTCTTATCTTCTACGTAAAACAAACTGCCAGTTGCAATGTAGGTGACTGGGGGAAGGTTGCTGGTTTCATTGTGCATGCTTCACACTGACACCAAAACAGTGTGAACAGTTGAACGCTGGGGTCAGAATCCTACTCATTGGAAATGGCAAATTTCACATCGCAAAGCGAGTAGCCAAGTAAGCTGCTAAGCTGCAGACCAACATCTTGACAATTCCCAAGCCTGTTGATCCCTTGCTCCATTTATCAGAGGCCACATATTAAATACAAATTCTTAGCAGTCTGGTTCATATTCATTATAACAGCATCCATACCTCCCTCCATTTCTCAGAGGCCACATATTAAATACACCTTTTTAGTAGTCTGGTTAATATTCATTATAACAACATCCATACCTCGCTCCATTTATCAGAGGCCACACATTAACTACACCTTTATAGTAGTCTGGTTAATATTCATTATAACAGCATCCATACCTCCCTCCATTTATCCCAGGCCACATATTAAATACACCTTTTTAATAGTCTGGTTAATATTCATTATAACTGCATCCATACCTCCCTCCATTTCTCAGAGGCCACACATTAAATACACCTTTATAGTAGTCTGGTTAATATTCATTATAACAGCATCCATACCTCCCTCCATTTCTCAGAGGCCACATACTAAATACACCTTCTAATAGTCTGATACATATTCGTTATAACAGCATCCCTCCCTCCCTCCATTTATCCCAGGGCACATATTAAATACACCTTCTAGTAGTCTGATTCATATCCATTATAACAGCATCCATCCCTCCCACCATTTATCCCAGGCCACATATTAAATACACCTCCTCAGTAGTCTAATTCATATTCATTATAACAGCATCCATCCCTTCCTCCACTTATCCCAGGCAACATACGAAATACACCTTCTAGTAGTCCGATTCATACCCATCATAACAGCATCCATCCCTCCCTCCATTTATCCGAGGCCACATATTAAATACACCTCCTCAGTGGTCTGATTCACATCCATTATAACAGCATCCATCCCCCCCTCCATTTATCCCAGGCCACATATTAAATACACCTCCTCAGCGGTCTGATTCATATCCGTTATAACAGCATGCATCCCCCCCTCTATTTATCCCAGGCCACATATTAAATACACCTCCTCAGTGGTCTGATTCATATTCGTTATAACAGCATCCATCCCTCCCTCCATTTATCACAGGCCACTACTATAACACTTCAATCTACACCTGACGACTGTCTAACATGACCCTTGTGTTTCTTCCCAGGCACTACCATCACATGTCAGTCTACTCCTGTCCAATGTGTAGTGAGGCTCTTACTTTCCTTCTGCCCTATCTTTACTGCGCCTCTTGTCTTTCCTCCCAGGCACTACCAATACACCTCAGTCTAATTCTACCCAGGGATTACTGTGCACCTTCAGCTTCCTCCCAGGCACTAACACCCATTATATTCTATTCCTGCACACTCTTTAGTGTAGCCCTACTATTTTTTCGCAGCCACTATCATTACATTTCAGTCTACTCCCTCCCACTCTATATTCTGGCCCTTCTCTTTCCATCCAGGAACTAAAACAACACTTCAGTCTACTCGTGCCCACTCTATACTCTGGCCCTTGTGTTTTTCTCAGCCACTAACAACACACTTGCGTATATACCACGTCAGTACATCGCAAGTAACTGCCTTGCTTTTACCCCCCTATTCATTTTCTAACATTCTCATTCTACCCTTCACAAAGCATATGCACTGCGATACTTCCGTACTTCCATTTTAAGTGCACATCCAGTTTGATTGTTATAGGCTGTCTGTTTCCATAAGTACACTTTAAGATTGCAACACTTCGCACTTCAGTACATATTTATAACAGTGCATAACTCAAATACACATGTCATTCATCCAGAGCCATTATAAGGCATCTGTCTTCCTGTCTACAAAAGACGCGGTCACCTCCGCAAAGTGTGTGCAGCGACTGACACTTGGGCTTCAGAAGGGCCTTTGTTTCCTCATATGCACTACAGTAATATTTCAGACTAAAAGCAAACACTCTTCATTGTGGCACTTATGTTCCCACCCAGCCACTACCATTATATTTCAGTCTACTACCCATTGTGTACAGTGGCTTTGAGCTTTTTCCCACGCACTACCATCACACTTCAACATACTCCTGCCAGCTGGGTAGAGTGGTCGTTCTTTTTCCTGCCATGCACCATCACTACGCTGTACTATACTCCTCCCTGTCCTTAATTTGCCCTTCTGCTAACTCCCAGGCATTATATTGGAACTTCACTCTGTTCCTAACCATCCTTTAATGGGGCCCTTTAGTTCTCAGCCAAGAAATATCAAGACACTTCAGTCTACTCCTGACAACTGTCTCCTGTGACCCTTATGTTTCTTCCCAAGGCACTACCATCACACTTTATTCTACTCCTGCCCACTATTTAGTGTGACCTTTGGGTTTCTTTAATGGCACTACAACCACACTTCATTCTACTCCTACCCACTGTTTAGTGTGGCCCTAAGTTTCATTCCAAACACTACTATAACACTCCAGTCTGCCCCTGCTCACTGTCTAATCACACCCTTGTGTTTCTTCCCAGGCACTACCATCACACGTCATTCTACTCCTGTCCAACGTGTACTGAGGCTCTTATGTTTCTTTCCAGACAATACTATAATATTTAAGTCTACTCCTGCCCACTGCCTAATGCGATCCTTGTTTCTTCCAGGCACTACCATCAGAACTTAGTCTACTCCTGCCCTCTGTCTACTGTGATCCTTGTGTTTCTTCCAAAGGCACTACAATCACACTTCAGTCTTCTACTGCCCACTGTATACTGTGACCATTGCATGTCTTCCTAGGCACTACCATTGTACCTCACTCTACTCATGCCACTGTCTACTGTAACACTTGTTTCATCCCAGGCACTACCATCACATTTCACTCTACCCCTGACCACTGCCTTCTATCAACCTCTTGTTTCTTCCCAGGTACTACCGTCACACTTCAGTCTAATTCTGCCCACTGTGTGCTGTTGCCGTTATGTTTTGTTCCGAACACTACCATAACACTTCAGTCTACTGCTGCCTACTGTATGCTGTGGCCTTTGTGCTTCCTCCCAGGCACTTCCATTAAACTTCAGTCTAAAACCCATCACTCTTACCTCTGGGCATTGTGTTCCTTCCAGGCACTACCATATTCATTATAGCAGCATCCACTCTCCCCTCCATTTATCAGAGGCCATACATTAAATACAACTTCTTAACAGTCTGGTTCACATTGATTGTAGCAGCATCCATCCCTCCCTCCATTTATCAGAGGCCACATATTAAATACAACTTCTCAGCAGTCTGGTTCATATTCATTACAACAGCATGCAACCCTCCCTCCATTTATCAGAGGCCACATATTAAATACACCTTCTTAGTAGTCTGATTCATATTCGTTATAACAGCATGCATCCCTCCCTCCATTTATCAGACACCACATTTTAAATACAACTTCTTAGCAGTCTGGTTCATATTCATTGTAACAGCGTCCATCCCTCCCTCCATGTATGAGAGGCCACATATTAAATACACCTTCTCAGCAGTCTGTTACTTACTCTTTATAACAACATCCATTCCTCCCTCCATTTATCATGTGCCACATATTAAATACACCATCTTAGCAGTCTAGTTCATATTCATTATAACAGCATGCATCCCTCCCTCCGTTTATGACACTTCACATTTTAAATATAACTTCTTAGCAGTCTCGTTCACATTCATTGTAACAGCATCAATCCCTCCCTCCATTTATCAGAGGCCATATATTAAATACAACTTCTCAGCAGTCTGGTTCATATTCATTCAACAGCATGCATCCCTCCTTCCATTTATCAGAGGCCACATATTAAATACACCTTCTTAGTAGGCTGAATCATATTCACTATAACAGCATGCATCCCTCCCTCCATTTATCAGAGGCCACATATTAAATACAACTTCTCAGCAGTCTGGTTCATATTCATTACAACAGCATGCATCCCTCCTTCCATTTATCAGAGGCCACATATTAAATACACCTTCTTAGTAGGCTGAATCATATTCACTATAACAGCATGCATCCCTCCCTCCATTTATCAGACACCACATTTGAAATACAACTTCTTAGCAGTCTGGTTCATATTCATTGTAACAGCGTCCATCCCTCCCTCCATTTATGAGAGGCCACATATTAAATACACCTTCTCAGCAGTCTGTTACATACTCTTTATAACAACATCCATCCCTCCCTCCATTTATCAGGTGCCACATATTAAACACACCATCTTAGCAGTCTGGTTCATATTCATTATAACAGCATGCATCCCTCCCTCCGTTTATCACACTTCACATTTTAAATATAACTTCTTAGCAGTCTGGTTCACATTCATTATAACAGCATCCATCCCTCCCTCCATTTATCAGAGGCCACATTTTAAATACAACTTCTCAGCAGTCTGGTTCATATTCATTACAAAAGCATGCATCCCTCCCTCCATTTATCAGACATCACATTTTAAATACAAATTCTTAGCAGTCTGGTTCATATTCATTGTAACAGTGTCTATCCCTCCCTCTATTTTGACAGGCCACATATTAAATAAACCTTTTTAGCAGTCTGGCTCAAATTCATTATAAGTGCATCCAGCCATCCATCTCTCCATTTATCAGAGGCCACACATTAAATACACCTTTATAGGGGTCTGGTTCATATTCCTTATAACAGCATCCATCCCTCCCTCCATTTAGCCCGGGCCACATATTAAATACACCTTCTTAGCAGTCTGGTTCCGATTCAGTATAACAGTATCCATCCCTCCATCTATGACATGCCTCATACTATATACACCTTCATAGTAGTCTAATTAATATTCATTATAAGAGCATTCATCCCTCCCTGCATTTATCACAGGCCACATATTAAATACACCTTGATAATCATCTCATTCATATTCATTAAAAGGAAACAAATTAAATTAAATATACCTCCATCATATCCCAATTCATAATCACTGTAAGAGGATTAGCATTATCATATGACAATTCAGGTGCAACCCAGGAAGCATCTTCAGAAACTGGCGCCCCGATTTTCTGACTTATGTCCATCTCCTGTCAAAAAAGTATAACACCATTAAGAGGACTTTAAAATCTTAAATCCTTTCCTGCATCATGAAAATGAGATTAATTCCTCCAAAAGCAAAGTACCTTATCAGAAGGAAAAAATTTTGTGACACTAGCACTCAATTTCTTGTGAAAAACTTCTTTTGTCTTCAATGTGAAACACTGTTACGTCTCATATGAGTAAACAGTTTATAGGCAATGATTTTGCCCTGTATCTACATAAAGAAATCTAAAGAAACCTCCTACACGTATTTCTCCACAATATCCACATAATACTGGCTACAATGAAAAATATACAGAAGAACCAGTTAAAAACATTACACCTTCATTCAAAAACTGATAACACACTTAATTTAAACAATCAGACTAATCCAGTAATTCCAAAATTTTGTGCAACCTTTTACATAGTCACGTCCATGTTTCACATCCACAACACTCTTCAAACAATTCATCTTGTCCATTTCTTTTTTATTTCTTTTAAGGAACTGTATACTGGTGTGAGGCTAATAATTAATTGTACTGTCCATTTCGATAACCCTGTAAGTATCACCACCTGGCACAGCAAGTTTTTAGACAAAAACCACTTTTTCCTACAGTACAGTAAACACATTTCCATGCAAAGACAAGCTATCAGTTAATGCCAAAGGACATGCAACCACCATTTATTCTGAATAAGGAAACTGGAGGCGTTTATCCCATGTCAGTACCAGGCAAGTCATTGTTGCCTTGCTTTTCCCCCCTTATCATTGTAATACATTCTCATGCTATCTTTCATTCTTTCACATAGCATATGCACTGTCATACTTCCATACTTCCATGTTTTACCATGTGCATATCCAATTTGCTTGTATCAGGCAGTCACTTTATAACAATAAACTTTCAGTTTGCAATAGTAGGCACTTCAGTACATATTTATAACAGTGCAAAACTCAAACACACCCAGATAGCAATCTGTTTCAGAGTCATTATAATGCCTCCAATACCACCTCCATAACTCCTCCTTATTGATAGATTTCAACCAAACTTGCACTGCTTATAATGAGTGCGAGGCCAGTGCCAGGTATGGTGATTCAGTTACATCACTGCAATGCAAGGCAAAATAGAGACCAAAAACTCCTTTGGCTTCCAAGTAAAGGGCCTATCATCATTGTCCAATATCAACCAAACTTGCACTGCCTGTAGTGCATGCGTGGTCTGTGCTACAGATGGTGTTTCATTTTTTATATTGCTCATACCATGCATGATTATTAGTTAAATACAATATTTGTCCAACTAATGCACTTTATTCCAAAGGAACATAGTGCACTGGTTGGATAAATATTGTGTATGGTGTTTCAGTTACAGCACTGCACTGCAAGGCGAGACAGAGAGGAAAAACTCCTTTGGCTTCCAAATAAAGAGACCATGATTATTGACTGCTTTCAAACAAACTTGCTTTGTACATGTCTAGAAACTATAAGAGGGAGGAGGCATAATGGACTGCAAAAGGAAAATTCTTTTTCAAAGCATTTCTTTGATTAGCCTCACATATTCGTAAGAACATACTAACTGCAAATTAAATTTTCAGTTACTTTAAATATTAATGCCAATATTAACACCAATGCATTTCTCCAGATACTTGTTCTATCTGTTACTTTCAGCAAACTTGCTGTCAACATATTGAAGCAATATTTTCTCCTGCATGTTTGTAGACATTCTATGCCATAACCCACATCACAATCAAACACCTCACCCACGTGAGAACCCAAAATCTCCTTAAGTTATCACTCTAATTCAGGATTACCCCTGTGCTTACTGTCTGTCTCAGATAAATTATTAAAAATCTTTCTTCAGTAATACCTGTATCTTTAAGTAATGTTTCTTATCCAAAGCAATATATTTTAAATAAAATGGTAACACAAGTACAACATATACTTATCAATCATGCTGTATTCAACACTCCCTGCAGCTTGACACAATGTCTGATCAGGTTAATCAACTTCATGCTCCTAGACACTCAAGTCAGGATACCAAAGATACACTGCGGTTGAAAGCAGTTTCTCATCCACTGAGGTTGGGGTTTGAGATCTCTGACAAGGAAAATAATAACTTGTAATCAACAAAAATAATTACACCAACAAGGCTGAGCTTTCAGCTCTTATTCTGCTCAAACTCTAGGTGGTAACTTACATTCAATAACACACAGAAAGGTGCTTGGCCTACAAATTTTAATTTAGGGATAACCTGTACAGTTTTGGTTGCAAATGAATAGACACATTTTAAAGCCTGTTTTCTGGATACTTTCATCACTCATCTTCATAACCATCATGAATTTTAAGAAAGCTAACAACCCAACACAGCTGATGGGTACCATTCACAGCAAAGTCACCTTCCATGATATTAACAACGGTTTGCATAACACGAGTATATTAACATGTTCAAACGCAATTACTGCTTCTCTTACAAAAATAAGTCCTTTGAGGCGTTAGTGCATATATATTAGAGTTTAACATAACAGAAATAACTAGGGGTGGAATCTTAGGCCAGACCACAAGCACAAAACAGCTAAGTTACTATTACAGGTAATCATTCTGCGTTCTTTACACATTATGTACCAGTCAACTAAACAGACTTGGTCAACTCATAAAAGCAAATTAATGTTTTATGGTAGGTAAAACATACACGTTATATAAACTTTCAGTTAAGGATCTACAGCTTATGTAATACCCCCTACTATCAAAACTGTCCCAACATCCTTAACCAAGACCAAACAAGCTAATAATTTGCCTCTTTGCATTCTTCGTCACAAACCAACCGTTCTCGGTAATCGACCCTTGTACCGAATTTCTAATATCGTAATACAAATGGCAATAATTTTTCAATCATCATACAAAATCCCTTTACACTTACAATAAAATAAATAATATGGAAAATAACAACAAGAAACAAGTGTAATTAAACTTCTCAAGTACATTCCACAGAAAAGGCCTCAAACTGTTGGCCTCACACAGTTAGCAATCCGACCAGCGAATCTAGTCAGGAACTATAAAATAATCACAGCATTTAAAATTGTTCCTACTTACAACAAGTCACAATTCACACCTAAATCACATTATACCCACGCGCACTAACGCATTCCTTACCTCTTCCCCATCACACAAATGCTGTACGCCATAGCACGAAGTGTAGCCAAAACCTCGTGTACAAAGTTTCTAGACAGAGTAAAAAAAAGCCCTTTCGCAAATCCCTAACTTAAATTTATATTATTTAAAAATATAATGTTCCGCTGTCTCACACGTTGGTATACAGTAAAATACCTTTTTGTCGCCAAGTAAATTTCGAAATCTGCTACATTTCGGAACTCATTTTCCATAGTGGCGTCACTGGTAAGTAACCATTTTTTCTTTTCGCACACTACCTGTAACCAATCATTGTACGCAAAGAGAGAACAAATTGTGGGTAATAAATGGCGGAGAATTTTAAAAAAGACAACCAGCGTGCATCATTGCAAAGCATCGATTTTCACAATGATTTGCAAACACTAACGTCATCAAAACTTCCATACCAGGAGTAAAAATCAATTACATCTTCCATCAGTTAATCTTTCTTCTATTCAGCAAGGTGTCACTTATACTTCCTTAAGGATATTTAATACCTTACCCTCAAATTTGTTGCAACTACAGACCAATAAGTTTTCTTTTAAATTAGCACTGAGAAAATATCTTCTTGCCAATGCATTTTATTTTGCCGATGAATTTTTAGTACAATCAAGAAATACTGTTTAGTGATTCCTTTTCATTTTGTTATATCTTGTTCAGTTTTATCATATTGCAATTTTTTTAGTTTTATAATTATTGTGTTGTTACTGTATTTACACTATACCTTATATCACTTAGTGTTATATTTGATGAGGTTGTTTATTGCAACCCTGTATATTTCCACTTTTTTTTTACTTCTACTTTAATACTGATCTATATTACCTATATGGACAAGTTTCATATTCATCCATCACCAGACGAAAATTGGATTTCTCAAACGCATGTAATGTAATGTAATGTAATGTAATGGCCATAGCGAAAAAATATTTAGAAAGAAATACATAATGTCATATGGAATGGAATCCTTAAAAAGAAATCGTTTCAAAAAGTATATAACTACATGGAGCAGAGGCATTCTTGAGAAGCTAACAGTTTCTCCGAGAGTCAAGAAATTCCCCGCATTTTATGGAACCCAGAGGTTCATTAACGTATTCACAAGAGCCTGCCACCTGTCCCTATCCTGAGCCAGCTCAATCCAGTCCATGCCCCCAACTCACTTCCTGAAGATACATTTTAATATTATACTCCCATCTACGCCTGGGTCTCCCAAGCAGTCACCTTCCCTCAGGTATCCCCACCAACATCCTGTATGCACGTCTCTTTTCCCCCATATGTGCTACATGTCCCGCCCATCTCATTCTTCTCGATCTGATTACCCAAATAATATTTGGTGATGAGTACTTGTCATCAAGTTCCTCATTATGTAGTCTTCTCCACTCTCCTCTCATCTCTTCCCCCTTAGGCCCAAATATCCTTCTCAGCACCCTATTCTTGAACACCCTCAGTCTTTGCTCCTCCCTCAGTGTGAGAGACCAAGTTTCAAACCCATACAAAACAACAGGTAAAATTATAGTTCTCTATACTCTAATCTTTGTGTTTTTCGATAGCAACCTGGAAGACAAAAGATTCTGCATCGAATGATAGCAAGCATTCCCCGACTTCAATCTGCTCTTAATTTCTTCACGAATGGAGTTTCGATACGTTAGGGTTGTTCCCAAATATATGAATTATTCCACCCATTCAAATGATTTACTATCTATCTTTATGTTGTGATTTTGTCCTGCATTCTGATTTCAAGACATGACCATGTACTTCGTTTTCTCAGCATTTACTTCTAGACCAGTCTCCTTACTAGCAATTACTAAACCTTCTGCATTTTTCTTGATACTACGTATGCTTCTGCCCAGTATATTAACATCATCAGCATAAACCAAAAGCTGATGTGTACCATTCAATTTCAAGCCCTCCTGGTTTGCCTGAACCTTCCTACTCGCATATTCTAAAGCAATGTTGAAAACCAGTTTCTTAAGATCACTGCTTGAATGAATGGCTGTGGAATTCATTCTAATGTGAGATTTTGTACAAACTATATGAAGATGATTGAGTATGGGCTACACAAATACCATATTCTACAGACCTAACCTGACTAGTCCTCTGAGGTCCAATTTATTTTAGCCCATGTGTTTCAATTGCATCCAGCTTTTTTTACAGAAAACATATTGCACTATCTTGTTTACAATTAAGCGAAGGTTGCCCAGGATCGAGGTTGGTGTACGACCGCAATGGAAAGAAGCCAGAGTCTGCATTGGGATCTTAAGGGGTTAGATAAAGTAAAGTAATTTGAATTGCATGAGATACTTCCTCAGGAAATAAAACTGCATAGCACAAAGGGGCAAATTATGACTTTAGTCTGCATGGCAGGTAATGTGCTAGATACCCCGAATACTGTGAATTACAATTTAAATAAACTCATCACCAGCAGCTTGTCGACTTCACACAGTAACTGCCAACACACAAATACTTGTACATCTGTCACATTGCCACCAGACTCCAAAACCGCTACCTTCACTTTGCGTGCTTCTCCCTCTAAAAACTTTGTAAGCAAATACCATTTTCACAAAGCTTGGCATGAAAATCATGGCATGAGATCAACATCCATTGCTATTCTCTCTCAGATATCTAAGAATAAAAAGACTAAAATATATAGAACTATAATTCTTCCCCTTGTATATGGGTATGAAAGTTGGGCTCTCACATTGCATAAATTTCTGGGTGGAACAAATACTTGTCAAATAATATTGTGCCCATGCACACATTAGAGTAGCAGTGGAAAGTAACAAATCATAGTTATTAGATAAAATAAGGACCCTGTGGAAGAGAGTACTAACACCTACAAAAACACCATTAACAGGACTTCAAAATCTGAAATCCTTTCATCATGAAAATGTGACTAATTCCACCAAAAGCAAAATACCTTATCAGAAGGAAAAATATTAGGTGACACTAGCACTCAATTTCTTGTGAAAAAGTTCATTTGCCTTGAGTGTCAAACAAAGGTACATCTCATATCAGTAAATGATTTACTGGCAATGGTTTGGCCCTGAATTTACATAAAGAAATATAAAGTAACTTCTAACAAGTATTTCTCCACAATATCGACAAAATATTGGCTACAATGAGAAATATACACAAGAACCACTAAAAAATTATTTGTTTGTTCCAAAACTGATAACACCCTTAAATCAACCAAACTGATCCAGTAATTCCAAAATTTTGTTGAACCTTTTACACAGTCACATCTGCGTTTCTCATCAGCAACACTCTTACAACAATTCATTTTGCCCATTTCCACAACCCCCTAAGTATCTTCACCACCTGGCACAGGAATTTTTTAGACTAAAACCACTTTTTCCTACAGCACAGTGAACACATTCACATGCAAAGACAAAATGTCAGTTAATGCAAAAAAGACATAACACCATTTATTCTGAATAAGGAAATCGGAGGCACACGCAAGAAGAGGAATATAACTGACCACAAGAGGGGGAGAGTGGACATAAGATGGGATCATTTATAAGAATGCATGACTCAAATACATCTGCATTTATCCCCTGTCAGTACCAGGCAAGTCATTGTTGCCTTGCTTTTTGCCCCCTGATCATTCTCATACCTTCTCATGCTATCTTTGGCTCTTTCACTTAGCATATGCACTGTTATACTTCCATACTTCCATGTTTTAAAATGTGCACATCCAGTTTGCTTGTACCAGTCAGTCAGTTTGCAACACTAAACTTTCAGTTTGCAACAGTCAGCACTTGAGTACATATTCATAACAGTGCAAAACTCAAATACACCCAGATAGAAATCTGTTTCAGACTTACTATAACGCCTCTGTCATATCATCTACATAACACTTCACTGATAGATTTCAACCGAACTTGCAGTGCTTGTATTGCATGCGAGGTCAGTACTAGGTATGGGGAATCAGTTACAGTGCTGCTATGCAAGGCAAAAAAGAGACCAAAAACTGCTTTCGCTTCCAAATAAAGGGCTCATCATTATTGAGCGATTTTAAACAAACTTGCACAGCTTGTTGCACAAGCGCGGTCAGTGCTAGGTATGGTGTTTCAGCATTTTATATTCCTCAACCCATGCATGATTATTAGTCAAATAAAATATTTGTCCAACCAGTGCACTTCATTCCAAAGGCACATACGATACGGTTTCTAATTTCTACTTTCAGACAAGCGCAACAAAGGTACCTCTACTCATTGGTCTTTATTGCTGTAATGCGTGGCGATTGAAACATGTGGCATTACAGCAGTGAAAACCAATGAGGAGCGATACTTGTGGTGTGCTTGCCTGAAAATAGAAATTAGAAAAGCGCCACACAAAATAATCACATTATTTACCGTCTTACATATGAAGTGTTCCTACTTACAAGCTACAATACAGATTTCATCTCATTCTAACCACGTGCACGATCGGACTCCATATATAACCCACCTTACGCCTGCTCAACGATGTTACCCGGAACAGTGTAGCCAATCCCTGGTGTAGAAACTTTCTAGATAGAGCCACAAAAAATCTCCATTAACAAATCCCTAATCTATACTGTTTACAAGATATAATGTTCCGTCGTCTCACACGTAGGTTTGGAGTTTCTTATATGGGACATAACTGCGCAAATTGCACTCTTCTGTCCTCGTAACAAGCACCATTTACAGGATTTAATTTGTGCTCATATCTGACACCACTTGAAGTATTTGTATTAACACACACGCACAAAGATATTTTAACATGGAGGTGTCAACGTTTGTCCATAGTGTGATTCTGAAATTCTAAAGAAATAGCGAATACAGTAAAATGCATTTTTGTCGCCAAACGAATTTCGAAATCGGCTACATTTCGGAACTTATTTCCCATACTGACGTCACTGGTATGTAACCACCATTTTTTCTTTTCGCACACTAACCCTAACCAATCACTGTTCGGAACCAGTGAACAAACAAATTGTGGCGGATAATTTTAAAAAAGACAACCAGCATCAATCATTCCAAATCTCCGATATTCACAAAGAACTGTAAAAACTAACGTCATCGCGATGGCGAGAAAATGTTTAGAAAAAAACATAATGCCAAATTCTTATGCTGGGGAGTTACTCTCAAATCAGGGTCAAATCAGAGTCTTTTCAGATGCATGGTTAAATATTTACCACACTTTATGTGCACACAAATCAGAATATCGATGTTCCTTTACATGTGTCCAATTACAAGCAGATGCATGTAGTATATCGATGTGCCGCATAAATACAATGCAAAGAGTTTCATAAGCAAAGCTAGAATGTGCAACACCAGACAGTAATTACTTGCCAGAAAACTGATTTGAAATTCTTTTTCAACCCTCCATCACCACAACTTATCCACCCCCTTGTGAGCAATAAAAATAATGTGCAGACATTTACAGTCGACCAAAAGGTGTTATGAAAACAGGATGCTCTTCTGTATTATACTTCACGGAGGTTTCCAAATTTCATAGTATTTTGATTGCAAAACCTCCAAAAATTCACAAATCTAAAATAATCTTTGTCTGTCAACCCATGTTCAAATCCCCTACATTTAGCAACATTGGTATGGCTGTAACATGACCAGGAATAAAACCATTGTCATTTTCCATGTAACACCAAATATCAATCACATGGAAATAGTGCCAATCCATACTGGAATGTTGCATAATGTTTATGTTCCAGCTCCTCACATATCAACAAATTGCAACACATGTTTGGACACTTATTTTACATACATGTCTTATGATAAAGTAATGCTCAGTATTATTCTCCATGCCTCTACACATTTGATTTAGACATTTCTGCCAGGAAAGTTAGAAATAAGACAGTTGGTTACTAACATGACGAACAAAACCTTGCATTGGAGTTGGACAAAACTAAGTATCTGTACCTCACCACAGGTGATCTTGTACCATAAATAAATATGAAGAGCTCAGGGAACATAGCATACATCATTCCTTTCTTGCTGTCTTGATGTCATTTGGAATGGAAACCTTAAAAAAGAATATATCTGAACTTTTATTTTCCACTTCCGAGGTGTCTGCAAGCTTTAATATTCAATGTTATTTCGATATTTTTTTATTTTACTCTTCAGAAACTATCCAACTCCTGCTGCAGAATTTTACCTCTCATGTTTGAAAACTTCAAACTGAAAACATCTTCACTGAAACGTTTGTACACATCAATCACCTAATATTGTTGTTACATACATACGTTATTTCTACAGCTTTGACCTTCGATAATTCAAAACTGCGGCTCACAATTTTCCACATGGCGATGGATTATAATAGTTACTTCATCTTCCAGGTTTCTCAGGAGCAGAGATAAGAGAGACCCCACTGCACTTCTGCTAAAGATACGGACAACAAAACTGTTTCAGTCTGAAGAGCAAAATGCCCTTCAATACTGACCGCATTCAACCTAAATTGCATTGCTTGTAGCACATGCACAGGGAGTAAAAAGCGGTATTACTCAGTGACCCCACTGCAGTCTTAGGGGAGATAGGACTAAAAACTGTTTCGGCTTCAAAAGTAAAGTGCCCTTCATTACTGACCGACTTAAACATAAACTGCACTGCTTGTAGCGCATGCGCAGGGAGTACCATGTGGTATAACTCAGTGACCCCACTGCAATCTTATGGGAGATACGGACGAAAACCTGTTTCAGTCTCAAGAGTAAAATACCTTTCATTACTGACCGCCTTGAACCTAACTTGCACTGTTTGTAGAGCATGCGCAGGGAGTACCATCTGGTATTACTCAGTGACCCCACTGCAATCTTAGTGGAGATATGCACGAGGAGTTATTTCGACCTCAGGACTAAAGTACTCTTTATTACTGACCGACTTCAACATAACTTGCACTGGTTGTAGTGAATGCGCTGGTAGTACCATGTGGTATTACTCAGTGACCCCACTGCAACTGCAGGAGAGATACGGGCGTAAAATTGTTTCCACCTCAAGAGTAAAGTGCCCTTCATTACTGACCGACTTCAACCTAACTTGCACTGGTTGTAGTGAATGCGCTGGTAGTACCATGTGGTATTACTCAGTGACCCCACTGCAAATGCAGGAGAGATACGAGCGTAAAATTGTTTCCACCTCAAGAGTAAAGTGCCGTTCATTACTGACCGACTTCAACCTAACTTGTACTGGTTGTAGTGAATGCGCTGGTAGTACCACGTGGTATTACTCAGTGATCCCACTGCAATCCTAGGGAACATAGGAACGAGGAACTTTTTCGACCTCAGGAGCAGAGTACCCTTTATTACCGAATGACCTCAACGTAACTTTCACTGCTTCTAGCGCATGCGGAGGCATTACAAAGTGGTATTACTCAGTGACCCCACTGCAATCCTACGGGAGATACGTACCAAAAAGTGTTTTGACCTGAAGAGTAAAGCGCCCTTCATTACTGACCAGCTTCAAAACCTAAGTAGCAGTGCTTGTAGCGCATGCGCAGGGAGTACCATGTCACCCAGCTGCAATGCGAGGTGAGATTGTGACGAAAAACTATTTCCATCTGAAGAGTAAAGTACCCTTTGTTAAGAACCGAATTCGACCAAAATTCGACTCCTTCTCACGCAAGTGTAGAGAGTGCCAGGTTCCAAGCTTTGGTCACACAGCTGCAATACGAGGCGAGATAGTGATGAAAAACTCTTTCCATATCAAGAGAAAAGCACCCCTCATTGGACACCGGCATCGACGAAACTTCCACCTCCTCGCACATGTGTAGAGTGTGCCAGGTTCCATGCTTCGGTCACCCAGCTGCAATGTGAGGCGAGATAGTGACGAGAAACTCTTTCCGTCTCAAGAGTAAAGTAACCTTCATTAGGAACTGATTTCGACCAAACTTTCAGAGTTTCTGGAGCATCAATAGGGAGTGCAACTTTCGACATTTCGTTCACCCCGGTGCAATGCAAGGACAGGCAGGGAGGTTAATGCAGGGCACAGCTGGCTACGAGGCAGGGCATAGCAGGCATGCAGGCAGGGTACAGCAGGGCTGGGCAAGCTGGAAGGCAAGCTGCCAGTCAGACAGGGCAAGACAAGGCATGGCAGGCAGGTAAGACAGGGCAAGGAAAGCCATGGCAGGCAGGGTGGGACAGGGCTAGGAAGGGCAGAGCAGGCAGGGCAAGTGAGGGCATGGCACGATAGCAAGACAAGGTAGGGCAAGGCTGGGGATGGGAGGCGCGCCGGGCAAGGCATGTCACAGCAGGCAGGCAGGCAGCCAGGGCACAGCTAGGTGCAACATGGCAGGCAGGCAGGTTGGGCAAAATAGGTCAGGGCAGGCAGGCAGGGCAAGGCACATAGGGAAAGGCATGGCATAGCAGGCCAGCACCAGGCAGTACAGGGCACGGCAGGCAGGCAGTCAAACCACGGGAGGGCACGGCAGGGTGTGCAAGGCAGGGCACAGCAGGATGTACAAGCAGGGCACTGCAGGCTGGGCAAGGTAGGGTATGCCAGGCATGCAGGGCATGGCAGGCAGGCAGGGAAGAGCATTCGGGCAGGCGGGGCATGGCAGGCATGCAGCCAGGGCACAGCAGGCAAGCAGGCAGACAGGCCATAGCAGGGCACATCAGGCAGATGGTCGGGTGGGTAGGCAGGTGGATGGGCAGGCGGGTACACAGGAGAGCAGAAGAGTAGGTGGGCAGGCACACAAAGTGGCAGACAGGCTGTTAGTCTGAAATCCAAGCGGACTGGTGGGCTGGGAGGCAGGCAGACACTTCATCTTCAGCCAGCAAATGACCTGTCAGATCTGGGAGTTAGTGGGAAAGTTGATGAGGCTTTGTGAGCATATTCTTTTGCTCCTGCAAGTGAGCCTAAACTGAAGAACCCTGCTGAGGTTTTGGATGCCAGCCAGCATCTAAAGTTCCACAAGGCACCAGGCTCAAACTGTATAGAGAACAGGCTCTGAACCATCTTCTGTAGAGGTCTGTATCCGTTCTCTTCAAGGTATTCAGTGCGGCCCTTCGCATGCAGTTATCCGACTTCACTTAACTTCATCTTCTTCATTTTGGGTTATGTCACAAAAATTATGTACCAATGAAAACTGGGAGCATTTACATACTGCAGTAACATTGCTCACATTATGTGGTGAGAAAATAGTTCTGCATGGCCACCTTGTGCACAGCACAGAACAGTCATTTGTGGATCATGGATATATGCAAAATAATGTAAGATATGTTCTTCCTTCCAAAGCAGAGTTCTGCAATATAGGAAGACTCCGACTTGTGTGTCTTCAATAGTGCGTCCTCCCTTCCATCACACCATTCCAGGGATCACACATTTTCACCCTGTATGAGAGGTTTTTGCATAATACAGATATATTTAATGCTATGTTTACATATTTCAGTGTCTTTTCTACATCATTCCATTCCTGAATAATCAAAACATACCAAAATCACTACATTTTGCAGTGTAAATATGTACTGCAAAATGTAACCTCAACTTTGTACACTGATTTCTGCACCTTCACATGATGCAGCATTTCAAGGAGGCAGCCTACACTAGTACATAAACTGGGGAATACCTGTTAATTAATTAGAAGAGGAACTACAACTGTTTATAGTAGTAATACACATTGTATTCCTTCCAAAATATTTAATGTATAATAATATCCACTATAATGTTCATTCCTATGGTAACTGAGATGATACAATTTTCATTCTAAAATTTACTAGAATCCCAGTACAACTTACATCACAGGGTCCACTAGAGTAAGGCCATTTGAACAGTGACAAACAACTGAATAAAGTGTGAGGTGTAATATAGATATGCATTAAAGTTAGCATCACATAGCTGAAGGATCCCAACCACATTAGTAGTATAAGAAAAATATTTATATATAATTTATGTATCACTATGTTGCCTGGGGAAGCTCTTTTATCAAATGGACATATTGACTTATCCTACACAGAACTCATTAAGTTCAAGACACTGCACAGTGAAAATCTAATACAAGGCTATTCACTTGATGACACAGTAAGTATTCCCTTTAAGGTCACTGAATTAAACTCTCAGTCGGCATGTGTACTGGTTGATGATTGACGATAAAAGTGTGAAAGTACAGTAACGTACACATATAAGGTATACGTTGTGTGTGTGTGTGTGTGTGTGTGTGTGTGTGTGTGCGCGCGCGCGCGCGCGTTTACCATATAAGCTAAATGGACGGACAAGTTAATTTAAGCCAAACCAAAATGAAGATAACAAGATGCCAGAATGCTACTGAACTGTCACAAGTCACCCAAAACACTAAAGAACTATCAAGCCATCCAAAACGCTACAGAGCTGGCTACAGTGACCCAACACTACAGGACTACAGTACAGAACTGCCTACAGTGACCCAACACTACAGGACTACAGTACAGAACTGCCTACAGTGACCCAACACTACATGACTACACTACAGAACTGTCTACAGTCACACAAACACTACAGAACTGTCTACAGACACACAAACACTACAGAACTCTCCAAAGTCACACAAAATGCTATAGAACAGTCATGAGCCATACACAACACTACAGAACTGTCTACAGTCACCCAAAAATTTACTTTGGCACTACCTCAACCTACTAGACATTCACTGCTTGTTATTTCTCCTAAATAATTACAATTTTTCAATAAGATTACTGATATGTAACAGGAAAACGTCAGCTGTCACTGAATTAACTGAGATTCAAGTTCAAAATCAGGCACCATTAATTTCTGACACAGCAAATAAAAACGGTAATGTTGTCCCTCTGCATGTCATAAATGCACAAAGGAGAAGTGGAGGTACAGCTCCAATCGTTCTTAATCTCGGCACTAGTTGTACATGACTATTCAGCCTCATATCCCAGCCCCTTAACCTCCCACAGAACGACCCCAGTTACCCACTGGAAAGGAAGCTGGGTGGACATCAGTGTTGGTCTGGATGTTTTGAAGAACAGAAAAACCTCTTGGCCTTGTGGGGATTCAAAACTTGTTATCATCCATCCTGTAGCCTAGTCACAATACTGACAGAATTTTCAGGACAGAATTATAAATGCAGTGCATAAAACAGTGACCTATTTATAGCAAAATATAAAATTCTGCATACTCACATTCTTATGCTACTTTATAAATATTTAGAAGCAAACTGTTGTGTAAGTTTTGTTTCACATTTGCAAAAACCTAGTTTAAGCCAGTCTTATGTAGTTAACAAACTGGGATTTGGTGCATGTTAAACACTCAGAGTTAGTAATATGTCATTTCCAGAACCTACAATTGGTCAGCTATTCATGGACTCTGGACTACACACACTCACAAGTGCACATGCACATAAAGACACACACACATACCTTTTTCAAAAGGTACTGTAGCTGAACTACATTTTCCAAGAATAAAAAATTAGATAACTGTTCAGAACATTCCACTTATAAGTACATCAACTGTTAACTGATTAAACATTCATCAAACTGACTCACACTTCTATCCTGCCCTGGCAGAAGTGTGAAACAGTACAATTATCTACCAGTTTCTGTCTATGGATGACCGATGCATCTTAACCATAAAACAAAATTATATGAGCTCAGCTGATCTGCTTGAGACACCATTCAAATTCAGACTATTAATAAGCTGCACTGTATCAGATTTTCACTGTATCATAAAACTTAGGCATAAAATCTGTTCATAAGGAAGATCAATAAAAAAGGCTTCTCTCCTACTTTCTCCGAACAAATAATAGTGTATCAAAAAACTTTAAAATATTTATATCAAAATATACTTAACTATAAAATCTTATCACACATGGTAAATAAACAATCGTACACTGATCAAAACAAGATCTTTCATAAAACACTCCATCCCTCTGTACCACACACATAAGCTT
Organism: Coptotermes formosanus; assembly: GCA_013340265.1. NCBI lineage: Eukaryota > Metazoa > Arthropoda > Insecta > Blattodea > Rhinotermitidae > Coptotermes > Coptotermes formosanus. The sequence goes on along the minus strand of BLKM01000398.1, from coordinate 207,644 downwards.
TGTTGTAATGCAAGATATGGCTTCTGTGATGCCAAAACAATGCAAAGTAAAAATCTGTTAACATCCTAAACACGCAGTTTTACACAAATTGTTGTCCTTTATATGCCTTATCAATCATTTATGAGTAAAAGGTGCATTTTTTGATGTAAAAACTTCTACAGTGCAGTGCACATATTGCAATTATTCTGCAGATAAACAGTTAACTGTGCAATGTTTGTCATTAATGCATTTCACCAAGTAACCACAGTGACTGACAATTAACCTGTAATTAGAAGGCAACGTATATATACAAAAGTAGCTCCAATATATGAAAGACAAATATTAATAGCCTTAAATGTAACAATTTATACCAAACATTGATGTGTCACATGCAAAGCGACTTAAACATACAGTATCTTCAAGCCATGATGTCTCTGTGTCAAAGCACGGTGCACAGTAAAATGATATAAAACTCCAAGGCAGAATGTGCAACCTAGTTAAAAGGAACAATAAACCCAATTATCATGTATATCAAATATTCAGTGCAGTTTTTATCAGTAGATATCACCCACACTGGAGCATAACATCAGACTTTCACGTGCCACACAACCATTCCTGTACAGCAACAGAAAGTCAAGCTCTTTCTTCCTAACAGTTTCATTGTACATTATACCCCAGTGTTTGTCAACTGCAGGTCTGTGAGTTGTGCCTAAGAGGTCTGCAAGTTTAGTACCCTCTACTTGACAGAGGGTACAAAGTTTTTATACTTTTCGTAATTTTAGTTCTACTACTGCTAGGAAAAGCATTCTTTGTGTAATAAACTTTTACTTTCACTGAATATAAATGTTTACAGTTTACCTGTGTTTTATTTGTAAATATTCAAACTTTGAATGATACACAGGTTGTGCATACGCACTTCTATAAGAAGTTTGCAGTATCAGAAAGGTTGAGAAAGAGTGCGCTACATTATTAACCGTTGGAACGCATAAATGATACACTGTTTCATTGCCACTGACTTAACAAAATGGCCTACCGTTTCTTTATTCATGTATTCTAAGAATGCTGCATCAACTGGACAGATTATGTAGTTCAATGGTGGTGTAGTTATAAATGATGTGCACCTGTGCATAACCCTGTGTATGCAATAATTCTTTTATTTACACATTCCTACACACAACACACACAGCGCGTGCACACGTGCACACACACTTTCTCTCTCTCTCTCTCTCTCTCTCTCTCTGCTCTGCATAATGTGTGCCAAATTGCACGATGTTATTCTATGAGTCATATTCATTAAAAAATGCTGCATCAACATATACCCAATATCCACCGTTACGTCACTACGAGCACTTTACTGTTTCAAGACACTGCACAGTATTAGTTCTTATGAACTACGCACACACTTAGCCCTATCACTGACAAACACTACTCCCTCCTTCCTTGTACTCATTTTGGTCCACAGGTTTGGACTGCAAGGTCACCAGTTCTCACAACCCTTGACAGCACCTTCTGGGGCACACGAAGGGCGCTGTCTACTGGCAAAAACCACAAGCAGGCAAGAACTCTTGCAGTGAATCATGGAGTCCGCTAACCACATAAGAGGAAATTATCAGAAAAGCAATCAGTTCTCTCTGTGAGCCTCAGAATTGTGCACACAGAACACTGGAGGTCATTTTGAACAGTAATCAGTGTGACACGACTGAAAATTGATGTTGATATTATCTAATTAAGATTGACGTTCTTCTTCCATGTTGTAGCATAAATAACGTGTCTAACATGATTAAACATTAATGTCTTTCTTTTGTGGTTCCGTCTGACACACAATTTCCTTTTGATGCTGTACACACTATGCAGTAAGACTTAACTGCTGCCTGTGTGTTGTTGGTTTATCGGACACATGCTGTACACTACGTTGAGACTTAATGGATATTTTTTTTGGTGTTGTCTGACACACAAATTTCTCTTTATTTGTAGAGTGTGAAAAAACATATGTACCAGTACTGTAAAATTTTCAGTTATAGCCATGTATATTCATTAAAATGCTCACAGCAACATAACTGTTGATAATCAGGCATATGTTGACACAGCACTTTTACTCAAATGACATGTGACAACATCCTGAAGTTTGGCACACCTTATGCAGAACACTGTGTGTGTGTGTGCGCGCGCGCGCCCTAGCCTACCTAGTGTAATACACCTTCACCACCCACAGTACCACAGGGCACCCCAAATTGCCCTGCACTCCGATGCACAACACACCTTTTTAACGAGATCTTATTCATCATTTTAAGAAGAACAGTTTTAGTGACATTTTATCTATACAACAGGAGTATCATAGACTGTGACCACCCTTTGTTACCATGCTGTGATAGTGTGTGTAATTTGGTGACTATACAACCCCGAGGATGAGCCCGATGTTGGCTCAAAACTTGTAGGAGCTGTTTCCTAAACGCTTTAATATTAATAAATGTGCATGAGTTGATTTCTAATAATACATGTAAACTTACTTCATTTATCTATTGACTGATAACTTTATTGAGACAGTTCAGCCACAGTTTCTTAACTTTTAATTAAGATGCAAATACTACACGCATGCATCCTCCTCTGTCTAGTAAACTGATAAAATTTTGACTTGTTTGCAAAAACTCGGACGCAATAAGGTAGATTTCCTCACCATACATCTGTATGCTGACAGCCATTGATTACAATTAACACTACTTACAAACACTTATAACTTTAAAAGAACTGGGAAGATACTAAAACTTCTCCAAAATACAAGAATCCCACTGATCACCTCTAAAATTAATCTTAAAATTTCCTGTTTGGCAGGACTTAACAAGGCTTGCACATCACATGCAGTCTTGCTACGGACAGTGTAGCCCAAAGCCAAGAGCAAACTCTAGGAACAAGACATCTGCTTTTCCCCTGTCGTAGACAATCAGCACCTGGAAACTCACTGGTCCTTGTTCTTTGTCCCATGATGCAAGAAAAAAAAAATGATCCACGCATGAAGTAAAATTATATCAATGACTAATAGACATAAAAAAGTCACACTTTAGCCTCAACTTTGAATAAATCAGTGAGATCATGTTGTAAAATGAATGAAATAAACAAGTGGTAATCTGCAAGACAAATTCAGAAATGAGCAAAAAAATGTTGTTGAAAACCTAACAGAAATCCATGGGTCAGGCTTCGAACCAAACATATCCTAAATATACAGCACCAGAGTGATTCACAAAAGGGAAGCGGGAGTCAAAAAGCAAATATGCTTTTTTAGGTATTATATTTCTAAACTAAACACAACCAAAAAATTGCTCATGGAATTAAAAAACCACCTTAACCCTTTAAAGATGAGAAGTGTCTGTTTTATATAAGGACTCAGTGAGTACCATGCAGTAAACACTCTCCACCTCGGTTATACAAAACCAGACAGTTAATGCTGTATAAACAGAAAGCTGCTGTTTGTTCTGAGATCCGTACAAAACACATAAACACAATGTGGGCACCAATGCAGCATTCTTGTATGTTAAACCTGGCGGTACATAAAGTAACCGCTAGGCTTTAAAAGGTTAATGTCTATGTCATTCAGTTTACTTGCTGTGTACAAATCTCTGTACATGGTACTGATTTTATGGTATGGCTGGGGGGGGGGCTACAACGATGACAACTTGCTGTTAGTCAGCCTCAGTAAAAAGTTTCAAGCAAACTTTGTGCCAAATAAGTAAATTAATTACAAACACAAAAAGGTTATAAATTATGTGGGTGTTTATTTCATGTCATTTGATATTAAACTACCTGTTTAATAAGAATAACCCCATACCTGCAACAGCCTCAATTGATAAGAAAGAAATGTGGCAAAAGACTGGTTACACAACACAATCTTTGTATAATAATGAAAGACAGTGCTCTTAATTTGAAAGGCTGGCGCTCCAGACATCCCTTCCTCACGGAAAGCTTTCTTAGTGAGACTGTCTTTAAAATGACACATTCGATTTCTCACAGACAAACACTGGTCCTTCCATTCTGGAATTATTTGGCGTTTAAAAAGTTCAATGAAAGAAATGTGTCCTGCCATATCTTAATAGTTAAAGCAAATTTTTCTGTGGTTTAGTGCAATCTGCAGCATATTTATAGTTGATGTGTGTCTTACTTTTGGTACATACTATATGCTATGAGCAGCAAGTGCGGTGAGTCCTCATCCAATGCGAGGGCTGTGCTGGGCAAAACTGCAGTGCACGAACTTCTTACGAAAAAGAAAATTGGGTTACGTGAATGCAGGTACCTATTGACCCCCCCTGCACTAGTCACTTAAAATACGTACATTACTGGACACCAAACATTTACACAGGGCTTGGGTAGCTGATACTGTCAGCACCCACAGCAGCTGATGGAGTAACTGCCCACATTTAACTGCATGTTTTTACATTTTTCAGCATCTAGCAATTCTTTCCCTCGCATCATTATTTGCAATTGCATATAATCAAAAAAGGGCTTGGCCAGCCACACTGGGCAAGGGGTTACTGTAGAGGTATTTTGTACTTTGTACCGCACAGTCATTCAACCCAACTTGCAGAGAACCAGCAGTGATCATACCAGCTTTAGTTTTAATGATTACAGGCTGAACCCTGTATAAACATGCATTCACTATGATACAGGAACCACATAAGTAGCCTTCTTAGAATCAGACTATACTGGAAGATGTTTCTAGCTGAAGATATGCCATGAGAGGCGCATCCTCTATTTGGCTGACTTTAAAGTGCTGGAAATCATCATTTGGTGTCATGTGTATGTAATTCTGGAAGCTGTTACATCCACTGACATGATCATATTGGCTTTCAGAAGTAAAACACTTTGTCAACGAGCTTTGGGAATATCACATTTTTCAACAATAGAATTATGTGCACATGGAAATATGTTAACACAGGAAGATTTTTAAATAAAAGAAACAGCATGAAAAGCATTAAATAGATTCCAACAGACATGTCAGCCTGCTGTCTTGCATAATCAGTGTATTTTGTAGCTGTTACCTTCCTTCTTTGCCTTTTCTATTATCAAATTTACATGTTTTCACCTTATCCAACATTTACACCCTCAAGAAGTTATCATCAGTGAGTACATACAGCTCCAGAGATCCTTCTGTGTTGTCATCTAAAAGCAATTCAGTCCGAAGAAGTGTTGGTTCATGGTTAAGTGGTGCAGGAATACCAACCTGTCCAAGGAAGGTGTCCCTAAGCAGTGGTCGATGACTGTAAATCTGCAGCAAAAGCAGTACTTATTGTATTAAAGACCTGTAAAATGGATGCTGACACAGTGAGAATAACATTTTTATAAAATATATCTTACAATGTTTGGAAGATTGAGAAAGTTACGTGAAACAATTTGTTTTATTTGGCACATCTCCTGTCCTTGCCTGTTCATTATTGCCATGGCATGAAAAAATATACCACTGTTGTCACTGGGCTTTATGGAATGTTCACAGCAGTCTGGGTGCCAGGCAGAATAGCACAAGTTAATCAGCTCTTACTGAGCAAATATTTTACATAAAAGGACTTCAAATATTAGAGGATATATACAATAGGGGGTTTACAATACACTGAAGTGTAAACTACATATTTGATTACTGTCCCAACTTAAGTAGTACAAAATTCAATTTCACAGATATTTAAATTCATTAAAGAGACCGACTGACAGAGACAAGCATTCCACTGACAGACATTTGTAATTAATTTAACATATCTAACAACACAGAAATTAGGCCACGCTACACTTCTGCACTCTGAAACAATAAATAATGCCAACTGCTGAGTGACATTGCAGCCACAAGGTGAAGCACAGTCTTTGATTATGGCACTTCCTTTTTAGTGTGCTATTTAACAATGCAGTCAGTTCCCAAGATAATAAAGCTCTGATGATAGATGAATGAATGAGTATGCAACACTGGTGGAATAAGAATGACTGCAGAAAACTGATGCACTTGGAGGGAAAACCTGTCCCAGTCCCACTTTGTCCACTACAAATCCTACATGGACTGGCCTGGGATCAAAGCTGGGACTCCACAGTGAAAGGCTGGTGACTAAACACCTCAATCATTACATGGCTACAATGTTACTGATTACTGCTTGTTCTCAACAGTGAAAGTCTTCTGAAAAGATGCAGGTTCAAGATACCAAACAAGATGAACGAGCCTATGACAATGGCACTTAAGGACATCACAGGAAAAGTTTGTAGGTGCAGAGTGATACAGACACTGATGCCCATGTGCCACAGTGGAGACAGTGTGAGATGAATCCACTACAACGACAGGCAAACACACACTGGCAATGTTCACATTATGTTTTGATTCTACCTCACATATGCCAATGTGTCTGTCCATATCCATCATAGCCGATTTGACAGCAAAGTTAAACATTTCTCCATATCAACACTGTTATAACACATGAATTTAATCAACAGTGATTCTAAAACAATGGATTAAGTGGACATAATAACGTAGATTAATACTTTACCTTAATTGTCAGTGGTTTAGACATGGAACACCGATAAAACACAAAGGATGAATTCCATAAAGGGTTTGTGGTGTTTCTCATTACTGATGTCCTTGCCTTGTTGCCTTCACAACTAATAACGCAATACGGATTGCAACCTGAAAAAATTTCACGCTTACAGATGTGCTCGTATCATAATACAGATGCAATGTGGTGTACCATATTCACTCACATAATTTCACCCTTTTCCAATCAAAGGTTTCAACTCAAGTGCAAAGAGCAAGAAAATGTAAGATAAAATTTTTGAAAATGGGAAAACAGAGGTATCACAACATGAAAAATAATCTATACTTACAGAAGTGCAAACTTATAAATAATTTGGTGGTTTTCAGAAACAGCTACATGGCCCAACTATAAAACAATGGTACTGTGTGATAATTAAGCTAGAAAATTCATACTTTTCAGAGACTTGTCTGAAACCCAACACCCAGCTAGTTATGTGGTTAGATGCTTTTTGCTTGAATAAGATACCCACCATGAGTACAACTCCTGGTTTCAAGGAATTCCATATCTACAGTGTCATGGATGGTCCCAAGGATGACATTTTGTAGCAGTTTACAGCCCAAAAAATAAAGGAAGTGGCTCAAATGGGAAAAATGGAAATGGTTAACAATGAAATTTACAGACCTTACAAAAGTTGAGCTGGTTTTACAATTTGCTTGCATTTCACCCACAAAACTAATCGTCCATTTTGAAGTCATGATGTGCCCCACTCCCACATAAGTTTATGAATTATGATAGTTTGATGCTGAAGGAAATCATGTCCCACACAATGAAAAGAAGCAAAGTTTAATGACAAAATGTACACACTCCATGGTATAAGGCCATCCTTGGGCATTCACGGTTTTTCAACTGATTAAGAAATTCTGTTTTAAAATCTAGAAACCCTCCATCTGGGTTCTATCCTGTAAGAGTTCACAGCCCAGCTCCCTAATATTCACGCATGTCAACATCTCCAATTTCTCAGTCGTAAACAAAGCATCTATAATATATATGCATATCAGCAATGGTCAATTAAAAGTCATTAATGACACCAGTCACGCATTCCCACATTTTTGTCTCAACTGATGAAGCATTTTGAACAGAAAGCTTTCCAGTTTCATCATCATCTCATGCTGCAACCTGCATGATGGTATCAGAATCACAAACCATGAACTTTTAACTTTTCTTCGCACAGAAAAATTGTGTAACAATGCTTCAGAAAAATACTGGCACTGGCAGAGAAAAGAGGAATTACGAGCGTAACAATTAATTCAAATACTTTATTACAAAATTGTGAAAACATTAATATTAAAGTATACAACAAAGCTGATGTGGGAAGATCAAGAAGTTCCTGGAATTCTGTCACATCAAGATATCTGTGCTTCCAGTTAAAGCAAGGGGATGCAGTTGGCAGGGGTAGACTGTGTGCTATCTGTGCAGCAAGCTGGAACAGGCTGAGACATGTAAGTGTCCTGCAGTTGGCTGTGGAATGTGTGACGGCATGTCCCTCACCCTTGAGGTTCCAGAAAAAACTGGCTTTAACAATCAACTGTTTCTCTGTTGCACCTTGCACTAGGTGCCAAATTGAACATTTTGGATACCATGGTAATCTGGTACATTGGATCTATTGAGACTTCCCTCTTTATCGACACTTTGAGGTGAAACTAGAATTTTTGGATTTATGCTATGTAAAGTTAGTGAAACATACAAAATGTGTAACATCGTTTTTGACAGAATGCATAATACTTAGTGCCTATTAAACAACAGTAATTAGAACACACCATCTAGGGCACATAATATAAGGTGTATTTATTACATGACATATTCACCTAAATATTTTGACTTTCTTAACGAATCATGTTCAGGGTTACCTGAAGATTATCAAATATTATTAATAATCCTACGGCTTAGTAATCCTTGGGAGGATAACCAATTTTGTAATTTGAAAGGCATGTCTAAAGATGATTCATTTACAGAATCAAAGTATATTGGATGAATGTTTTGTACAATAAACAGGTACCATATTGTGCACCTTACATGGAATGTTCCAATTATTGTTATGTGTGTATGGAAGTGGTTACTGCATCTCAAAGGGAGATTCAAGCAAATCTATTCTAAGAAATCATGTCAGGGAAAATATAAGCTAAAATCAATCTGTTCCATCAAAACACAAACACAAAAACATAACATACAAAATTCAACACACAACCAGTACCGTAAGTCAAGTGAGTTTCCTTACATTATACAGATGACTTTCACTTACCCCCGGTGTTTGTTTTCAAATTTTCTGCAGACTTAATGTTGATGACAGTAACCCACACAGCCTTGTGTCCAATGCAAGCAAAGACATTTCTGCGAGGTTCATCACGTTTTAGAACCCTAAGAAGAAACAATGAATGAGAACAAGAAAAAGTCATTTCTGTGTACCAGTATTTGTTATTGTTTTAGCCCATTTTCCTTATTTGAGGGAAACAGACAGGCTGGTAGTATCAACATGTGTGTTTCACCATAATAACTTTTATATCAACAGATGAGCTTTCACAAAACCATGCCATTACAGACCATTCCAGCTTTGTAGTTTTTAATTTCCTAATGTGCACAGCTAGCTAAGCACTTCCTTTTTTCAATGCTAATACTATTACCTCCAAGTTAAAATAGGGCTGCTGTTCCTACAAAATTTAAAACCATCTGTTTACACATAAAAGACTCTTTATCAATGCATCCCCCCGCCCCCTGAAAAAAACCACAATTTAAATATGGCCATCAATCCTACAGTACTGAGACATAAAGATTAAGTACATTAAATTTAAAAAAACTTTAATTTATTAAAGTTTGGACATGACTCAAGAAGTATTCACAAATGACTACTTTTGTATGAAGTATACAAGAACAATTACCTAAAATGTTTCCTTACCTTAAATTAAGATCTGCATCTGAAAACATGCGGACCATATGACCTCCAGTTTCTCCAGGTTTGTACGTTGATGGGATGAGAATGTATCTTCCTCTACATAAATAACCACGATAATACAGTTCACGTCTGCGTATGTGGTCAACTGCTATGACTGTTGGCAGATAATGCCACTGCTCATGAAGCCTATATTTTCTGTTTTCTTCAACCTGATTAAAAAAAAAGACAGAAACTTGAACACGTTATGTGGAAAATGAACACATAATGAAAACGTGACCTTTGTTCATCTAGCTGTATGCTTTATCTCTGAAAATGCTGAGACACTTTTTGATTAAATTTGGTCATGGGCAAACAAGTGATCTACAAGGGCTTGTCAGTAAGCAATGCTTCCTAATTTTTGTCTCATGCTATTTAAAAGTTACACATGTGAAATTTTACAGAGCTTCACTACAACACTGCTGAAGGCATACTTATTTTCCAAGATAGTCTCCATCTGTGTCTTGTTCCACCTTCAAACAAAAGTATGTATTCCCATCCCATGCAAGTTGATTGCCTTCATCTGTAGGCACCAGCATATAACAACAAGCAGTTCAGCAGAGTGACACCTTTCTCATCCAAAAGGACTGGAGCCATTGACTGTTCCTGCTCATAGCACACTCTTCAATTTCTTCTTCCTTCACGAAGCTGTGTAATGCCATTCCATTGATTGCCACTTGGATTTGGATTCACAAATCTGAACCCAGGTTTGATACTCTGTGACAATGTGTGACAGGACACCCTTACTTCCTCTACTCTAATGGTGCAAAATATCAGTGGCAATTGCCTTTGTTGCACATATGTGTCCACTGGTAGCATTAATGACACCCAACAAGCACCGACCTTGGAACAGCCAAGCACTTCAATAACCCCTATTACACTGATGGACAGGATGGACAGGATGAAGCATAATTCAGCTGTTGTTATCTGTCACTGGATGTTGTTTCATCAACACAACAGATGTTATCAGGCATTCCTGCAGTGCAAGGGTGACCACTCCGTGATTTACCATGACCTTCTGCTCCTCTGTTTCAGCTTCTTCAGTCTGGGCAGTCATTCACGGATACAAGGTGGCTTCTCACCTTCAGCAAATAAGAACTCAACCACTGCTCATTGTTCTAAATACACCTCATCTGCCATGTTAGAATGAGAACACTGCCATCATCCATTGGTGAAACACTTGCAACTATTAAAAAATGACTGACAGTTTTCAAGCACTTAAATGATAAAGTGGTTATTCCCCTTAAAAAATGTAATGACACAGAAAATAGAAAGCATTTCTTTATGACTGTGCTGTAGACACTGACAGTTGTCAAGTAGATTTAGTTTTAATTCTTATCAGTCAAATATAAACCCTAGTTTACATCAACATCACAGCTCACTGCGTAAAGACAAGTGACACAAAATATAGCTGTCCTTAAAATGCATAATTTTCACTTCAAACATTCTTCAGTATGATAAACATTTAACAAATACAAGAACTAAATAACTTTGGATTCACAGTTGCACAGTGTTACCGTACTGTGCTTAGTTCTGCAGAAACACACATGTAAAGTAAAGTAAAAGTAAAACTCACCCTGTAACAGGCCATGAAGGCTGAGAGGGGGAGGAGAGGTATAGCTCTACTCTTTCTTTAACCTTGACACTAGATGGGGGTGGGTGGTCAACACCACGCCCCAGCCCCTTTACCCCTGAGAAAGAGACCCAGTACCCACTGTACAGGAGGTTGGGTGGGCCTCAGGGCCGGTCTGGATGAGTACAGAAAACCTTGCCCCCACTGGGATTCGATCCCCAGACCGCCCAAATTGTAGTGAGTCACTATACCAACTATGCTACCCCAGCCCACAACACGTGTACTTGCAATAAATAAAGGTAAACGTCCATGACATATACAAAACCGCAGAATGCAGCTGGAAAACATGTAGTCTAACGAAGTACATTTTTCCATTTCTTTCTCTAGATAATGCATGCAGTTTGTTAACAAAAGAATTATTTAGAGATTTAAGTCTTCCAGGATGTTACACTGTAAATAGTTACCAACTTGTCAAAGACACAATGCTCTCACAAAATGTATGTAACTGTTTACCAGTCAATACAATGTAAAACCCCAAAAAAATCGAGAATCTTCATCAACACCACTGTAAAAACCCACAATCTTGCAAATAACTACTTACTGCATATCACTATACTGCCCCACAAAATCTGATTACATGATCCTGTAAAAGAATACATTAAAAACAGACAATAATAACAGCAGGTAAATGCTGAATACAGCATAGTTCTGCTGACCACTGGCATTACATTACCCAGCACATACTGCAAAAGCTGTAATAGCAACATGCTGTCAAGCTTTCTACACAGCCATCAGCTGCTAAAGTCCATCAAGAAATAAATTAACTACAAATGCAAAATCTGGACTGGCATAAACAGCAGTTTCTTGCACTCTGGTGACTAGTATAAAAGGTAAAGACATCAGCATATAAATCTCACTTTTATGACTATGAATCCTATTAGATGACGCTGCAATCCGACTGTATCAAGCGACTCAGCAGACGAGTCCTGAAGTACTTGTATCACAATTTCTTCTTCATTCTTCTTTATGTCAAACATGTACTGAAACATCACAACACACAGCAAACCAGAGTGACAAAATTAAACCATCAACAACTGTGCAACAATCTGTAACATCAGAGTGTAATATGCGGGTCTTGAGGTTCTCATGGCAGTGTAGTTGAGGACTCCATTTTCCTGGGATATGATATCTCGTCAGTGGGTAATCAGTTCCAAACTTTTAAAAGGAACATCGTGCTCATAAGTCCATGGATCCAAGTACTCTCAGACCTCTAGACTCTGGCAGATGAATGTACCATGCTCGTCTGAAGCATCAGGAACAACTTACCCAGTAATGTGTCACTATATCCCACAAAAACAGAACCAACAGTGCGACATGTCAGTGCTACGTACACCTCGACTCACATACGTGCTTCTGTGACTACTGAACTGTGTCACAGCTCAGGTGCAGGTAACTGGCTTCTCAAAGCAGGGGCCTGGATCCGATTCCTAGGAGACCAGGTGGGATTTGTGATAGACGAAGTGGCACCAGCATAGTTTTCTATCTGAGTACTTGAGTTTACCCCTGTCACTGTCACACCATTAAGGTACCATAGTCACATTCATCCACAATAATAATTCACACTTCTGGTAATCACTCTGGCCTTGGGGAAATTTCTGGCTTCTCTTATTTTTGGATAATATTATTACAGTGTCCTATGTAGTGCTCTTCCTAAACATTAGAATCCCCAGCTGTCACATTTAAATACCCCAAATTTCTTTTAAATCACGAAATTTAAACAATAACAAAAATTGTACATAAAAAATGAGATAAACTGAATAAGAATAACACACAATCAGGAACACAACATTCAAAAGAATGAAGGCTATACTACCACACTGAAAGACCCAGCTCCAAAATGACACATCAGAAGCCTCCACAAAACTTTATGCAGAGCACGCACCAAGGCGCGCATGGTAGAATTATGTAATTGATATTATGAGTTCAGGTTTCAGGTTCAGACCAAAATTTCATTCTTCAAAGGCAGCTAAAACACTGAAATGAAAAATTCCTCACAGAACTTTTGTAATCGCCTGCAGATCTGGGGATTAACCCTGTATGACTACTGAACTTCAAGGGTCATGAACAAGGGTTCAAACAAACAATGCATTTATATTATTCAGCAATGATAACAAAACAAAACAGTGCAGAAAATTAACATACAGTTAGGACAGATGAACAAGCAAACAGTTACTGGCAGGGCACAAGCTAACACAAAACTGGAGGAGATAAAGGAAGGCAGCTGGAACTGGATCATGCAAACTCCACAGTCTCTTCATGGTAGTCACCACATCCTGATCATGCAAGTGGCAATTGTATTTTACGAAGAAGAAAACTGCCTGTTATATTACAAGTTAAGAAAGAATTTGGTTAATTATGACAAAACTGCAGCTACCATTGTAATTTTTATCTTCCACACTAAAGCTACACTGCTGTACTTTATTTAATGATGTTGTTGAATGACAAGATGATTAGTGAACTGGCACAGATATGGAAGAAAGTCGTAATGATCTCACTTGAATTAATACCATGGTAAAACTACAGGGAACCACAAAAACGTCAGGACAGCAGGTCTCCATGCTGGGATTTGAACCCAAGATCTCATACATACGAGTCAGAAGTGCTACGCACTTGACAATGACATTCAGTACCTCCATGTTACTTGCATTTCTTTTCATCACACAATATGGTCTGCCCTCAGACTAGAGATGAAGACAGCCTCCAGGTATGGAAGGCAGTTACAAATGCACAGCTACAAACAGCTGACAGTGTCAGGTCTTTGTGCTTCAGGTTTCAGCAGAGGGACTAACAGTTCCTCAGTATAAGCAGTTAGCACGTTACAGAATGTTACACTGAACCTCAGAGCACACTGAGTCTTGTGAACAGAGCACTGAAATCTTGTTCCAAAGCAGGCAATAAATTTCCCAACCAGGTGAGAGATTATCCATTTCTCAATGAACCTGCTCCATGGAGTCAGTGAAGCTACCCACATTTTCATATGACTCTAAGAAACTCTGATCTACAGATCCTCATTTGACATCAGGACATAGAGTGGTTGGTGGTTACATTACCAGTGTTTCCACAGGCATGTCCAAACTCAAGACCAGTCAGAGAGAATTCCAGTTCTGGAAATGAACAGCGACGGCATGGGTGCACAAATCCCAGGCGCCTGGCCAGATGGTTAAATACATTTTGTACAGTGGTGTCTAACATTTTCAGCATAATTATCACAGCTTTTCGTGTACATTCAAAAAGGAGTATCAGTTCATGTGCACCATGCACAAACCACCATATAACAGTGAGGTTCAAGCACCACTCCAGTCATAAGTATGGAACGTGCATCAGCTCATCCTTCCAACACCCAAAATTTGGAAGAGACCCCTGGATTTTTGGAACATTTGTGGACCTCTGGCTTAGGGTTGACAGTGTGGAGGTTAGATGTATAAAGGCATTCTTCACTGTCTTACAATCACATGCTGTCATGGCAGGACATCAAAACAGAACAGATTTTTTGCTGGGACCATAAAACAATGAGCATAAGTGCTACAAATGTACACTTCCTTAAACCAGGATGCCACATAATTCTATGGTGTCTTCCTCATGCTACCATGAATGTCTCATATTACCCCTAATAACACACAACTCTCAACACACAGAACTACCATCACCATCCTATACAGCTTGCTGTAAAGTGCTCAATACCACTACTACACACCCTGACACACATCAGGCTTCTGCCATCTTTTGAGTTGTCCATAAGTGCATGTCATTTCATGTCTGTGTACCAATCCATAATGCACGTCATTCCATATGTGGGTACAAAGGACTTATAAAATTTCCACTATTTCACATCTACATAGCAAATAAGAGCATAAATACAATGCACTGCTGCATAACCAGCATAACTGCACAAAGTGGTATGTGGCAGTTAATTAAACATCTGGTAACTGGGTGAAACAACAAATAAGTAAAAGGTTATTATAAGGGCAGCAAAGAGTGAA
Source organism: Coptotermes formosanus (assembly GCA_013340265.1). Lineage (NCBI taxonomy): Eukaryota > Metazoa > Arthropoda > Insecta > Blattodea > Rhinotermitidae > Coptotermes > Coptotermes formosanus. Next base: position 192,578 of record BLKM01000398.1, on the reverse strand, counting down.
AATCGTCAATGGCATTTACTAAGCATAACAAGACATACAAATTACAGCTGTGACATATAATAATAATCTTTAAAATGTTTGCAATAATAATGTAACTTATTACATTCGTCATTAAAGCCATTCATTTTGTCTGTTTTTTGGTCTAAAGAGGCCTGACAGCTGATTAAGGCAACACTGGTTAAGGGAAAGTCAATGAAACTACACCAAGGCCAAGCAATACAGAGCACTAAAACAAGTACTGGTCAGTAATTCAGGAATTAGTTGCAGAATGTGACTCTGAGCAGGATACAAATAAGTGTAGCTAATAATTACAACAGAAAATGTAAACATAATACAAATACCCTACATAGCAGCAAAGGATCATACATTCAACACTCATGTGTTAGATCCAGTGTCAAGGGGGGTTATGTTTTATTAATTATGATGTTAAACTGGTGGTTGCATAAACAGGGTAAATGAATAAAATACTAGAACATTCTTCAGACATTCGCGTACTTCACTTTGTAAAATGCTCCCCCCCCCCTCCCTCCCAAAAGAAAGGTCAAATGCAAGAAGTGGGATGGGCAACCAAGCATCCAGTCCTGCCTGTGTCACACTACATGGTAAATACAATGAGTGTCCCCTCACTGTACAGTAAGCAAGCATGGTGCAAATGTTTCAAGCTGTAAAAAGTGCTCTGTAAACAATCGTAACCTCACCTTTGTGCTCTAAGTGAACGGAAACCCAAGAGAATTAGGATGAGCAGGAAATGACTGAAAAGGAAGTTGTCTCGATTTTTATGGGATGTGGCATCATGTCACTAGCTGACTGATGCCCGACAATTCGAGACAGCATAGTGGTCTCATCTGCAAGGCTCAAAATGTCAAGTGAAAAACAATCGACACTGTGAAACTTGAAGATGAGACCACCACACTGTCTTGCAACATCAAGCACCAATCACCCAGTTATGCAATGTCACATCCTAGAACACAGACTTCCATTTGCAGTGCTGCAAAAGCCTAAAAATCCACAATCAAAACGGAAGTACTTATATACCTGTGGGTTCCTCAGATAGGTATCTGTAAAGGTTGGACCACCACCACTTCTATCTTGTGAGGTTCCTTTTGCACCTACACTCCAATTGCCCCTTATAACCATCTCACACCACGTTCGTGAGATGGTGAATATGTTGGTATTAAACAGTCTGCAGATGATAAGCTCATTGAAGTTACTCACAAAGTCTTCCAAGGGCATCCTGAGACAACAAATTCCAAGCATAAGAGACTGATCACAAGACAGAGTCCCTGACTTTCCTTGTTTCAGTCCTGGTATCACATACACGGAAATCTATTCAGATAATACGGCACACAAGACACAAAATGGTGAAAAGAAATAACAGGAATAAGAACAATGACTGACTGCCACCCAGTGTACATCTCTTGGTTATTCACCTTTCTGCACAGGTGTGGGCTGCTCTACATGCCACACCTGGGCAGGCTAAAGTAGCACTAATATTCAAACAGACTTGTACGCAGGAAGCATCTAGTTCAAATCTTGGTTCCATTCTCTTCTTTCTTAACTGACATCTTCCTAAGCTCAAGCAGAAATGCTTCCAACTGGTATTCCAACAATGCCCAGTTCAAATCTCAAAAAGAGCACTTGACCATCCTGGGAATTTCCATGATTTTTTTCAATCCTTCCATACTAATGTAAGGACAGTACCTTACACTAAGCCACAACTGCATTCAATGTTTATTACCATTCAATCATTCACTATTATACAGTCTCAGATACCGTGTTATTAAACAAGCTACAAATGGAGACATACTATTTTTCAGTCTCCCCACGTGCATTCCTAAGCACCCACCCTTCAGACAGACCATGATCATCTCTCACCAAATCCCTATGACAATGAACCTCTTTCATTCAATGCCATATAGCCTCCACTATGGAAAAACCTACAAGAAAATCACAGTCTCTCCTTTACAGTAGCAGCCTTATGTGTCAAAACTTTGGTGACACAAAAAAGACTTATTCCAGATAGATGATGCATGTTGCAGAGTACACTGAATACCAACTGCATAAAAATTCTTTAATAGTGAACAGTTTCTCTTGACTCTGTTGTTCCTCCCATGCCAAGTGAAGTCATACATTAAAGAAGAATCCATGTTCAAGGGCCATCCTTTGCTGTTTCAAGACTCACTGTTCCTTGATTGAAGAAACAAAAGCTCCATGTAACAAAAAGTATGGGACCACAATTTTCACTTCTACTACAGATGTGTGTATATAGGGTTTACACATACAACCACTCCTAACTCAGTTCCAACATTCCAACACTGAACTGGAATAACAAGTTATAATGTAAATCACAGTGCCCTTCAGAGTTCTTGAAGAAGCCATATATGTGCACTTTATGCGGCATCATGAGTGTGTTTTATAATTTCACAAGATATGAAAACATCAGAACGATAAAGATGACTTACTGTATACAAGAAGCTACAAGAATCACAAAATTTCACATAATCCATGCAAATAATGGTATTAATGTCCTTTTATAACACAAGTAGAAGACTACAACACAAAATATACACAAACTATGACATTTTCTACAACAGTGTCACAAATATTCAAAATACTGTAGCCAACAAACAATCACAATACCAGTAGACATCAACCACAAGTTTACTGTACCAGTTGCATGCACAGATTGTAACACAACTGAAAAGAGTTCAATCCATACAGTACACAAAACTTCAAAACAGCACTCTTTGCAGTTTATGGAGCTTACCTGCAGCCAGTTTATAAATGAAATGTCAGCAAGACACAAACTACATTACATAAAATGTAAAATTCAACAGCATGATAATGCACAACACCACTCTCAGTGGAATCTGTGAAACAGTTTGTGGCACACAAGAACAAGCAGAAAGAAGATCTGGAAAATAAAAGAACAAACACTTTGATGCCAAGAACTTCGTTCTGAGTTTCATGTCTACATAACACATGGGAGCAGATGGTACACATCAGATCTCCACTTAGTCACCACTGACCATTTAATTTGTCCCACCCTGGGACTGAAGAACAGAAGAAACTGGTGTCGAAGAGTCTGCAGCCAAGCAATAACAGCTCACTTCATGTCGGCATGTTCCAAATTGCTTGCCAGCGAGCCAGGGGTCCAAAAAGATGGAAATCACTGTATCCCACACTGGCAAAGAGCTTGTGACTGGTTACAGCGCTACAATTGGGAGACTACGGATCACCCTCCCTATAGTCTCAACCTCACACCCAGTGACTTCCATGTCTCTGGACCCCTTAAAAAGCATCTGACTGACCAGTAATTTGCAGCAGATGCTAAGGTGAAGCAAGTTGTCGCCTCATGGCTGCAGACACTGGACACAAATTTCTTCTATCCCGGCAAACAAACCTTGAAGCCAAGGTGGGACATATGCTTAAACATCAATGGTGATTAAGTGGAGGTCTGAAGTGTACCATCTGCTACCCATGTGCCATGTATATGCAAAAATCAGAATACAGTTCTCAACATCAGGGGGTTTGTTACCTTACTCTTTGAAAGTCCTTCACACATCATTGCCCTATGGAAAGGAGGCTTTATATCAGTTACTGTACCCAAAAATCAATATGGGTGGCTAATGTTATTGCAGAGGTATTTCATATCAAATTTCACCAAAGTCTAACTAATATATGAAAAAGTTCACTGATGGTCTGATGTAAATCAGGATTTTTTATGAATTAATATGGATGAAATACAGAATTACCCCAAAACTTTCAGAGTTTCCCATATCAAAATTACATAATACATATGGAACTATTTATTAAGCACATGAAGAAGTCCATTTACAACCTTAAATAAAGTAGGCTTTGTGACATGTCAATAAGACTAAAATTCGAAGTGGCTGCCTAACAGTATGTATACACCTACCACACTGAATTTCACCAGAATCTGAATTATTATTCATGACATACATGGAAAAGTTCATTGAAGTATGCATGGAAAGTAGGTCCTGCAATTTGTCAATATGGCAAAAATGCAAACAGCCAACTAGCACTATGCATACACCTCCCATGCTGAATAGCACCAAAATATAATTAAAGGTTTTAGTGACATACATAAACCTATTTAAGATTTTAGGTAAAGCTTGCTTTGTTATGGATCAATATGGGTAAAACCTAGGACTGCACGGTAACTTTTAGTTACAAATTCCACAAAACATCAGTCCAGAAGTTCAAGTGATGATACCAGTTCACAGACAGACAGACAGACAACAACAAACTCCTTAAGACCTGCTCTTTTCAGACATGGTCACATCCCTGTGTACAACCTATTAAAACAGCTGTGTCTGTACACATCTCACAAATCCACAACTAACACATAAATTTTCATGAAATTTAATTCTGATTTAAAATAAGACAAAATTAATTGGCACCTTATATGAAGATCTATATGCATGTCTGTAAGCATCTCCAACATACATTTGTTGACCCTGAAAACGTCTAGTTGGGTTTAGACTGCATTAAAAAAAGTCAGTTTTATTAGTTTAAAGTATCGGCCCACTAAAAACAACTCTGAATCATTTATTAACAAGGGAGAGATGCGTGCGTGTGTAGCATATAGTTATTTCTGAATTCATTGTTTATGACATAGCCACTAACACAGCAACATGCCAAAAGTGGCACGTGATGTGTACATTTCCCAATTTATTTTTACTTCATAAAAGATGTTTAATGACACGAGTAGTGTAACATTTTCATAAACATCAAGAGACATAATCAATCTGGAAACATGTAATGTCTTCCAAAGTTCACACACCTTTCACTTTGGTTAAACAGCGATACATCCACTAAATGGGAACAGGAATGCACGATGCAACTAAACACAGCAAAACATAACATTCAGGAGTAACAGTGATTCTGCAAACATTATCCCACATGTAGGAACAAAACTGGACAAAATCATAGTACTGTTCTGTCTTTTACAAGCCCAACTTGATCATGGCAGCATGAGTTGTATTTTCACACTTTTTGTTTACTTTTCAATAAATCTAAGATCCCAACTTTCTATTAAGATTCTAAAAGGTGTAAAACCCCTAGAAGAACAATACTTTAGGCTAGAAGATGGAGTATTTATATATTTTGTTATCAACATACCCATAGCAGAGTTAACGAAAGTCGCTGACATTAAGCAACTCACCAAAATTCTCGTTCATGATCCAAAGTAAGTCCCAGCCTCTCTCTCTCTGTATCTCTGATTCTGGACCACTGTGGATTTTTGGAAAGAAGACGAGTCAGCTGAGAAGTAGAGTACGCATAGTCACTCTGTTCAGCATTGTTGCTACAAGCAGGAAAAAACAATAAATTGAAGATTACTGACTTCTGGGATGTAATGCCATGTGGTCTGCTAGAAGTGCAAAGACATTCCAGAGAAACCTGCAGTCTCCATTACCAGCGCAATTATTATTATTACAATTATCATCATTGTCACCGTGATCATCGTCACTGTTCTCATTATTATCATCGTCACTGTTTGCGTCATCATCATTGAAACAGCAGGCTCCTCACTACAAAGCATCACATAACAATCAGTCAATGGTGTGAGCATATCACATTTCACATGGAAAAACATAAATTTTTGCCAGCAAACAAAATTTTCAAAAACAATTTTGCAATCTAGTATTTATGGTGACATGCTATAAAATACCTTAGGACTGAATAAGCAGAACATGGAAGTAGGAAGCCTTGATAAAATTACTCCTATAAGATTGACAGACTATACATAATTCCAACAGCCCTTGCAGATCAGGTTTAAAAATGATTACAAAGGCTACATACAAGTATTACTTACTTACTGTACTTACATGACCCATAAACACATGTAACTTACATAGCTGAAATAGCTGTCCACACTTACTTAAGAATACTGTCAACCAAGAGAAGGCTGTCACACAAGAAGACTCACCATGACATTTCACTATTGTATAAATGTCACGGCAATTCTTGAACAATTATTAGCCACATACAGCGTGCATATACCAACCTAAGATATCACGTTTGGCACAAAGAATTATAAGCACTGCTGCAGAAAGCTTCAACCTGTTTTTATATGAGAAAGGATAAGTATTCTGATATCCACAGACCTTAAGGATTTAGAAGTGTACACGTAGTCATCACCACGAGGATCCCGAAGTCTAACCATACGAAACGTTTCCCGGCCCCTGAAAGAAATTTCATTTCTCATGATATTACCAAATTTACAGATATGTTCTAATTTTGCATTATGTTAGAGGAACAATGTTTTAATATTTCAATGCAGCAGATTATCAATACAAATTCTCAGATTTAACAGTTCTTACACTCAATCTTCATCCTTCAGATTCCAAACATTAACACTAGTCAAAAACTGACTCCACTGTGCAAACAGTTTCTTAGTTAATCAAGAAATTCCCCACCTTTAGTGGAACCAAAATGTACATGACTTTGGTTTACAGTTCAGCTTGGTCCATATCCTCTGACACATCGATTCTGTTCGCATCATACACTATGTCTCTCACATTATGTCAGTATCATCCTCATATTTATGCCTACACCTAAGAAGTGGTCTCTTCCCTTCAAACTCACCAACTAGAATTTCATAGGCATGTACAATCCCTCACATGCAGACTATATGCCACACTCATATCATCCTCAAATTATTTTGTGAAGAGTACAAATTATTAATCTCTGCATATTTGGAATACTGTACGCTTCTTGTCAAATAAGCTAGCGGACTACCTCCATGCAGCAGAGATGCTACCAGTAGTTCACCTACTCAAGAAATACCCTGCCTCTTATGGAACTTCAAGGTTTATTAATGTGTTTATAAAATGCTCCAATGGTATTTATTCTTAGGCATATGAATCCAGTCCACACCTTCCCACTCCTTCTTTAAGATCCAATTTAACAGTATCCTTTCATCTATGTCTTGTTGCTTCAGGTTTCCCACAATATTTTGTACGAACATGTCATCTCTCCCATACACCCTACATGCCCAACCCATCTCATCTTCCTTGATCTGATAATCCTAATATTAGCTGCATAGTTAAGATTACAAATCTCCTCATTATGCAATTATCTCCAGCCAATCACATCCAAATATCCTCCTCACCACCTCTTCTGAAACAACTTCAAGCTACGTACTTCCATGTACATGAGAAAGTGTGAGACCATGTTACAAACCCACACAAAACAACACAAGTTCAGAAGTGAAAATTACAAACCATTCTTATTATAAACTTCAACAAACTACCAATATATTTTAGTTATGACAGACACTCCCTAACTTACATAATTTCAGACTACACAATTTTTAAAAAAGTAAGAGAAAACTGGAATTAAAACCTTTTTGAAATATGCATTGAATTATTCCTTGCATGAATGAAAGCACAATGAGACACAGATGGCAGAAGAATGCTGCTGAGCAGTAACACAGGCAGAAGGCAGGTCATCCTGTAGCTAGTGATGTTCAAGTGTACTGGAGTAGCTTGTATATATACACACACAATTGGCCATAAATAGACTTGATTCCAACTGGCACCAGAACTTAAAAAGACTATTGTGCAAGTCAGGGAGTATCTACAAGCATTGTATCTTTAAACTTCAAACACAGCAAATAAATGGTATACTAAAACTTACTTAAAGAGCTTTCGTAATGATGTCTCACCCATTTTAACTTTCTTTACAGATGTTATGACATAAGCATGACCTTGACATAATCCCACTTCATTCCTTTTCCCCATTTCACTAGGGCTGGACACCTATGAAGCAACAAAATTTCAAGGTAACTACAAACAACAGGGGAGTATGGGGACCAGGAGATTGCTCCATCATCTGATATCACTCCGTGGCGTTTCTTCCTATGGTGGCATGTGAAGGATTATGTTTACAACCCTTTGTGCAGAAACAACTGAAGCAACATGAAGTGTGGTGGAAGGAATGTTGACCTGTACATGGGCAGAGTTCAGCTATAGGCTCAACTAGGGCCACTAGGGGGTTTCCATGCTAAGGTAGAATAATGTACACAGAGTTTTTGAGTTAAGGAGCAATCTACAAAAGACCACATACTTCTGTTTTGGTTATCATATAATAATTTTTTAAAATAAGAGCATAACTTTGTGGACAACCTGTGTATTTGAGCCAATATGGCACTACACATTTTGTTTGTTGCCACATGAATGTAGCTCCTTCACCTCATTTGGGTGGAGGCCATACTTACAATATGTAAACAAAATGTAAAACACTCAATCACCTCAGATAGGAAATAACCTTATCAGCTTACTACACATACTGACACCACCGCTATCTGAGAAGCAAAGATAAGAACCAGTCTGCAAATATGCTGTCAGTATGGAAAGTGTAACAGTGCGGAAATGGAAGTGTTTATGGGTATTGTTACTGAAAGAATATAATTAATTTACATATCATGCCAAGAAAAATTTAATCAAAGTGCAATGGATAGTAAAAAGTCAGTTTTGGACACAGTACCACAACAAATATTGGGATACACTTTGACAGCTAAACAACAGATCTGGGTGTACTTTTTACTGGCAACTGGATTCAAAAGTGCAATATATGCATTTGATTTAGCTTCAGGAATTGCAGTCGTGAATGAACACTACAAGGCAGGCTATAATGTCTGGGCAACAGTTACTCTGCTTCTAATGTATTTTCCATCTCTTGTCTTTTTTATCATCATCATATCAAGACCTGACTTGTGGGATGAGCAAGATGGAATTGGTGGTACAGCAACGTGGTTTGGCTACCGGATTGCACAACTGCTTGCTTGCCCCATCTGGGTTATGTATAGGTAATTCGTTTGTTACTGCGTCATCTTGGAACAAATTCAATAAATCGAAGTACTCATAGTAACCTTTCCCATGAGGACAACAATTTTTCTTATTTGCATACTTTCATGGAAACTTCAATTATGAAAGTGCCATAAATGCTTACACTAAAGCATTAATCATAATTTACCAATGGACAGTTTACAATAAAGGGTTCGTCATGATTGCAAATACAGACCTGCTATTCATTACATACTTTATTTATCACTATTTGTAATTGGCAGCAGTGACATGTCTGAACATAATTGTGAAATTCACACTATCAATACCAGAAACAGAACTAATCTTCATCTACTGCACTTGAGACTTACAACAGTTCAAAAAGGTGCCTACTATTCTGGTGTCATGGTTAATAATGATCTTCCTTCCAATATAGAAAGCTTGATTCGTGATAAAAGAAAATTTAAAACTACCTTAAAAATTTTCTCCTGACACTTTCCTTCTATCCTTAAGAGGAATATTTCAATACTATCTTCAACTAAGATCTTGGTTTTATATGTGGCTACTAATATAATGATTCACTTATCTAGGTAATATTTTAAGTTCATTTTATTATTATTTTTTTACTGAAACTAATGCTTTTATAGCAATTATAATCTATATATCAATGAAATTTCATTACCATTTTAACTGCATTGTTACTCATGTATTAAATTAGATGCATTAACCTTTTAAAGCCTAGCAGTAACTTTACATACGACCAGATTTAACATTATAAAATTCTACGTGGTGCCCACATTGCGTTTATGTGTTCTGTACGGATCTCAGAACAAACAGCAACTTTTGCCTTATAAAACATTAAGAGACTGGTTTTTATAACCAAAGTGGAGAGTGTTTACAGCACGGTATGCACTGAGTCCTTATATAAAACAGATACGCTTCGTCTTTAAGGGGTTAATATAAAATATAATGTATTATGACTAATTCTATATCTGACGGGTCTGTTAGACCTCATAACGGATTGATGGAATTGAATAAGTGGATGATGGTACACACGAGCTGTGATTAATTTCAGGGAGGGTTGAGACACCTGGGAGCAGAGGAGTGAGAAAGGTGTCATGTGACACATCATTGGTGTGATTCCCAGTTTTGTGGGGATTTTCCTTTCACAGGTGCGCTACTATGGGCATTCTACAACAGTATGGACAACTTTCTATTACAGTTTAGCATGTTTTGACATGGTTCATGACAGACACAAGCACACTCACCAACAAGGAGTATCTTCTGAATGTGTGGGTTAAAAAGAAAGACCAAAGTGGTCAAATGAATGACCAGATAAGAGTGAATTTTGCCTTTTAATAAAGTAGTGTAATGGTGCTGAAGACAGAGAAAATCTCACATCCTGATTAAGCTACAGATTTCATATGAGTTTTACATCCTTCACAAAAACCACAACCAGCTGTCACACATGGTCAGGTGGGAACTTCTGGGAGGCCAGATAAGAGGTCAAGTTGTCCAACACACAGCATAATTGTTTCGAAAAGAGTGCACATCAACAGCATAATGGGCTGCCACCCAGTCTTGTTGAAAAACTATGCTGTTTAGAAGGCCCACATTTTCAAGTTCTAGAATTGGACAAAGGCACATCTCAAAGCAGCCTGCACCATCCACAGGAGTCCACATCATACTATAACACTGATGCAATGGTACTTCTTCACAGAAATGTGGATTTTGATTAGCCCAGATACAAGTGATTTGAGTCTCTGAGCTGAGACATATCGTGCATTCATCGGTCAAGTTTCCGCAAGGTCGAAGAATTGGTTCTTACATACAGGCACTGACATCCGCATTTTTCTGTAGTCTTCCATCTCATTTAACACAGAAGAAGTTGGGAATTTTTGTCTTCAAATTACGCAAATTGGCCTCAGCTGGAGTTGCTTTATTAAAACATAAGGCAAACTCTGCTCCTATTTCATCACACTTGATTGTTTCTTATGAACCACATGCTCACAACATGATGCTCCTCAATGTTGTAGTTGTATCCATCTTGAACATGGCCAGAACATGTTAAAACATAACTGAAAGTTCTCAGTATTGTTGTAAGCAATGCCTGAAGTAGCATTCATGAAAGGAAAATACCTCTACAAAATCGAATTCCCATCCACAGTATGACATCCCTCCAACCCCCATGCTTCCAGATGTATCAGTCTGCCCCTCATATTAACCAGATGCATCACATCTACAGTCACTATAATGAATATCGTCTCTTGTGTATTTCAATCATGAAACATCTGGTCATGACTTATGGCCATCCCTGTATGTTTCTGTGTACTTACAGGTAAAGTGAAGATATTTAGAGCAGAAAAGGCCAGCATTACTAAACAAGATATCCTGCCTGTAGCATGGGACAGATTAGTAAAAATGATTACAACATTTATTTAAATCGATGTCGAAAATACACTTTGCAGTTGAATGAAGTCAAGTGTTCACCAAAAACTACTCACTGAAAGCAGGCTTCATGCAGAGAAATGCTTCTTTCAGTAGAGAGTCAGCACTCATAAGAAACAGCACATAAATGACTACTAAGCCAACAGTGCAGATTACCACTTACACACAATGGATGCACAAATATAATAATTTAATTCCACACTGAATTGAACAATTCTGAGTACTCTGAACTTACTAATTGATTTACTTTGACTTAAACAGAATATATCTTTCATTTTCAAGGTACGCTAAACAGTTATTCTGGTCAGTTGAAGCTCTGCTAAATGAGACAGAGTGTGAAGAAGCCCTTCTGATAGCTAGCCAGCCAAGCCAGACAGAGTTGTATTTGTTCTTACAGCCGTTCCTGCAGTCAATTCCACAAGCCTTCCTTCAACTATACATCATGCTCGCTCATTATCAACAAGACAAAAGAATAAGTAAGTACAATTCCATGTGGTCGCTTGGTGCCTTGTATAGACCGAAATATAAATGTTAACAGCACAAAGGACATAACAAAGTCCAAGCCCCCAAGGTCATGAAAAGTTTAGCACTCACGTAAGATTAGGACACAATGTGGACTGAGACAGAAATATTCTGGCCCAGGTTACTCAGCGCATGGTGTATTAATCTTTAACAAATTTAGGTAACATCATCCTGTTTTGCTAGTTAATCAATACTGAGTTTTTATCCAGACAAATGTACAGTGTTCAAGTGTTGTGTCTGTCTGGATTTGGTATTAATATTTAAAGGCCAAATGGGTTACAGGTTGTCCCCTTAACTGTAACTCATCAGACAAAAGGAAAAACATCCCACTCAGCTAGAGACATGGTCACTTAAAAAGAAAATACTTGCAACCACAAGCATCTACATTGGGATTGAAATGCCAGGAGATAAAGGTTAAACAAAATGCACTAGCCAGAAGCAAATGACAACATTTTAATTTTGGTTGGTGAACTGAGGGTTCTTGTCCTTTGTGATGGTCAGTGGCTATTTGACTACTGTATGTTACAATACTCTGTTAAATACTGTCGGCAAGTAACAGCAAATTATAAGTCACAGGACATGTGAATGACAATTTACGAGAGATGGACAGGAAACAGTTATTGTCACTTTTACGACAAGCATCCTTGTCTAAGAGGATGTTTTGCATTGAACAACTGAGAAATTAATTCATTCACGCACTACATTTCTTGACCCTACAACATGTTTGATGTCTCTGGACATAAAATTATAATTATTTTTTCTCCATGCAACTTTCTTGTTTCAGCAGTTGTCAGTTATTTAACCATTTTGATTCTCACTTATTGATATTATTAACCATTCGCCTTTTTCCTGCCAGGTCAGATGCAAGTGCTCTGTGTAACAGCCTCTCTCATACTAGTGGCACACACAACAGTGTCATTTTTATGGTTTGAGAGCCAGAAAATTATGGGCAGAAAAGAGCCGTGGAGTCCAAGGCCATCAAAGGAAGAAACAGATCCAAATGAGCCAAAGACCAATGCTGAAGATGGTGCATTAACACCATTTCTTCAACCTAGTAGGTTTCCAACCAGTGAATCTGATCACCTCACAGGCAGCTCCACATATGAAGAAGACAAAAGCAGTGACATGCAGCCAGCAGACATTCAAAACAGCAGACCCCTACCAGATTATGCAGCTGTTCAAAAACCCAATACAAATCCACAAGAAACAACAACAGCAATACTGACTGACCTAATATCACCCCCACTGTACCCAGCTCCATCTCGACCAGATTCAACCAATATTGACTTACCTACACGTAAAGTTAGAACACAATTAAACGGGATGGAAGAGGAAAATGCCCTTGCAAAGGGTGTAGCTTTTCTTTGGTGGTTCTTTTTTCTCTTTTCCCGCATACTGTCCTTGGCTGCCTGTGCAAATTTTCAGCCATATGCAATGCTTGGAGTGTTCGTACATTACATCATCATCATGATTCACCTGCTACGCCAGACAGGTTTCCCCAGCATTTATAAAGTATTTATTCAACTATGCCTTGGTTACATATTCATTTTTTGTTTCATTGAATTCAGATATAAAGTTAAAAATGTGACAGTATTTTATACATGCTACTTTTCATTAATGTTAACAGAAATAATTGTTATGTCTCTTTCATGGTATTTGTCTTCTGACGATATGGATGGTTTTTGGCACACATTTACATTTACTGTCATATTTGGTAGCTACGCTATTAGTTTCTTGTCCATGGCCTCCTATTTCAGTATTCTGAAACCAGAAGTAAAAGTAGTGTATGTCGAAGAATGTTCCTCTCCAGGCAGCTACAAATTCTATTGAAGCACACTGCATGCGTATGCCAACAGTTCACTCATAATTAGGGTTATCATATGTCCATCACATGAAAAGTGGACAATTTCCACTTATCGACTACAAAAAGAGGACGTATCAGTGAAAAATGAGGTTAAAAAGGTGACTTAAAGACAGTCACAATTTTATTAAATAAAATTCCCTCTCAAAATTTCTCTGCTAGTAGTTCTTTAAATTTCATGGCTATGAAATTCACAGCAAGACATTCTTTAAGCATGTTTTGACTGAGTTACCCTTGTTCACAGTTTCCACACTGATGTTTTCCGAGAGATTCCAAAGGTCAGCCTCTGACCTCACTTGTTTTAATTGGGACAATGCTAATACATTATAAATATTCATTTCTTAAAAAAGCAGTCCTTTTTTCCACTTTTAGTACCATTAAAATATACACACTCTTTAAGAAATAGCAAAGAGTAGAAGTCAGACACTTCTAAAAATTTAAAAATCCCACCCGGATTCAAATGTTTGGGTCAAAAAACAGGATATACGCAGGGAAAAGAGAATGTATGGTAGCCCTACTCATAATAGTCAATTCTAACAACATTACTTCACTAAATTACTTTGGTAGTAATCCAATATCATAAACACATAAATGGAACAATAAATAAAACCAACAGACCATCATTATGCATCAGATGCTTATACCACAACAGTATGTATACCTCTGTACCAGAAAGTAAAAGCAAAATTGTCCCTGTGCACACCAAGAAGGTATATGTGGAAGTGCAGGTATAGTTCGACTCATTCTACCCTTGGCATTAGAGGAGGTTAGTGGTCAGCTTCATGCTCCAACTGCTTTATCCCTTGGGTAAGAATCCCCAGTACCCACAGAATACAAGGTTTGATGGGCCCCAGAGTTGGTACGGACATGTCAAGGTCTCTGTTCTTCTGAGATACTGCATGTACATCTCTGCACGATGGGTGCCCGACATTTCTGGATAGTGTGGTAGTCTTGCATCATCAGGCATGAATCACCCAGTGACAAAGTGCATATCCCAGAACAACACAAACCTCAACGGCACCACTGCAAAAGCCTAAAAACTCGTTGATTTGGAAACTTCAGTGAACAGAAAATCTCTTGCCCTTGCCAGAAAATAAACGATTCCACATTCATCACTGTCTACAGCCTAGTCACTGTACGGATAAAGCTATCCAACCACTTGCAAAAATTTCATCACAGATTGTGGATACAGGGTTGGAAGCTGGATGATGGTTCAAATTCCAGCCATTAGAAGCACTTTCCATGGATCATCTGACAAAAAATTCCACTCTTACTACTCCTAATAAGTTTTTAATGTACTGACTAACTACAACAAATCTCTGTAACGAAGACATGCTATCAGAGAGTTTCCCAGCATCAGAATTTTCAAATCCCTACCTTCAAAATTTCCAATGTGGCTGCTGTAAGTTTTGAGGTGTAACCAATACTGGAACTACTCACAGGATAAAAGGGCTCAGAAAAACACTTAACTTCTGTTGACATAAATTTACTTTCCAATGATGATCAACCAAAGCAGATCTGGTTAGAAGTCATTCTTGATAAAGCAGTGCCGACAGAATGGGCTGTATAAAAACATTAATGTGAAACAAATCTGCAACATCTTTAAAGTTAACACTTTGCAATCACTTTTCACTATTTCAGGCCAACAAACTAGCTGCCTTGAGGAACTTTATCTAATGAGCATTTATATGAATTTAAGTTGTATGTTTCAGATGAAAAAACAGCTTTTTACAATAATTATTTCAGTTGCTAAAGCTGACGACACTGTTCATACATTCAGCTACCAGATGGCAGATGCACACATCTATAACAAAAATCTGTGCTAAATTCAAAGATTAAATTGTGCCAAAGGCAGTCCAACAAATGAGAACAAAGGGTTAAAAAGCAGCAACATGGTGTTGCTGTAAGGCTTAGGAAATTATAATCATACCCATACGATTTAAAAGTCACAGCTAAAGTCTATTTACAACTGATATCTCTGTCAAATAATGTATAACTGTTCATATAGTCACAGTCATATGGTATCCCAAATGCATACAACTGTATGCCGTTTTGTGTGTCGTAAGCAATACGTTAAACAATGTAGGTTTTCTGGGTTATGCCACCATAGTTCCCGATCTTTTAGAGGAGTGTCCACAATAAGTGGGGCCCTGTCACCTCCACATGGCATGTCCACTGACTGTGGATGGGAGAGCTGGCCTCCAAGTATGGAGGCTAGCGACAAACGTAATGAATAAGCAATCATTGTCAACTGACAACAGTTTCTACATTATGAAATGTCACACAAGGCCTCGGACATGGACATATCCTTTAGAATGGCATTAGCAATGGAAAATAGGCACAAAATTTGAACTTGAAATGTGAGTGTCCTAACAGAGTTAGGATAGTGGAGACTGTAGACAGCTGCCAGAGAATTAGCAAAGTATACGTTAGATTCCGGAGTAAAGAAGATCAGAAATGACAAGGGTAGTACCAAACCAGCAGGGGATTATATTTTTTTATACTGAAAAGGGAACAGAAGTCACCCACTGTGACAGGATGTTACATACAGTGTCAAAAGGTCACAGATGTGACTCCTGTTCATGAGGCATATGCTCCAAATAAGGATCAAAGCGATGACTCAAAGAACAGTTCATATGAGAAAGTACAGCAGGGATTCTATTAGTTCTGCAAGTACAGGAAAATTCTGTTACTAGATCTAAGTGCATGGAAAGAAGATATTTCAAACTGACAGCTGGCAATGCTAATTTACATGAGAATAGAAATGATAATGGTATTATAGTAGTCAACTCTGTTATATCTAAAAATCTAATTCTCAAAAGCATAACGTTCCCACACTGAAAGACTCATAAATGCACTTGGACCCCTCCTGATGTGAAGACATACAACCCTGATACACAGGAGGTAGCATTCATGTATATTTGATGCACAGTCTTCCACAGGATGTGACATTGATCATCATCTGGTGGTTTCAAAGTTAGGGAGAGACTGTCAGTAAGTGAACAAGCAGCACAGAGGTTTCATATGACCAGATGCAATCTCAAGAAGCTTCATGCTGCAAGTGTGCGTTAGGAAGAAGTATCTGGTTACAACCTCAAAGAGGATTGCAGCATTGCATAACCTAGATAATAAAGCTTGGGAAGACATTAGAGACAATGTTAAAACCTCAGCTACAGGTCAGTACAAACAGAAGCAGCATAAACCATGGTTTGATAAATTTCACATGGAACCACCTCAGCACACGTATTTTTGTGGGTTGATTTGGAAGTACAGTCGCATGGGACACGAAAAGCGAACCAGGACTCCTGGCTTTATAAGTGCACACTTTTTATTCAAACAGTTTGCACCAGGCATACATGGACCATCAGCTGGGTAGTTCTATGTCAGATTGTGTGTGTAAGAGGCACCCTGCACAGTTACTGACACTTTCTTCGCCAAATGCAGACCTTATGGCATCTAACAGCATTAGCACACAACACCATATGGGTCATTTGAAACAATATTTTGAGTTTCTCTATCAACTGATGTATGTGTGTGAAGTTCTTAGTACACTGCGTTTGATTTCCTGTATCATTTTGAAAGTGTAAAGTTCTTTTGTGGCCATCCTGTAATACGTAAAATTAAAAAACCTATTCTACACCAAGCTTTAGAATAATTCAACTCATTCCCTCAGTTATGGCATGTTATCAGTGCAGGGTTGGGAGGAAGTGATCAAGGAGTCTATCTTTGCCTCTCCATCACCACAAGCCTTTACATATTTTCTGTCTGTTAATCAGTGCTGTCATTATACCATATACAGGCATTAAACAAAATACTATACGGCAGTCTCTGTTCATATTAGTTTCCTAGCTTTGTCTGTCTTAAAATACACATACACACACAAGGTACATGACTTACAGTAATAACTGAACACATGACGGAATGGTCTTTGACTTCTTCCATAAGCTTTTCGAATAGCATGGAGCGCTTATCTTCTTGCTCATCATAATCATTAGCCTTGAGATCCAAAGTTTCACTCACACCACCTGTGAAATCCACTAAAGCATCCGCAAGATGACCATCTGCAAGTGCTTCATATGAACCATGCAGTCTGAAAAGAGAATACGGTTACCCTAAGCAAACGTTAAAATCTTGGCAGATTATGTTATAACATTATTTCATGGCACATTTCCATCCTTGTTCTTAGTGGCACAAGGCAACTCTAACATAAAACATAACATTCTGCTGCTTACTGCTGTCTGTAATATTCCAACTGAGCAGAGTGAACAATTCTGCCATAAAAAATTAAAGGTCCAATATCATCAACAGCGCAACTCTTAATCCTCTCACTGATGGTGGCCGATGTCTCAGCCACCAGCACTCTCACATGTTATGCTGTCGAGTGATCTTTCAGCCCCCACCGAGTGTATTAAGTGTCCTTCCTGCCCTTGACATTGCAGCAGCAATCACATAATTCAACAGCATAACACTTTTACTTGCTACATTTCTGAATACTTCTCTATCACCACATGTTATAAATTTTTAACATGACCTACCCATACACGCTGGAACTAAGAGGGTAACTAATATTCTTCTAGGATGAAATTTACAAAAAAGACCTCCAAAAATACACAAAACTGACCAAGCTTGACAACACATTATATTATGGGAAACTTACAAAAGCAGTTATTTAAAATTTCTGTAAATAATAGAATAGAATAAATAACTATGTTTGAGAATGCTATATTCATATACCTGTTTGTATCTAGTAACAAACACAATTATTAAAAAAAACAATGAAATTAGAACAGGTTAAACACCAAATCAATATTCTATGTTTCTACGAAACCAAGATATTCCAAAAGGACATAAAACTGCAGTACATAAAATACATTTTAGGCTAACATTAGTATACAAAGAAAATATTTATAAGGACAAAGAATATACAGGAAATTCCTGGGGATGCATGACTACTTAAATAACTGTTTACTCCCATGGTGTGTGGTCATAACCAATGGTGACTCTGCTGGATAAAGAATGTTAGAGAACAGGGGTTTGAAGCAAACTTCCAAATGCCAAATTTCATCTTTATACAACAATTAAAACAAGGAATCAAAAATAAAGCCACTGGTAACAGTGACAGGTCTACATAAAATTTGGAGTAACACATCATGTTTCTATGTGCCTGCTGGGCAACCCTCTCATTTCAGATGATAATCACTCAAAATAAGACAAAAATGATAAAAGGACAGCAAAATAACCAACTTTTGTAACATTCAACATCTCAACATCACCACTCTAATATGGAACTGAAACTGGAACTAAAAAGCATGTGATCATTTAATACATACTTCGCATAAGCTTTTTCTACAAAGGGAATCCAATATTCATTTTGTACAGAAGACTGTGTGCATAGTAGTTCATTATCACAGGTTGGAAGCAAATCATCAATCACTACATCCATCCACTGACCAAACCTCCAAAATCTGAAGTGGAAAATGCCAACATAGTTGTTGTTTTCTGAATCCCATTCTTGCTGCCTGTATTCAGGAATTACCTGTAACAGCAAACCAAAGCATAAATTTCAAGTAACATATATTACTGAATAAGTAATAATGTCCTGTGGTCAATTAATCATAGAGTACTTCATCACATGGAATTCTAAGAAGTTTTAAATTATCATTACTGACCTCGAAGATTACTTATGTTGTGAAGTCTTCACTCTTCTGCAATGTTACACCGAGTTTGTTGGTAGTTAGTCATGGACCAAGCATTCCAGAGACCCCTTGATCCTAGGATCGACAGGCTGTCCGAAAACAACAGTAACTAACTACCAATCAACACTGTGCATCATCCCACAAGAGCAAAACCTCATTATTTATGTTTTAATAGATTCCTTAATACACAGTAATAAAATCACTATCACACACGTCCAAAAGCTATTTTGCTAATTGTGACCTTCAACTGATGTGCAATGGAACTGCTTTATGCTTTTATTTTTGTTAGCATGGTGTATCACTTGACATGCTGTGCAAGCAATGTTCTTTACACCGAAAAACACATTCTTACACAGTTTGAAATCTGTGCCTTGCTGCAGCAACAACAGCAGCTCCCTCTCCTCCCAAAACAAAGAAAGAATGATAGGCAGAAAGATAAGAAGAAAGAAAAAAGTATGTAATTCCTTTGTCAGTTTCATTAAATGACAGGAAATTAGTCAAATTAGTTTAGAGTGGAAGCAGTACAGCTCTTTACAGGGAAATAACCAGTCCAGTTGTTCCTGAGTATGTTACAAAGCCATGTGTGGAAGTGGAAGCAAAACCCCACTCATTCTTAACCTCAGCACTAGGCAGAGCTGAGTGCTCAGCTTCATGCACTGGCCACTTTATCTGTGGGGAAAGAACCCCTGGAGCTGGTGTAAATGATTTGGATAAGAAAAAATCTGTAGCCTCTGCTGGAAATTGAACCATGACTCCTTGGTTGTCCAAGCTGTAGCCTTTGCCCAGGGTTCTCAGACTTTTTCACTGACATACACCTGGATGAAATTTAACAATTGCAGTGTAACATCAATATCTTTTTTGTCCTTAACAGAAAAAGGTGACAGTGGGGATAAGTTAGACAATGTTCCCAGCAATGCTGCTAATATATGTGGCATATGTATTATTTATTTTTTTAAACTTCTATCCCATTTGTATTTCCATTCTTTATTAAAGCTGTATACCAGTAGTGGTACGCATACCACAGTTTGAGCAACCATGGCCTAATCACTATATTGACTACATTATCCTGGCTCTATTCAAGAATTTTTTAACCTATTCTGAAATCTGCTTTAACCCATGCATTTTAATGATCCACATCATCTGATTAAAAAGAAAATAATCTTGTGGCTACCAACATAAAAACACCTGTGAAACCTGGGGCATTCACGACAGTGACCACGAAGAATCACGTCTTCTGAGATGTGAAACCGTGCAGTCTCGTAGAAAATGACACTGTGGGAAAACAGACTAATCTATCTTCTGGGTAAAACTCTGGCAGCATGTTCCTTTAACATACCAACTAATTTCTATCAGACTATACAGAATCACATCCCACAAAGCTGTATTTTTCAGAAAATGCCTTGAAGATACAAATGAAGCTGAAGTATAACCTGATAAGAAAAATGTTAGATTCTCCACTGCTAGACAAATCCCATGCTTCAAACTTGAATACAGGCCAAATTACATAGACTAAGAACTGCAAATGTTTCCACTGGTTTTCCAAGCTGGTTGGCAATTAGTAACTGCTAATTAGTCTTGTGTTAAACTTGTCACATAACTCAGTTTTTACAATCGCACCACATATGGGATTGATTCTAAACGTACAGAACTATTTTTTTTCACTTTGTTGACTATTTAACAGCGTGCTACGGCAAGAACAGTAAAAGCGTGGTGTTGCCTTTGATCATGACGTTGTGTACTACCATTTTACCAGCTCTTATCAAGTTTTAACAAACTGAAAAAGTACTGAGTATGTGTATATGTTATGTTTTTAGCAACCACTTCTTTTAATATTGTATGTAAACATCGCCCTAGTGATTAGTGTCTTAAATCTGCACGATCCCCCTGAAGATGGCGTCATGCTACGCCGAAACATGTCGGGGTAAGACAGAATAAGTGTAAAAAATACAGTGCATTTTGTTGGTGATTTTACTTGTGATACAGAACTATATTTGCACCTGCAAGAAATTTCATGTGCCAAGTCTGAATGTTTCATTCATCACTGTCCATAAATAGAAGTTAACTAAAGATTTTGCAATCATAGTTTCACATGCTACAGAACATTATTTTTTTTATTACATAGTTCATCTTGTGACAGGTTCTCCACACAGTGCAAATCTAGCACTTCCTCTTTCAAGTTCTGGCAACCTTTCTTTTCCTTATGATCATCCAATAGCTGCTTACGTCTTCTTCCTGATCTTCCCATCCCATTGATCTTTCCTTCAATAACATTTTTTTACAAAGATTTCACATTTTCTGAAGACCTATTACCACAAAAAATTTCCAAATCTCCTATATAAATTGTCATTCTCATCTCACAAGTCTGAGTGGATGGCACGCTGGCATTACTGATGACAGAATGATGTTTGGACCCATTTTCTTTCCAGTCTCTCTAGTCATTAGTCGAGGCCGAAAAATGGATGTAACACCACAGCTTTCATAAATACATAAAATAGCTAAAAAAAACACCTATATAGTCCGTTTACCAGTTCTATGTTAAAAGTACAGTAATATGTGTATATACTAACTTTACGATACAGCTCACCGACTGTAGCTAATACTGACAGCGCAGACACAATCCAGTTGCTGCTCATGTGTCCAGCAATCACAGATTTCGAAGTGACTCGTTCAGCATACAGACAAGGAAATGAGCATAGTTCCTGGTAAACAAACACAGAGTGCATTTAATTTTTTATTTCTCACCAGTAAGTTCTCCTTATGCAGAAGATTAACTGCATAAGATTGATTAAATGTCAACCATACATAACGTACTGACAAAATGCTTCTTAAATTTGACTCAAATGCTGAAGTTACAGGTACTGAAAAAGATATGAAATAATCATGAATTGTGAGTAAGGAAGGGTATGGAAGGAGGCAGTTGTGGTATATTTATGGATTCTACCCAAGCATCTGCCTAGGAAAACCACACAAAATTGTCAGAAGAAGAAGTTACCTGACTGGTATTTCAGCTGGGGGCCTCTGAAATAAAACAAAGGTTAACCTGCTCCCTCCTTCCACCCTGACAGCAGAGTGAGCCTTACACATTTGGCACACTGTCAGACACTTCAATTTACCACCTTTATTTGTTGCATTCCACGGTGTTCTTATACACCAAGTGAACACAATTCAACATCCGTTCAAACACAGCTGATTTTATCAACACTGTCTGCTTCAGCTTTGGTACAAGCCACTTCCAAGTTAATAGTGAACATAAGTTGCTATTAACATCTGAAAGATCTGTGTTCACACACATAGGAAAACACCTCTAGAAATTCATTTTATATATTTAGGCAATGAGGATATTTACTGCATTTACAAGGCACGTTACATAATCTCTGCTTCATTTAACATAAAAAGCCACTTATTACATAATTTTATCTTTTTCTGTTCAAATAATACTCACGCTTTTCATAAACCATGTGCTAAAATTTAAATACCCATCCCAGCTAGGATAAAGATTAAAGTACTGCCATCTTCATTGTAACTTCAGTACAGTTCTACTAAAATCACAACTGCTTGGGGTTATGCTTTCTATCACATTGACCCATCAGACTTACTTGAGTATCACAGTTGTAAAAATTATGCTTACTTTGTTCTATGATATTCATAAAATAATTAAATAGATCAAATTTAAAATGATAAACTTAAGTAGCGTACATGACAATGTGGTTACATAATTGGTTCCTGTTTTGACGACTGATGAAGCATTTGTAGTCTTTCTTATGTTTGCTTATGAGCTGTGGAACTTGAACTATAAAAATCATAAACAGTAAGATAATGAAAACAAAATTAATACCATTACTGAAATAAATATATATAGATATTTGCTTATATATTATTCCCTAATGCCTGTTGCATATCAAGTTTCTGCTTCTACACTGACACATAGTTGCCATGGGTCCAGCTTGTTCTTACAAACCTGGCCTTGTAGCACACAATTGTCATTACGTTATGGCATAAAAAAGTGGATGTCACTGTAGGTTTGTCAAGCTGGGTACCAAACTAGCAAAGTTTGGTATATGGAGTCTATGTGTTTTCCTTTTCATATTTTTGAGATAACAGACATCTGACATTCTGGGCTCAAAAAATGCTCATGATAAAAAATATGTTTGGCAAATTTTGAGTGTCCTACACATGTTAGGAACACATTAAAATGTTCTTTAAATCCTGTGGCAAATGCTGTCTCTGTATAATGTGAAAGTTCAGCATTCTAATGATATATGTTCCACAACTACAACAATGAAACCAGGCTTCATCTATCATAAAGAGAAACTGAGGATCAAGAATACTGTTGTGAATGAAACTAATGAGCCAATTAAAAAAGGTAATTAACCAAACTAAATCTACAGGCTGAAGACGAAGCACCACTCACATGGTGTCAGGATGGGACTGCAGGATTTTGCTAAAGTTACTGCACTGACTTCTACATCTTTTTACTAAAATCTCTATTTCTGTCTAGTATGACTTAAACTGTAGCATTAAAAATTAAATTTCCTTTTCATGTAAACTTTTCATAAATCAAGACACAAATGGGCCACAGTACAGCACTTACATACACAGACGTATATACAGTCACCCTCGGTTATAATGGATCCCAAGGGGAGTCCAAAAACTGTCCTTTATAATCGAAGTCCGTTATATCCGAAGTTCAGTTAAATTACTTTTTAACATAACATTTAAATTTATACCACCTAAGTTATGCTTGTTTTCAGTTTTATTGCATATGGATGTGAACAGCTACATTTTGCACGCACAAAAACACACATTGCTACATTCGTGAAACCTTGATGTAACAGATGGCAGCACCACACACTAAGATGCCTGAATGCTCCCCTCCTTTACGCACCTACTGTATTGTACAACATACTAAAACTTTTTAAATCCCCCCCAATGGCATAACAGCCCCTCGTGGGCCAGGGCCCCCTCATTACCATGGCTTCACGATCACACTCAGACGCACCACACTCTTGTAGGACTACTCTCGACGAGTGATTGGCCTGACACAAAGGCCCCTATGTGACAACACACAACACTCACAAGAGACAGACATCCATGCCCCCGGCGGGATTCAAACTCACAATCCAGCAAGCGAATGGCGGCAGACCCACGTCTTACACTGCGCGGCCACTAGGATCGGCCAAAACTTCTAAATACTGTATGTGTTCGCGTGGCACAGTTGGTTGAGGTACTGTGCTACAAACCGGAAGGCCTCGGGTTCGATTCCCCATGGCGTCATTGGAATTTTTCATTGACATAATCCTTCCGGCCGCACCGTGACACTGGGGTCTACTCAGTCTCTAGCAGAAACAGTACGAGGAATATTTCCTGGGGGGTAAAGGTGGCCGGTGCATAGGGCTGACAAGCTTGCCACCTTCATGTGCCAACTGTCTTCAAATCTGAGAGCCTCTACCTCCTGGAACCCTCTGGGTCTGACCAGGTCTGTAATGGGATAGCTTTACCTTTTTATATATTCGCACCTGGTTGGTTCGCCCGTACTGACACATATCACTTTTTTGCTGAAAGAAAAATTCTGTGTACATACGGTAAGTAAAAGTCTTACAAAATCACTATGTAAAATGTTACAAGTAAATGCACCGAAGGGTCAAGCCATAATTGATTTATGACAGGGCACTCTGCCCCAAGTGCCATAAAGATGCTCGCATATGACAATTACAGTACTTTCTCCCTGCTGCATGAATAACAGAAACAGGTAGAGACTGCCGTGGCTTATCCATTATAACCGCTAATGGTTTCACCTTGTCCTTAGCAAAGCCAACAAATTGCAAAATTTACAAGTCTCCACAGTGTCTTCAGGTACAAAATGCTATCAAATTACATCTGCAGTCTTCATGTCGCTCTGACGAGTGAGCACTCTGTAACCTTTGTCAAATTGCCATTATTTTGCCAAAAACAGGATAGCCAAAGAAAATCAACTGTTGGGGAATGTTGGAGAAATCCAATGTGACCGAAGATCCGATATATCAGAGACTGGTGTAACTGAGGTAGTTACAATGACAAGGCATAGGGAAACAGCCGGGGAATGGAAAACCATCCGCTATAACCGAAGTCCATTATAACCGAGGTTGACTGTATATACATTTTGTTGATCCATGAGCCATTCTAGACAGCATGAATATGAAATTGGTCAAGAAAACAATGTAGGTTGTGATGCACAACCTCGTTATGATAGGACACATACAATTGTTACAAAGTACACAAAACAAAACAAATTAAAATTTGGATGACATTATCCTTAATCCAAGAAACAGTCACATTCTTAAGAAAGTCTTGTTCACAAATTCACACAATTATTAATTTTCTGTTAACTGGTCACACAATACAATACGGGTCACCTCAGTGATGGGCATCCTAAAATCAACTACTAAGAGCACTAGTTGTTGGCTCGTGAGTCACAGACCAGAATTTTGAATGCTGCAGTATCACACAGGTCTGCAACACAGCGAGCCTTGAAAAATTATACTTACACTGGGCCTATGCCATTTCACATTGTCAACATCCAAATTTCCAATGCTAGATGGAGTTGGAGGAAAGAGGGGATCATTGTACACAGCTTTCAACACATCCCAGTGGTGTTTGTGTAACTTTTCGTATTTTTGATTTTTGAATCTTACTGGCTTCTCATAGACGTTCTTTCTCATTTTAGGACTTCTGATAATCTGAAATAAAAATTATTATAATGATCAAACACTACCACCACCATTACCACCACCACTACCACTACTACTACTACTACTATTCCTACTACTACTACCACCACCACCACCACAACAACAACAACAACAAAACCACTACCACCACCACCACCACCACCACCACCACCACCACCACCACTACTACTACTACTACTACTACTACTACTACTACTACTACAAAAGAAGCTGATGAACACAGTTACACTCCAAACACGTATTTTGGAGATCCCATGTCCAAATCTCAATCTAGCTGAAATGACTGAGCATGAAGTCTACCAATCAGCAGCAGCAACTTTAACAATTATGCACAGGCCTATTTCCGGCAGCAGATTAGTTATTTGGAGAAAAGTTTACCTGCAACATCTGACCTACAGTTAAAATACAGGTTTGAAATATTTCACTGACAGTATTAATTACTGGGCTTCTGGTGCAGCAAGCTTGTGAGAGGTAACAGAGAACACAGATACAATTGCACTTCCCCATTATTTATAGTCATCTACACTGTCTTGTGGCAAACAAAAAGGTGAACTCAGCAGTTCACAGCGAAAATTGGGAAATAAAATGCCCACATTTTAAAGAAGTATAATGAGGAAACCAGGCAAAAACATTTACCATCACTAACAAACGCAGAAGTGGCCACACATAGTGAAGTGGGGTACAGCAGTGGAGGAGAAAAACACTTCAGGGAAGAATACAAACGGAAAACTGTAAACAGTTCAGACAGTCGCTTAAGCCATATTGGAGAAAAGAACGTCGATTCTAGTAATGATGTACTCATAATGATTTTGACAAGTGCACAGTTTGGAACATAACACAAGACTTTTACACACATCAGAGAAAGTGCAAACCACACCAAAACTGTTACCAATTATGAAGAAAAATCTTTCAGTACAGCCTCAAAAGCAAGGATTTTACATGTAAGAAATATCAGTCACAGTCTAAAATGCTAAATGACAGGTCAGAATATATTCTGTTACAGTGAATCACTATTAGGAAGACAAAGATAGTGATGCAACATCAACAACAGCCAGACACTCAGAAAGTGCTGGCAATTTGATGGTATCATGGGCATTCAGGCAAACACAGATTCACGAAACAGGCCCAATTTTACTACACACCAAGGGTACCGATCGTTTCCTCCCTTGTGCAAAACTAATATACAAAGCTGGCTGTTCAACAGGGATTATCGTGGCCACACAATTACAGCATAATTTAAAATGGTTGCAAATAAATTGAGTCCACACCATCCACCTAATGGATTACTCTTACAGGTAACATACCACATCACTACATCAAGACTGACAAACCACAAAAACCTTACACACTAAAATGGAGCATGACAGCATGGATATGCAACAAGGTGATCACCTGCAGTCAGACCATGCACAAAACTAACCTCCATTTAAGTCAAAGGTCACAATTTTCAAGATTAAAATATTTTTTTCAGACCCTGGGGGCACTGTCATTTGACTTCATGTATCAGTGACCTAAATACCACTGCTGAACTAACATTGGCTAAAATAAATTGTCATGGAAAAAATGCCACCGCAGTCGTCTCTGAAGAAGTTACCCGAGATGACAAATGATGCAAAACAGGAGATAATACAGGAAGCTAGGGGTGGTTGCAGTCGACATGTGAAATCAACTAAGAAACAGTACTGGTAATACGATGATGATCTTGCAGCCGTCATAGGTGAAATAATAACTAACCTCAATTGCGATGGCTACTGTGGTGATCGAAGTGACAGCATAAACAGCACTTATTCAACTGCAGCATCTGGCTGAAAATTCTTACGGGTTACAAAATGCTTCGACATGATGAGCCCATCTTACAGCCACGATGAACCCAATCACGGTCTCCGTCTTCCTTCTCCGTTATTAACTCAAACAGCGATGGCTATCAGTCCCATACCAGTAACCGCCACACTTACGAAGGGTTAATGTCGACAGAAAGACAGTCACACACATACAACATAAACTGTGTTCCAACAAGAGCAACATTTGATTACTCTTACCATACAGTGATCTACAACTTAAATGAACATTCTTCAACCTCTGGGGTGCATACAGCACGTACTTCCTCGTATTCAGCAGTAATCCGATATCGTTTGACATTTAGGAATTCATAGGTCAGTTAAAAATAGATATGATGCAAAACTGGCCATACTACAACGCAGACTATTAGTGTTCTCTAGAATACCATATAGCACTCGTGAAATATGTGCACATGATGCACATTCCCAGTTTCCCCGGCTGAATTCGAACAGCCGAAACAATTATACCTCAAACAAAGGTAGCGCTCGTAAACCAGAATCACAGATTACATTTACTTCGGAGCACTGGGGAGCAACCATGATGTGCAACTCGGTGTAGCGTCATGTACGAGTATGGATAGTATTCTACCATCTATCAGCCATCGTCGAATCGTACTCGCGGGCGGCGGCAACGACAGCCTCGCCGATAATACAGCATGCTACAATTGATTTGGACGGCTGTGAGGGCTCTACTAACACCGCCGGCAAATGTTCTTTCGTGTTCTGCAACTCATGCAATTTCATACAGTCATTCATGCGTTTCGGGTAGGAAGTGGAAGAAGCGTTAGATGTGCTGCATAATAACGTCCTCACAGCGTCGTATTTTTGAGTGAAGTGTTACGTTGCTGATTAAGAGTTACCCTACTTTACTGAACTCACAACATTTACTTATTATTTAAAATTAGCTTAGCTGTGTATTTCATCTTTTGATCTTTTCAACTTTTTTTTTGACACACGGTGCGCACAGAACAAAATATTTGTTATTATAAACCGTGCTCTAACTGTCGGTGTAATTAGTATCCGTGTACTATATGATAGCTTGTATTACTGTCTACAGCCATCTGGTCGAAAGGTTTGCTCTGTTTTGTACTACGGCCCTATACGTGGTATAACCAGATTATTTTCACTCCACAGCGACACTTCCTACATAAAGAACTGAGTACGCATGTGTCGTTTTAAGAGCATTTCTCTACTTATTGTTATGATTCAGTCCTTCCTCTTGGGCTTCTTGGCCCTTGAAGATGGGACGGAAATGTCCCGAAACGTCGGCACAGAATTACCACTCCACGCTGCGTAATATCGCAGAAGAGCGCATATCTCATAAATGTTTTCTGTTTCACTTCTGTGACTAATATAAAACTGAAAACCTAACCTACGTGTTTTACAAATTATTTTGCTTTTGCCTTCATACTTGAAATCTCGAACCCTAATCCTACTAGTGACAGTGACTGAGGAATTTGCAGTTGATCTTGGCAGTGGTTTGCGCCGGGGAGAGCTGACCGTCTGTTGTTTTCCACCAATAACCGATGTATTCCAGTTAAAATTACCTGGTATATTAGGCCGAAGTGCAGTCCTGGTTTGTGAGTGTGGGATGATACAGTTGTTTTACGTAGCGTTCCATGTGATTAGAGCTTTGCATAATTTGACGCCAGGCTTATTAGTAACGAAGAAAGTAACAAATGACGACCAGTGCAAAGACACGCACTGACAGAGATGCTTGTTTTTGAGTGTATTTACATGTTTGCCCCCGACCGTCCTCGCCAGTGTTAAGGGACTCTACCCATGCTGTGCAGGACATTACTTAAAATCTGTTTGCGGCACCTTGCTTCGTTGTCATGCCCGCTGCGGCTGTTTAAGGTAGGAGGACCGGTCATGTAGCAGCTTGTGGCCGCGATTCGTTATCCAGTGTTACTGCTAAGTTAGGAACATGCCTTGTATGTAAATGCTCTTGCCGTCGGTTTTTCTGACCAATCATATGCGTGCTAACTCCTTGACGATCAATAGCCAACTGCTGCATTAATTCATAGTTATTCTGACGTCACTTCCATTCCACTGCGCGTCACCGTCATGGTATTTATGAAAGTCAACCTCGAAGCTGCAGACATGAACCAAAGCTGAGGGTCCATAATGGCGTACGGGCCGAATTTTCTTGTCCTAAACGAAAGAAAACCCAGAACGAAGAAACCTTAAATCGAGAAATGTTATAAAATTATTTATACTTGGTCTTTGCGGGAACCAAAAATGAATCTAAAGTATGGTAAAATCCCAAAACGAAAATCCTTTAGTTGGGTTTCTACTGTAAACGATAATGCAGCGAAAAACACTCCAGTTTTGTGGTTGTTGTCCACCCTGATATTCATGACACAACTACTGAATCTGTGTAAAAGCACCGTGTTATTGAAAATTAATTTTTACACTGTAAATTGAAAACTATGGAAGAAGTTATTATACAAAATTAGTTGGACATACAGTCACCGTAACAAAGAAAGACAACAGGACGCTGAGAAGTAAATATGTAGGATTAACCTTCATACCTAACAAGCCACAACCATGGATGGTACATTAGATAGTGCATTTTTCGAAAATCTGTCCAGAATATTCAAGTTTAATTAAAATCTGGCAAGAATCATCGATACCTTACATGAAGACCTGTGGACATTTATGATATCTCAATGAATTCTTCTTAGAATCATAAATGTTTCAGACAAAAGTTGTAGAGAGAAAGCGAAAAACCTATTTTTTGTTCAGTAAATTTTTTTTCTGAAAAAAGTGTCGTGTATGAGAATGTAGAAAAATATGGTACAGTCAGACAGGCCACAGATGACAATATAACACAGCACAGGAAAGATTCAATTTGCACGCTAGATAATGAAGGCAAGAATACAGACACATAATGTTTAATACGTATTGCTTCATAATTAACTCTGACTGATCTCAAAAAACGTTTCAGGGCAACACAAAGTTGGAAGCTGCACAATGATGTACATCTAATTACGACCTGTTTAGCCAAATTGTAAGTCTAAAGATGTGGCCTACAGCAGGCCTTGAACAAATGAACATTCTTTCGTGTCAGTGCAACGTTGGGCATTTTACATGAAGACCTACACAGGTTTTATTGTTGTAGGCGACATAATTTTTCCATAAAAGCATTGTTGTGCAACACTCAATATTTTTGTACAGTATACAGTGAAATGTGGCTCAACAACGCACACAGGATGCACTGTTGTGTTTCCACTGGAACACTGGTTGCTCAAACACACCACAATGTTACATCATACTACACTGCCTATGTTGCTCTCAACAGCTTTTGCCCTTGACACTTTGCACCCCAATATATATCTAATGTCCAACGCAATAAGCACAGTGAAACATAGTCAGTCCAGGCGCACACCCAGAACTTTTCCTTGGGGGGGGTGGGGGTGGCTGACCCTGAGGCTGTATATAATTTATGTTTGATTTTAAAAATTATGTTTTAAAAACCACGCTGTAAGTACAACGTAACGCTGTCTGCAACTGCATTTATATACATACAAATCTAACTACATGTTCCATGACTCAATAACAGCGTCCTATCTTCTTATTTTTTCCAATTTTATGACTTTATTTTTCAAAATTCTAATGTACTTAGTCATCAGCCAATTTCAGTGGCTGATTTTGGCTGAAGGGGAAATCACCTAAAGCTTTTGGTATGGTATTATCTACAAAATCTGTGTCTTTTACATTTCTATTTTGGTGGGGTTTGGGGGGGCTGCAGCCCGGCAGCCCCCTCCTTAGTTGCGCCCCTGTGTCAGTCTTTTCTTTAGTGGTTCTTTTGTGACACCTCAATATAGGAGGGTATATAGCACTGACTGGTAAGATAAGCGAAGAATGGGGAAGGATTTGGAAGGTAGCATTCATGGTCCGGCTGAGGCAATCCTGCCATTTGACAAAGTGGGGTAATGACTTCTTCATAACTTTTGTCCAAGTTTAAATGAAATCAAAATGTGCAAAACTGATAGAGCAGAATACAGAATAGATGTTACTAAGCCAGTAGAAAATGTTACAAAAATTTGTCCAGCAGTTGCGCTGTTACATGAGGATATAGGGCTGAATGGACGGACATAGTATTTTGCACCTTCTTAATGCAAACAGCAATGCAAAAGCAAACATGCCTGTTTTCAGCAAACTTCTCCTCGCACATGGCCCACTTGTTCCTATGAACAATACAGCCAAAAGAATAAACTACGAATTAGGAAGTGTGATACCAAATCATTTAGTGACAACGTACACAACGTATGCATAATGTAAAACCGAGGAGTTTGCATTACCATTTTTGCCGCGGGAAAGCAAAAATGCACCCCGTGTATTTTTTATGCACATACGTCGCTGTCAGCAGTGTAATAACTGTTCAAAGCGACGTCATGCATAGGCATAACTTGGGGGTGCAAGGGGGAAGCAAATGCCTCTCCAATATTTTTTTTTGTGTTAAGACTATATTTTTGGCTACTGAGTAGAAGAGGGGAAAATAAAATAGAAATAATTTATAAATGATTATTTTGATTATTTGGCATCTGAGTCACCCGTTTACAAAGGAAGAGACACACTGTAAATTCCTTATGTTATTTGCCTTTGTATATTAAGGACTGGTCCAAATGAATCTTCCCCATCTTTCTAACTTGACTGCTTCGTAAATTAAAGTTCCTAACATCCGTGGTCGGGGGGGGGCGCCCCCCGGTAGTCTTAGTGAAGTTAGGCCTCTGATGCCACGGAAGCACAGCAATGCATTCTCTGTATTATTGCGTTACATATGTCACTGACATAAGTATGAAACACACTTAGGTCTTAATGTAAAGTGCGTGATATATTGGCCCGATCTTAACAAAATCTGGAGCGTCTCGACAGGTTTTTGTAAAAGTATTCAGTATCAAGTTTCACGAAAATCCGCCAGTGGATCATCAAATTCTGTTGCTTTGTAGGCAGGAAATTTTGTTATGCAGGGACATATTAAAAGTGCAACATGTAATGTTAATCACTTGGGAGAAATTTGGTGTTTTTTTAATCCTGATGTCTTAGGCAGGAAAACATCATAATCAGGGACGTCTTAAGCAAGTTTCACTGTATATGTTGAATGAAACACCACACCATGACATACGACAAGAAGCAGCAAACATTTCTTCTCAAGGTGACTTAAGACACATTTTCAACATTTAGAAAAACCTATCTTCAGAAAGAGCTGTGAGCATAATCCACACTTTATCGCAAGCTTCACTTGGTTTAGAAAAAAATCTGACACGGACTTTGAATTCAAGTGATATTACCCACCAATTTGCAACCAAAATAAAATTACAGCACTTTTGACAGAATGAAAGTTCGCACTCAATGTAAAGCAGGGGCGCACAAATCCCAGGCGCCAGGTTGCCCACACAGCTCAATTTCTGGGTCCTCAGTATAAAACATGCTTCATATCACCCTTCTGGCACCTAGGATTTTGAGGTGCCTCCTAGATTTTTGAAAAATTTATGTATCTCTGACTGCTAACCCCTCCACATTCTATTCATGGTTGAGCTAAAGGATATGTGCACCATGTTTGGGATACAACTGGGCTGAGGATCTGGGCAATATATTCAGATTATGAGGGAACCATTTCACGCACTCAGTCAACTTATAAGAAAAGCGTTCTGTATTAGGGAACCATGTGTAGCATAATTCATGCAATCCTTGTGTAAGAGCATACATAATACTGGTAATAATTTGTTACAAATACCTGAATAAGAATTCTTCCATTCTTCTGTTCCTAGTAATACACATAAAAAAACAAATGCAGGCCACTTTATACCACAATTTACAATAAGGGACAAAAAAGTCACCAGAAAACCAATAGTTAAACAGTCTTTAGGAAGACAAATCATAATACCATGACTTTTAATTTATTCCCACATAACATCCTAATGCCAGTAATTGTAGCTGACACTGTATTTGATTTGCCAATGCAATACAATCTAATTTTAGCCAGAACATAAAAGGGCATTTTTAAAGAATTTTACCTAATAATATTCAAATTTTTAATGCACTAGAACCACATGTTTCTTTACCAAGTTCATAAAGGAGAACTAGTCACTCAAATGTACATTAGTAGAAGAAAGTAGGTCCCACCACATCCACTAACATGGGCAAAACAAAAACCTCTTCATATAGCATAACCTAACTTAACTGTAGTACCTAAGTATTTAGAATAAAACTGTTAACTGTCAATGGTACAATTAAAAAACAAATTGATCTCGATTTACATACCAACGACATTATAAATAACTGTTTCATTTTGACAGTGAACAAGAAATTACCAATACGTTATTTTTTAACAGCTCACTTTGTTCTTCGTGATGAATGTTTATGTACTGTTTGCTTGAATTACCTGAACTTCTGCGTTTAACTGAATGCAATCAAACACAATAAGAATAAATTATTTTCCTGGGTTTTTATTTTCACTCAAGAAACAAAACTAATGAACGGGTATCCATGACAATACTTCTGCTGTCCCAGAATAGAGATGGCGGGCCTTAAGCTTATGAAACCTGACTGCTTTGTTCTTGGAAGGGCATACTGCCGCACACGGTACCTGAAAATATCATCTAATATTTGGGTAGAAAGTATCCCAAAAGAAGAACACTAACTGCAATCTAAGATAAGCAGTCGAGAAAAAGCTCAAATAAAAGAAACTAGCGGACCTTCCACAGAAGGCCTAACCAGTCACTTCTCAACTGTTAACCCATATCTGTATATTAAAAAATTCCTCACTGATAACATTCACTCAAAACAAGACCACTGATGGAAGCAGGCATTCCAGCAGTAAAATTATCAGGACGCTGCT
Source organism: Coptotermes formosanus (assembly GCA_013340265.1). Taxonomy (NCBI): domain Eukaryota; kingdom Metazoa; phylum Arthropoda; class Insecta; order Blattodea; family Rhinotermitidae; genus Coptotermes; species Coptotermes formosanus. Next base: position 157,825 of record BLKM01000398.1, on the reverse strand, counting down.
ATAACATAGCCCAACCTTCCACCACTAAATCCACATATGTCCACGCTTTCAATTACACAATGAAAATCTGGATACAAAGACTTTCATCGCTTCAGTTCCATACAACAGAGCACTTCAGTTGTTCAGGACTGGAACACCAATGGCAAACTTCTGGGCTCACTACCTTCACCTATCATATGTTGTTGCACAGCTGTGTTGCACCAGCATATTTTGTATAGCTGTTATTTTTACCCTAGCATTTGACTGTCCATTACAATTACCTAGTTTTTATCACAGTCAGAAATTCAATCCTGATCACAACAGGGGAGAAAACTCCTGTGCAGTGTTCACTGTACATATTTTGTCCTTTAATGCTCTTTTCTTGACTTTCTAGAAATACACCCACTCAACAAAAATGTGGCAAAATAAAAAAAAAACTCATACGAAAAACACATAAAACGTAGTAATTATTAAGGAATAATTTAAATATTTATATTTATCTAATAAATCTTGAGTGTAGCAGGTGTTTCTGAGTGAACTCTGCTAGTAACCGTGCATGGGATGGGATGACAGCACGTTGCAGCATTCATGCATCTCCTTAGCATATGAGCAAATGCCTGGAGCATATGAAATTGCAAAATCCCATGCCCTGGATGCAGATCATGTGTCAAGGCTAAACACTGAAACAAAGCATGGAAAACCATTTAGAACATTAAGTTCAATGTGGATGGACAGCACAGCATCAACAGAAAGAAGAAATAGACATATAAGAGGAAGGCTGTACTTTAGAATCTGTATTGTCTCTGTACACATGACTTTCATTACAGAAGTTGTTATCTGCATTTTTATATATATACTCCTCATGATGTCACCTGAGTTACCTAACACCGATAACTGAGATGCCCAAAAACTTCTTCTAACCAAGATCTAGCCCTGCTAATAGATAACACTCATTATTTCAATTTATATACTACATAAATGTGTTTGCTTACTTGTTTTGTGTTCTGCACATTTATTTACTGCTAATGTCTTTAACATGTATGTATTAATACGGTAAAACACTCTTAAGATGTTTATGAAAATTCCAAGAAAATCTGACTGCTTAAGTGGGAAATTTCTGAATATGATAGGACAGAAAAGTGCTAATTTTTAAATTTTTTTGTGAACTTGAACGTGTACTATAAACGCATCATGGTGCAGTGTGATTTTCAAACATTTGTGGTGACTGTGTGCAGATAAGTTACATCAGCAATTCCAGAAAATAAATTCAAGAAACTGCAGAGTTAATGAAAGTGACTGGAACTACTAACCACCCCTTATGGTCTACCTAAAAGTGACCCTATGGAATCCGAAGATGTATACTGCTACTGTTTTTGAAAAGAGCAACAACCCATGCTTGAAAAATATTTCAAGGAAAAGTAAACATCTGGAATGAAATGTGAACTTGTGGATGAAAAGTTAGTGACAGTAAAGGTAAAGGTGTAAATAAAACCGTGAATGAAAGGTTACAGACAAAATGGTTAGATGGTCAGATACAAGAGAGAATTTTATAAGACAGCTGCAAATTATACAAATTCAGCATACATATGTAATAAGCTCACAAAAAAACTTAAAAAATAGAACTTTTTGGTCCTACTCTTTTAAGAAATTTCCCGCTTAAAAAGTCTGATTTTCTTGGAATTTTCAAAAATGTCTTAACAGGGTTTTACTGTATTTGTACATAAAAACTTGAATTTTGCATTTAAGTAACGTATTATGCTTTATTTTTGTTGGGGACAATAACATAGCCTACAGAGCCTAGTTAGGCCTACCCAACATTCGTCAAACTTTGTTATGCAGCGGAAGCTCCAAACACACATGGAAGCTACAGAACATGCTGTATTTTCTTATTCTATATCAATATCACACCACAGTGCCAACTGTGGTTACTTGGCTTCCTAACTCTGCATCTATAGGCTAGGCAGCAGATCCTGAACAAATGACACACTGTTTTTCCAACCAAATGTGTCCTCACATTAGATTTGATAACTGAAGGTTCACTGCATAACCACTGTCGCAATGCATAAACAATGCACAGGAACTGCGTAACTGACCTGGTGGATGCCTTGGTAGTATTTTCAAGCGACATATGTGTAGACTTTCCTGAAAACACACAAACAGAAAAATTCAAGCTAGTTACACAACTTGACCATTAAGCCATTTGACCCAGTCACATCTCAATAGCTAGATGTTTGGTTTAAGTGCGATTACTTCATATGTAAATACTCTAAATGAATAATTTGGACACAGATAACGACTAACAGTAACTATACAAACAAAACTGGAAAGAAAATTTCCGCTTCATTAAGAAATTGCATACCTATCTTCTGGTGTCCGTGCTAAGTATTCTCTTTCTATAAGTCCTTCTATCCGCTTCTTGATGATAACAGGGGATGGAAGAAACCGGCTCTTCAATTGTTCTGTCACTTCAGCCACCAATACATTGTGCTAAAAACAAGAATTATAAAAAAACAACAGGTCAACATGAAACAGCAGTAGTCGGTAAGGAACAGGAAAACTACAAATGTCTTAGAAAATACACATGTTACACTACTACAGGTTGCACCTCCTGAATCGGATTCCCTCAGGAACTGGCCGGCACCAGATCAGGGAACTTTCCGAACCATGGGTGATCAGCACATTATGGTATCAAAGCACTTTACACAGGACTTCATTAAATACAGTGTTAGTGTTGTACACAATTTGAACACACTGACACAACAGTAGATGAAGCTACATATGCTTTCCACAAGGACTGCTAAATATAAACAAACTTCTCCATATTGATGCCAACTCATTTACCACAGACTACATCCCGCATGTCCAAAACACATTAAGATTTATGCAAGTTACAATGAAGATGCAACTAGATTAAAAAACAAAAAAAATAGCAAAATTCTAATGTCAACTAAGTGTGTGATTTGATGCAAAATCACAAGTGATTTTTTTTTGTGAATTTTGTTAATCATGCCAGACCATGGGAGGTATGGGATCATGGAATTCTGGATTACGGGTGTATGACCTGTATTAAAATTTGAAGTAAAAACCTGAACTGTCCCCAATTCTCATTTGTATTACTTAAAAGCTGGAAAAGTAGGAGGATTGCTTGAAAATCTCACTTAAATCAATACAGCCTGAAATTTTGCAATAAGAATCAAATTTTAAAGCACAGCTTTATATCCTATTCAGAACTGCTGAAACACAACTCTTTATTCCTGTCACTTCATAATGTCACCATTACAATGATAAAAGGTCAGGCGAACTGAAGCTGAAATGGACGCATCAACTTCTGGATCATTCTCTTCTAATATTTACATACCACTTTCGACACATAGTACTTTCTCCCCTTAATGTGAAATTTCTCAAAACAAACAATTGATGTTACAGCACTACACATATGTTTGTAGGAAGCGTTCTGTCCACCACACACAACATACATTTTTGTATGGCTGAACTACTCTGCCCATAAAAGTAACATGGTTAGTGGACAACATACATAATACACATGTACAGAAGTTTTAAACAAGATTTAAGGCATCTGCTTTGACAGTTTAACACAGTAAGACTGAGCTTCATGAAGCTAATACAATCACCGTTGCCTGGCCATTTTTCACAAACTACAAATCAAACGGTGGCAAAAGAGAAAGCCCACCAGTTACTTTCTGTACAACTAGGTTTCACCTTCAAAAATTGCATTTATACATTTGGCAAGGCTCTCCGAACAAACAGTGATAATTTCCCTACATGGCATTGACTGGTTGGTTTTTATAATCAAAGTGTAGTGCAAACTGAATCACTAAACATAATTCACATTCATGTTCATGTTGAAAGGCCTAACATCAGATTCCCCGGCAGCAGTGCAAGGTCAAAGAAATCACAACATCATGGTTCCTGGCATCAAAGTGTTGAAATAATTTGTATAAGTATTCTGGACAGATTAAATCATAAAATATGGCAAGGGGTGCATGTCTATTACTGTTCTGAATGGTATGTTCACATTACAATATATCAGAATCAAATCATCAAATAAACTGTTTGGTACATTTTTAATACTTGACGTGAAAACAAACAGATTTTGATTTGTGACAAAACTTTGACAATATTATCACAAAATAAAGAATAAGCTGCAGAATGTACTGATGATAAACAGAGATAAAGTCTTCCCCGTCCACGCCATGAAGGCATATGGGGGAGGGGTACAGTTCCACTCATTCTTAACCTCGGCCCTAGATAGAGCCGAGTGGTTAACTTCGCACCCCAGCTGCTTTACCCCCAAAAAAGTACCTACGTACCCTATCAATAGGAGGCTCAGCGAGCACCAGAACCAGTCTGGACATTTTGGAGAAAAGAAAGCACTCTCATGACAAGAAATGCACACAATTTCCAGTGCTTATGTCAGTACATTAAGACATGCCAATGAGAAAAGTATTAATCACTCTCTACTGTAATTCAGTTCCCTAACAATTATTATAGAATATAAGAGTGTGCAGTGTGATCGAGTATTTTTCGCTGGCCATACGAGACAGCACAAAAATAGTGCAGTACACGAAGCCCCACTACAGTATGCTGAGTCAGTTGCCATACATTTCACATCACTAACTGGCATCACCCAGAAGGAACACCTTGTGAAAGGACTGTGTGTTGTGCCATCTGCAATTTGCATTTTATCAGACAACTTCAAAGACAAGCAAGCGTGCACGAAGGTCTGCTCTAAACTGTTATGACCCTCAGAAGGAAGTGTGGGACTCGGTTACCTTCAAACACACATGTAAAAAACCCTAGCAATTCATTTCGTATATTTAGGAAACAAAGAAATTTCCTGCATTCTTAAGACATTCTGCATAATCTCTGTTTTATTTTCCATAAAATGCCATTCATTGCATAATTTTACCTTTTGTTTTGTTGAAACAGTGCTGATGTTTCTCATAAACCATGTAATAAATTCAAATACCAACCTGGTTATTTAAAGGTTAGGTTCTGCTTTAAACTGTTATGACCCTCACAAAGAAGTGTGGGTCTCTATGAAGTTCCTCCTGAAGGTCTGAGGCAATTCTGATTCTTCTTATCAGTTGGATTGCAAAGCATGAACTTTGCTAGAATCCACTGCATGTTCAGATCTTGTGTTACAAGGACCTGACATTTACACCTCATAAGCCAAATCACAGGCAATGTTTGTGTCTGTTTTCATGAACAAGTTTCTCAATTCATCCCACATTTTCACCCATTTTCCTCACAGATGGATGTCCTGAACTCTCAGCATCATTAAATTGCATCACTCCGCTTATCAACTTGGAAAAGCAATGAAATGTTTGAGTCACTGCCTCTCCAAAAGCAAATTTTAGCACCTTGCAGAATTCTGGGGCAGTTTTGTTCCATTTGACAGGGAACTTTATGTACGTATGATGTTCTTTACAATAGGTAATTTTATGATACAATACAAACCACAGGTAGTTCAACACAAAACCTCACTTCACAATGTATTACTTCTGAGTGAAACAAGCCGTAAGTTTAAAGTTAACAGACAATGACCCAGCAGATCCTGTTCTACATCCATCTACAGAAGAGGTCTGTACTAACTGCAGGTAATGTCATCTTGCAGCCAGTCCAGAAATTATTTGATCACAGCATGCATTAAAGCAAAACTGGTTCTCATGGTCTGTGCAATTAAATGAAATACTTACAGGCATTCGTTTACGTGCTTTCATTATCCTGACAATAGCGGCCTCAATTTCATGTTTTCTGTCTTCATCCACTTTGTTTCTGGTTTCTCTACGCTCAGGTTCCGATTCACCCTTCGCAGCAACTGTTTGGATTTTTACTCTGAAACATATATTGTACTTTTATACAACACCAGCAATTAAACCAACAAATACACTTTACTGGGCAGTAACCTCTAACTGTCTACACTCTACCTCTTACATTTTTGGCCTCCTTTCAGCCACTTCTAGTTGTGACTAATTGATACACCTCAATAATGGCCCAGAAGGGGCTGTAACACACAGGACATAATTTGTAGACAGGGTTTACTCCTCAACAATGGGTATTTGTTAGTTAAATTACTGCAATTGTATATTCCAGTGCTTACAGCAACCCAAAAAGAAATCCACTTACATGCACATCTGCATTCAACATAGCTGTGGAGAAATAAACTGCGCATACACCATTTGTGTCAGTAATGTGTATCAATACAACAAATATTTTTTACTGGAACGTGATAGATCATGAACTGGCCTTCCTTTTGCATCTTGAGTAAATATGAACACCACATCCATCAAACAGCCAGGATAATGTAGTCAGTATACAGATTAGGCTATAGGCTAAAGGACCTAGGGTTCAAATCCCAGCAGGAGCAACAGATTCTTCTCTTCTTCCAAATGTCCAGGTTGGCTCTGTGGCCAATCCAGCCTCCCATTCAATGGGTACTGGAATATTTTCACACGTAAAGCAACCAGGGCATGAAGTTGACCATTCACCTAAATGTGGTGTTGCAGTTAAGAATGAGTGGAGCTACACCTCTACACCCATATATGCCTTCATGGTGTGGACAGACTCAACTTTACCTTTACTTTAATGAAATGACCATTCAAGGACATCACCTTATCAGTATCATAGCAGCCATTGCAAATCAAGACAGTATCATAAGCAGACAAGAATGTCAATGCATCCTTACCAGTGGCAACATAAGAGTATCAGTATTTTGACCCAAATTGCCATTCCTGGACACTGTGACTCACCATTTCACACAGCCAGGACTAAAAGCACACAGCTTCTTCCTTTGCGAAGAATGTGTTAATGATCAACCACTGCTTATGCTATAAATTATTCAGGATCATCAGGTTATTTCTGTTGTTAAATTCCTGGAAGGTTGTGCCAGCACAACCATGAACTTTAAATGTCACAGTACTGTATGTAAGCAATATACTGGGCTGCACATGCACCATTCAGTCACACATAAATGTGCAACATCTCACACACTGTTTCAAGACACTGTACAAATGCCACATAATTCAGCATAACTGCCGGCATGTGCTTTATGGAAATTCAAGAAGCAACGTTAAGACTCACAAATATGTAAGGCACTGGGAATTATAAAATGTTGAGATTTGGGGCTTTCACAGGAGTTAAGATTTACACTATTGTCTTCTGCGTTATGACACTGTGCATTCTGGTATGTATATGGTTGTGTTGCAATGATCAGCTCAGTGATGGTTACGCTGCAGGTAAGGAATTAACAGAACACACCATCAGTTGCACAACCTTCAGAACACTAGATTATGCCTTCTAGGGAGCAAACTAGAAATATTTATCCACCAATCATATTCTACTACGTATCATACCAGAAAAAAATGAGCGACTACCTGATGTATTAATGAATAGTCTATCATTACATCAAGCACAACAAAGCTGATGAAAATTCCATTCTAGAATAAGAAATAGTGTAAAAGAAGGATATTTTACATTTTCTCGATAACACTGAATATATCAGAGGGACATATTATTTGAAAGGTTTGAAAACATAATAATTACCGTGTTGTAATTAACAGAAAAACAAATATTACACAAATATAATTAGGGAACTTTCTACCACATGACAAAACAATATGATATGAAGCTTCAGAAAAAAAAAACACTTACCTATGAAGTTTTGAAGTGAAAGCATCATTCACATAAAAAATATGATTTGGTTCAATATCTTTTGTTTTAGGGTTTTTAATTAGGATCCTCTGTGTAGCTTTACCCATAGCTAAAGACTGCAAGGCACGAATCAAATCTCTTTCTGGTATATCAGTTTCACTTTGGATTTCCTGTAAGTTAAAACCTATGATTAGTTTTCGTAGTAATCAGTGTAACCAATGAGCTTTGAAGGAAAAGCTCACTAAGATTCCTTCATTTTTCTTCGTTTTTGAAGGAAAGACTTGTTTTAGTCACAGACAGCTAAAAGTTTGGTTACAAATCATTCTGCCATTGATATTGTGACCTCAACACGCAAAGAAGTGTCGGTAAAATACAGTCACGATAACCACCTGGAAGAGATACGTCAAGTGCCACAGATCAAGGAAGAATTCAGGACAAGAACTTCAGACACAGATAAAAGGGATGGCAGATAAGTTTGGCGTAAGTGATGTTTTCATTCTTCTGGGATATTGCATTCCATCAATGACTTTTGGCTGCCCAGTGTTTTGAGACCCTGCAATGGCCTTATCTTCAAGGTAAGATGTCCAGATCTTCATTGGACATATGATCTTTGAAGACACTGTCTTACAATCCTGGGCAACAGAACCCAATGTCAATGTAATGTCCCAGAAGAACGAAGATGTAAAATGCTCTGCTTTGAAAGACTGAGAAGTTGTATAGGTAACAGTGACTTTAAAGCTTTAAACATGGCAAGCTTTCAAAAGCAGGGAAAGATAAACTTGTTTTCCCAGTCATTCATGCAGAAACAGGAGATATGAATGACGAAACTATGGCCGAGTTACTGTCCTGTGACAAAAGCTCATGAATTCAAGGACAGTGTGATCACAAATCTGACGTGTACATCTTGCACACTCCGTAAGAACGTCTACTTTACAGGTGAAAACTGTGCACATGTTAATATTTCTAGGAACTGTGTAATGAACGTTGATATATACTACAGCTAAGCAATGTGTGTTGACACATTTGTAATATCACAAAACTTGGAAAAAAAAAAACAAAAACAAAAAACAAAAAACAAAAAAAACAAAACAAAATGGAAAACTTCTTTGTCCCATTTTGAACGCATTTTTCTGCATGTAACGTAATCTCTATATACAGCCCAATGCTGTGCACAGGTTCCTATGTTAGTTTCAGTCTTACAAACTTCTGAATCCTATATTTTTCAGCTGTCAAAGTGTGAGCACTCCACTTTCCTCAGATATGACGACGTTTGATGGGATCAGCTTTATCGTCAAGGGTCTATACACTTCACATAAAGGCACCATGTTCCTTCAAAACATGAGGAACAAATTACCTGGTCACACAGCAACATACCCAAGGAAAATGGAGTCCTCAGTCACACTGCTGTGTAAACTTCAGGAACGTCAAAGTTCAATTCCACTTCAAAGACAAGAAATCCTGCACAATCACAGTGGGCATCTCTCAATTATCATCACATGAAATAATACACACAATGCACAGCATACCTCATAATTCAGCTTGTCCCTGTTGTTAAAGAGCATGAGAACACACATCTGATACGTTGATACTTGAATGATGTGTTTACGAGGTCCATTACTTCGTGGTGATGCTACTGACATAAGACTTGTTGAAGAACTTGCACCATCTTTGCCCTCACCCTCTTCTTTACGTGGTCCATAAAAGACAGCATTCAAGTCTGAGGAACCTAACTGTGGCTGCAATGTTAGCTGTCGACCACTGTGTTTTGCAAGGTAGAATCTGTTCAAGAAAAATCATTACAAAACTTGAAATTTTCACTTAACAAGTATGTAAAATTGTAACATCCTACCTGTTCATGCATCCCTATAAATGCTGTGACAAGCAACAACAAAATGAAACACATTCCTAAACTGTCTTACGCTCAGATAGAGGTTATCGTAAGATCTCAAGTTTAACATTGCACAAGTCAGAATTGAGCATGCAAGTGGTCAACTACTTATGTACACACAAGGGTGTCCAGCTGCTATTGAGATTCAAACACACTGGAATGTGATCGGCAGCAGCGTGACCACCCCGCTGCCTGTGTTACGGCTCTGCACTACTCTTCCATCACCTTCGTCTTGTTGCACTTTCATTCCCACATGGAAAATTTGGAATGTGTTTCAAAAAATCTTGTAAATCTGAAACTGCATAACTTGAAATGTCCACACCAATCAATTATACATATGTATACTCATAAGATGAAACAGTTTCCCAGTGGCAAATTTTAGTCCTTTTAATTGAAGCTACACAAACTTCTTTGGTCATCTTTTTAAGAGTTTGATTACGACTATGCTACATTCATTTAATCTTTTGTTGTTTATGGTATAAGTTATACTTCGAATTTTAACACCAGTGGCAGAATCAACTTCCTCTGAAATATGTCTGGTCAAACTTAACATTGTCCATACCATGTACATGCATATACTATGACAATATACATTAACACCAACTCGTACACAATGTTAAAACACAATATGCAATCTAACTGACTGACTGACTGACTGACTGACTGACTGACTAACTAACTAACTAACTAACTAACTAACTAACTAACTCCATGGAGCAGAGGCCTTCTTGAGAAGCTAACAGTTTCTCAGCTAGTCAAGAAATTCCCCGCATTTTATGGAACCCGGAGGTTCAATACTGCATTCACAAGAGCCCACCACCTGTCCCTGTCCTCAGCCAGCTCAATCCAGTCCATGCCCCCCATCCCACTGCTTGAAGATCCATTTTAATATTATCCTCCCATCTATGCCTGGGTCTCCCAAGTGGTCACCTTCCCTCACAATCTGCAATCACTTTACATAAATCCTGACATGTTTCAGTGCACTAGTACACCATCTTCAAGGTGGAACGCATTTAATACTTAAAACACACAAGACCAGTTGTTAAAATGTTCATTAAAAAACATTATTATTTGAACCACCACATGTTGATGCAGTATGTTGAAATATGTCTTGCGAAAGTTGTTGGTGCATTGAAGATTATTGTTCACTAATAAGTAACGTGTCACAAAATGCAGCATTGCAGATACGAGCATCAAGTTTCACTTTTTCGGCCTAGCAGGGACTCTGTCCTGTTGCTTGAGTACAGTTGTTTATGTGCTGGTGGCTGTGGAATCATCTCACAGCCACCGACACAACACATAAACAGCTGCTGACAGTACAGCAGCTGAAGACGCTGGTTACAGAACCATGTGAAAAAATGGAAACAATATTCTCATAAAAGCAAAACAGGAGGACAAATACAGGCGGTTTGCCAGTGCTTCAGGCACTTGCACCTCTCATACTGAATTTGATTAGTTTTTCAAAATACTTTCTAAGCCAATGTTAAAGACAACTTATATTTATCAACTGTATCTTAAAAGGTTCTCAATAATATGAAATTTATATCATAAATAACATTTATAAATACACAGTATAATAAATTAACAAAACCCACTATTTATCACGCTTCTAAAACACAACTAGAAAGCAAGGCAAGTAATCTGATAAAGCACAAACATGCAGAGATGCTTGATAAATGAGTCAAAATGCAGATCATGAGAAAAAATTTAAACAAATATGAGTGTGCAAAGTCACTGTTGCAATGAAAAATTACAAACACTACACATATCAATTCACTTAAGGACAAAAGTGTGTGTGAAATGAAGAATGAACAAGCAGGACACACTATACTTCCCAATCAAATGGCAGAGAAAAACGCAAAATTTTCATACATAGTACCCAGAAATGTGACATGTTTTACAGCAGAGAGTACACATACGTTTTCCTGGATATAACTTCAACAGTCACTGCAAGTAATTAAGCAATGAGATACGCTCTTTCCAATAGGCCCGAAACAGTACAGTCCCCCCTTCCACCTGATAATGAAGGCAGAGTCATGCTCCAAACCACTGGGGACTTTTCAACCTGACACGAATGACAATGTCCAAAATTTTAGTCACAAATAAGGAGCAAAGAAGTTCTTTTCACTTTCACTCCACTGTCCTGTTGCATTCACTTACCTCCTAAATGCCTCAAATGCATTACGAGGAGCAGTAGGAATACTGCACTTTGGTGTGGCGCTTTGTGTAGGCCAAAAGCCAGTTGTAAGGACTCGAACACTTAAATCCACACCATGTAGGTGTGTCTGAAAATAAGATGCAACAGTTTTCAGGCACATTTGCAAAACTGTTAAAAGCAACTATGAGCTTTGTCATGTCTGTCAGTCTGTCTGTCCACATGGAACAACTTGGCTCCCACGGCACAGATTTTCACAAAGTTTGATATTTGAGTGTTTTTCGAAAATTTGTCAAGAAAATTCAAGTTTCATTCAAATCTGACAATAATAACAAGTACTTTACATGAAGATGTATGTACATTTATGATGGTACCTGTCACAATAGCGGGTGATCTGGTTGAGATTTGAATTGAGCACTCACTGAATACAAACCAGAAGTGTTACTGCTTGAGGCAACTTGCTCAGTGAGAAGTCAAATATGAAAAATGCTGGAGGCAATGACAGCTGCACAATTAAAACAAATAAGTAAAAAGAACAGCAGAATATTCATAACCTATTTCAGAAATATCCATCTTCATGTCATCTGCACACATTACTCTGTATCTTCCACACGACAGCTTTCCTAGAAGGTTTTTTTTTTAAATTTTTTTTTGTTCTGTGCATTGTCGTGGTTGGATATAGTTACAATTGATTTCCTAGAAGTGTTTATACCAAAACTCTGCTATATAGCAGAACATCCCAGAAGACCAGAAACCCCAACATCAGTGCTAGGGAAATCTCTTTGCATCATTTATATCAGTCACAACCATTTCAGCTACTTCAAACCAATTCGAACGAAATGATATATTACCAATCCTAACATGTGTAAAGCATTTACAATTCTGTTTCATGATGTCCTTTTTTCTTCGTAATGGTCAAATATGTAGGTACATTAGTGCAAAGCTAATAAACCAGAACTTGAATTGTGAATTCATGTGTCAAAGCAACATATATGGTCACAATCTGCTTGACCATAACACAAAACAGTATACAGGTAAGGATGATATGCCTGACAAGAACATATAGTATTTAGAACTTGTTTACATGAACTGGTCTTGCAGAACTGACATACAATACACATAAAATGCGTATCACAGATAGCAGATGGCTGGTAAACCCAACTTTACTTGGGGCTATTTTACATATTTAAGTCAGCAATTTCTTCCTAAGTTTCATAAAACCAAACACTTAAAATAAACACAACAAACACATTTCCTTTAATAACATATTCCAAAAAAATTTTTTATACTCCCACAAATTGCTTCAAATCTCAATCCTTACAGATTTTATAGCACTTTACAAATTTCTATCATAAAAAAGGAACAATGTATTTATGATAATTTCAAGATCAGTAAGACTTCAGCACTTATTAAGATTTCTTTCAAAGTGTGAAGTCATTTCGCACTACTGGCCATGACTACAATTTCTGTAATGGAATCTTAAGACACTCAAAAACTCTAAAACACATAAATTAAGTTAATAAAATAATATACTTAATTTTTCTTACCCCTGATGTTAAAACATGATCTTTGAATTCTTCCATTATAGTGTTTGACACTGTCATGTCCTTGAACATGCCTTCCAACTTTGAAGTGAACTGACAGCCGCATTCAGTCTAAACACAATAAAACACACATTAAGGAATAATTCACACACTAACACAATACATAAGACAAGACTAGGCTAAGGCCCAAAAAGCCCAGGAACCAGGATTCTGTTCCCAGCAGGGGCAAGAGGCTTTGCTCCAAAGTACCCAGACCCACTCTGGGGCCTACCCAAAGCCCACTCTGCAATGCATATGGTATGGGTGGTTCCTTCTCCAGGGGTGGGGCACGAATCTGACCACTGACCTCCATCCACTCCCTTCTACCCTTTCAGTGTTTAATTAAGCATGGGGACAAAATTTCTGGTATGCACATCACAGAACTGCCATGACACAGGAACAACCAGAGCCAAATACAACTGAAACTGGTTATAATGATATCGGTTGATATGACACCTCGCTTATAGAGTCAGATATTCCGTGGTACAAATTAATTCATCACTATTAACCATAACAGTACACACCTCAGTTATAACAACACAAAATATTCAGTCCCTTTCAAGACATTATAACCCAGTTCGACGGTACTTGCATGAAAGGAGAAATTAAGGATTAGATAACCCTTGTTTTTACATGCAAAAATTCAGAGTACATAAAAACAATGGTTATGATTGTACTACAGCTAAGATATACTTTCCACAGATACCTTCGTAATGAAGATCAGTAACAAGGAAATGAATACAAGACTGAACAGAACAACACAAGGACGAATAAAATCACTAACACTTGCACAGGGCACTCAGGAAAAACTTCAAAGAATAAACCTCAACAGAAAACTGCTAAACACACTGGAAAAGAGAAAGAGAGTTTCACTACTCTACTTTTAACAAAGTTTTCTAAGACTTTTAAGTTTCTAAGTACTTCTATGATGTTTTTAAGCACTTTCATAGTGTTCTGCTCTTTTATAACACTTTTTAATCTAAATTTCAGCAAGATCTATGGCTTTTAGCGTAAAGAAAAGTGGCTCCACACATAGTAATTTCAGCCCAATGAAAGAAATTAAAGACATCGTATAATACACAGTATTATTCCCATACAGGGAATAATAGACACTGTACCTTCTATACTTTTTAAAAAAACTCAGTTAAAATTTACTTTTATGTAAAAAAAGGGGAGGCCCCAAACCTTTACACCTTCTTTTAGTTTTTGTACTGTGTACCTGATGATTGCCACCAGTGGGCTGAAACATGTAGTAGCCATATATTAGTAATAACAATATTAAAACGAAAAGTTGTGTTTGCCTGGAAGAACTGATGAATATTATCAACACAGTGGGATGGGACATTTGAAAATCTGAATATAACCACGAGTCACGACATCAGAGTAGGGCAGTGAAAGGCAAAGGTGAGAATAAACTGATGTCAAGGTACCTTGTACACTTAATCACAACTATGGACTGATCTTTTACATAGCATAAGCACGTAAAAAGACTTGACATGCTACATATCTTCTGAATGCCTATGGTATTTAATGTTGTTTTCTAGCAACATATTTGCAGTTTGCTTTCCTGAACTGAGTTTGCAGAACTTTCAAAAACATTATATTTTAGTTTGTTAGGTAAAGTTAAATTTGTCAAGTAACCATACATAATAATCTGTTTCTTATTTTCCTGCAACATCAAATGGGTAGGGTAATTCAGTAACTAATATGACATGAAATTTCAGGTTTTCACAGTGGTGCTGATGAAGATTCAAGTCTTCTGGGATCTTACAATGCATCAGCTAGCATTTACAGAAGTTCCTTCCAAATGTCAGTAACCACTGCAAGCTGACATGGCACAACATCCCGAAAGACATGCCTCTTCAGTAAATATCTATCATATCTGAAATATGCACTTTCCTTCTAGGTGTATATAGTCAACTAATAACCTTCTAGCACTGGGTTCTTAAATATTCCATATTCTTCCATCATGGTACTTCCCATTCTTCATCACATGATTATTCATAATCACAACAAACAACGCCACAAGAAACTGATAATGTCATCTACCAATGTGTTTATGTGCCTACATGTCAAAAAATGAAGCTAATAATCTTGTGAGGCTTGTATCAGTAGTTGTTAAAATCATTACCAGCTTTACAGCCTATGAGTAAGTATGATACATTCTATAATATTCTTTCAGCAATTCATCCCATAACAAATGTGAAACAACATCGTACCTTCAACTTAGAGATCATGTTCTTTTCGCTGTCATCACTCACAGACTTATTGAGCAATAACCTCTTGGCTAAGTGCTGCTTGTAGTAGCGTTCAAAAACATCCTTTTCTTGCAGGAATCTGAACAGTACCATAGTCTTGTCCAGTACCATCTCAATTTCCTGCTCTGTCATCTGCAGAAAGAAAGAGGGTGAATAAACAGAACAGAGCTAAAAAAAAATCCATGAAAAACCAGTATACATAACAATTCACAATTCAGCACATGCTCCCAGGCCATTTCATTTCGTGCAGAGGGTAAATTATCTTGCTTGGGCTGCAGCCATGAATTGTCCATACCCTGGATGATCAATGAAAAAAGCAATGGTGGAATGACAACTGACAAGGGGAAACTCAGTTACTTCAAGATAAACTTGCCACATCGCCACTGTGTCCACCACAAATACCATAATCCAGTGCAGTACATAACCATCATCAGTACAAAAAAGTAAAAAATTAACTGCAGCTGGAGAAAGTGAGATAGTCTACTGTTTATTACTGACACCATGTGAACACTTGTGAAAAATAAGAAATATACTTTTCACAAATTTGAAAAAAATGTTACATTAAATGGAGTGGCATTTTATACTACAGTGAAGTATGAACACCTGTGAATTAAGTAATATTCCAAACATGGATACCAGAGGAGGTTCACGTGCACTGAGATCCACACTTAAGGTTTCTGTAAGAATGAACAGCTTTTGACATGGAAATGGGGTAAATCTTGAACACACGAGGAATTTATTAAAAGAGTTCCAGAACTGGTTAATGATAACTGAAGACAGCAATCTGATTTCAAATAACACTACTGAACCAACCTCTTGTATGTACGAGCAATAATCAATCACGGACTAAGAACATTCTGCACAGACCAACATACGGTTACACATTTCCTGAAAGAACATGTGGTAAAAGCTGCATCAATTTATGTCACAAACACAATATATGCTCTGTTTCTAGATTAGCAGCACACAGACTACTCACCCCTTTTACTCCTTTCTTCAACTTGTCATCTATGAAGAGGGAGAGATACTCCGGAGACTTGGGATTCAGGTTCAGAAAATGTTCAAAATCTGATGCTATCATCTGCTTGAAGATCTTATCATTGTTGAAGGAATTATGGAGGAAATGGTCAAACCTATCTTTAAGATCCAGTAGATTCTGCAATGAGTCATTATTATAATTGGTGAAATACACACAACATGACATTACTTTACTCAGACAACAAGCAAGACATAATGCAAGATTTCCATGTAACAAACATGAGGTTACTTACAGTAAGATAATGGACAAGGCTTAAGCACCAAGTTTCTTTGGTGAACATTTAAGGTGTTTTTAACTATACAAAAATTTGAATGTTACACAGTTTTATCCATATTACTCATAGCTCTCCACAGTACATTGCACTGGCTACAAACAACATTTAAATGACACATTACAGGAAAATTAACTTCTCTGTATTCAGCACAACTGAAGTTGGAACATCAGGGATATTAAATGCTAGGGAGGAAGTTACTGCTTAAAATTGGGTGGTATAAAACAGATACATTAAATAGACATAACAATTAATATGATCCAAGAAAAAGCCACAAACCAAAATGAAAATAAAGGTTCTGAAGGTATTCAATTCCTCCAAGACATTTCAGCCGAACTCTTAACTCATTTTCTCTATGCAGCATACAGTCTGTGATACAGTGGTGACATTAATACAAAGCCAAATTATTGATTTCCCTGTTCCAATGTAGTAGTTATTACAATGTGGTTCCTTGCACCTACTTGCAAGCTTACAGACCATGACAATACGTAACAACCACAATGACTTCACACACATCTGAACTTTAACACACTAAGATTCTGTTACCTCCAGGATTTGGTAGGTAAACCGGAAGGAAAGAGGCCATTTGGAAAAACAGGCACAGATGGGAGGACTATATAAAAATGGATTTTAAAGAAACAGGGCAGAGAGGGGTAAAATGGATTCATCTGGCTCAGAATAGGGACAAGTGGCAGGTTACTCTGAACACAAGAATGAACCTTCGGGTCCCTTAAAATGTGGCGAATTTCTTCACTAGCCAAGACCAATTGCTTCTGAAGAAGCGAAGCATTTAGTTGGAGGACCTGCTATATTTATATGTTTATCCAAACTTTTACTCCCAGCAATGTTTCAAGAGAAAAAGAAAAACATAACACTTAACCTTTTAAAGCCTAGCTGTAACTTTACAGACGACCAGGTTTAACATTAAAAAATTCTACGTGGTGCCCACATTGCGTTTATGTGTTTTGTACGGATCTCAGAACAAACAGCAACTTTTGCCTTATAAAACATTAAGAGACTGGTTTTTATTACCGAAGTGGACAGTGTTTACAGCGCGGTACGCACTGAGTCCTTATATAAAACAAATACGCTTCATCTTTGAAGGGTTAAATTAACATACTTGAATAATGCAAGGTCTGGGGGGGAAAAAAGTCTAGTGAATATTAGTACTGCTGAGCATTTACAGCTGCATCATTATTCTTACTGATATACAGCATATCTTTGCTTTCAACTGGATCCAACACATTTACGTTTAACACATGAACCCTTCTTACTAATCACTGCACCATCTCTTGTCCTACTGTAATCACTGAACACAGTTTCATTTTCACCATCACTGTCACTAACTATCAGTCATTTGCATCCAGGTTAAATCCACTGTCTGCGAATAAGTCCTGAATAATCTCATCACATACACAACAGGATGACAACCATCAAATTAATTCACATATGATAATTATTTGTTATACCCTGCACATAATAAGTGTACCAACAGTGGCACAGACAAGGCCCCTGCAGACCCAGTCGCACACAGTGGACCCCCAAACACAGAGAATACAAAAATGTCTTGCGTGTTCTTTTGAACTGAGTTCCATTCATTGGCAGAAGGCAGCATTCTGGATCCCTGCTATGAGATCTGGGAGTAAATTTGCTAATAATTACAGGAGGGCCCCAACCAGTTATCTACGCTACTGCATACCAGCCTAGTTTGCAGTTTACTTGCAGCATTTCCATCCTTACATGCCTTCTAGATGGACAATATTTAAATCAGTGACACTCCATTATACAGAAACTTGCCTGAACAAAATTGATGGCATTTGTTCCTCCCTCTTCTTCTTGAACAAGTGCCTTCCCCTGCTCTCTCAGGTACTGACTTACACAATCAGCCATTGTCTTAAGACCATCAGCTACTCTGCTAAACAGTTTGTACATACAAGCCAGATCTTCAGTCTTTTGATTTTTCAGCATGTGAACGACACCAGAGTTCTCCATCTGAAAATAAACATTTATTTCAAACGGGCAGCATAAACATTTGAGGTGATTACTGCAATTTACAGTGATGAGGCAGAATTCCTTTGGGCATTTCAACCCTTGAAGATGTGGCCAATACACTGTCTCAAAACATCAGGAACCAATCATCCATCAATTAAACATCATACTGCAGAAGAAGTAATACCGCAGCTACACCACTGAAGAAGCCTGAAACTTTTACTGCCTCATTTACAACTAATAAGAACATCACAACTCACCCTGAAGGTCAGTTTCAAATGATTTGCTACAAAGTCACTAAAATTCCTAAGCACAGAAATTATACTCACGGTGCTGACATTAACTGACTTAGGGCAAGGAAAACCCATGACATTACACAACAAGTAGTGAGCAGAGGTGATAAGTGTACTATCCTATTGGAAGAAATGTACGAAGGCTATTCAGAAATCAACTTCTGGTGGGCTGTAAAAAAAAAACGAGAAAGAAGGAAAAATATTTTATTATATACAAAAGTTAGCTACATATGTAGGCTACTTCTTGACATAATCACCCTCTGAATTAAGGCACTTGTCATAGCGTGACACAAGTTTCTGTATCCCCCCATCAAAGAAAGTTGCCGCCAAGTGCAGGATTCGCGCAGTGATCCATTTTCACAAGCTGAAGGCCATAGTGTGGCTGAAATTCATCACACAATGGGTGCAGTGTATGGACCAAACTTTATGAGTGCCACATATGTTAGGGACTAGAGCAGAAAATTTCACGATGGAAGAACAGATGTGCATGATGAGGGGGGTTAAGGATAGCCACCTCTAGTAGCTGATCACCTTGTGCAAGACGTTGAAAAAATGGTTCACAAGCGACGTTGATTCACTACCTCTGAACTTTCACTGGAATTCCCTCAAGTTTTCTCGAACGGTTTTGTACGAAATTGTCACGCTCCCAGGTGGCAACTTCTTTGATGTAGGGATACTGAAACTCGTGTCACGCTGTGACAAGTGCCTCAACTCAGAGTGTGATTATGTCAAGAAGTAGCCTATGTATGTTGCTAACTTTTGTATATAATAAAATATTTTTCCATTTTTCTTGTTTTTTTTTAACAGCCCACTGGAGGTTGATTTCTGAATAGCCCTTGTAGTACCTTCCTACTGCTTTATGAATACTGTTATATAATGAAATAATGTGACACTAATATATGCATGCACTCCTTTTTATATTGGAAATGGGAAGGAAAACATGATGTTATGTACTACCAGCATAACAATGCAGAAACATCTAAAAATCTGCACTCAGTATTTTGGGTCTTCCTTGTATCCTAGCCATGTCACTACAAACAAGCAAGGGTTCTCCCACCCAAGCAGGATAACAATTATTTGTATAGGTTATCCCCATATTCCAGCACAGCCATCTGTTTTCTGTGAACAGTTCATTTCCCACAAACAACAGAACTTGACAGAATACACAATTGTGGTGGTACAGCAACATTAACAATACACAGATTAAGATTCATCTAACAGGTAAGTTTTTAGACCAGTCTTTTTTTAAATAAAAGCCAACTTATTAATAAAAAATATATGCAAGTGTAAATAAAACAATGAATCTTGAAGGTCCATAAATGATAGGCAACTTTGTGACCCACACAGACATTATCAGCTTCTCACGTACATTGCTCCAAGAGGTCAGTTCAGACCCAACCATACAAGAGATCAGACAAACGAGAATACATTACACCACCCATACCTCTACAATAGTTTTCATATGTTTCTTTATCAACTCCTCTTCAACAACTTCTACAATCCTTGGTTCCGTTGAAACATCCAAATAATGTTTAGCTCTCTCCGCTTCTTCATTTATTCGAGCCTCTACTTTCTTAATGTATACAGATGCACTGTTTTCTGCCAGGAACTTTTGGCTTTCCAACTAAAATACAAAATCAGGTACACAATAATTATGAATACACACACAGAACAATGGCAAAAGTCAGGCAATGCTCTCACCAACATTACAAATATGATAATCAAACTTAAACATCAAGAACTGAAGTCATACGGCCTAACATTCACAAATGAACTGTTGGATGTTGGTATGATAATGGCAAGACACATGTTTTGCACAGCTCAACAATTTTCTGAAAACTGCATCCTGCCTCAAGGTTCTCTTCACTGACAAATGTGCTATCTGCTGCAGTACCCACGGCAGATATGTTGTGTTTTGAGTTAAGGACAGCCTGCATATCACTGCAGAGTTGCAGCATAACCCACAACACCTAATGCTGTGGGCCAGTATGTCCACAAATCATCTGATTGGTCCCCATTTCTTCTATGGACCTGCTAATGCCACATCTTATGCATAAATGTTAGAGGTGTGGTTAACATCAAAGCTTACACACAAAGAAGGTTCTTGAAAGATGTGTGAGTGCAGCACAATGGAACATCTGCACATTTCTCCTCAGTGTGCGTGACATTTTGAATAAACATTTTCTGGGCTCCTGACTGGCCATGGTTCATCAGCATCACCCACACCATCCCGCTGGCCACCATGTAGTCCTGATCTGACCACACCAGACAACTCTTTGTGGAACATTATCACGGGACAAGTGGCTGTGCACCAATACTGCAATGACAATTTATGCGGAGTTCTGGAATAGGTGTTCAGCAGTATATTGCTGCATTTCCTCATAAGATATGGCATTAACAGGTCCATCAACGAAACAGGGGCCAATTAAATGAGTTGCTGCCAAGCCAGCCAATATCACACGTGTAGGTTTATGTTGCAACCCGGCCACGAAATGCAGATTCACATCAAACCCACGTGCCATGGATGCTGTGATAAATTGCACACTCATCTGCAAAGAGAACCACCAAGGAGGATGTGGTATTCAAGAAAGTGTTGAGCAGTCCAGAACATGCATAACAGCTTCCATTCATGTCAACGTCTGACAGCTTGTTGGTGGCTGTCAGGCTACATAACTACAAATTCAAGTTTGTAACTCCCTCTAATTACACCCTGCAAGTACGCGTGACTTCAGACTGTACTTCTACACACCACTTTTAAGTTTTACAGTGTAACGAAGACACGCGACACACAACATGCAAATGCAGATCCACATGGTACATGAGGTGGTGGTACAGTAACTCTTTGGCCATCCTGTACATTCTTGTAGTATTAGATGTGAAACCCACCAGCCTTTGGCAGGATTTAATTACAGAGTTTCTACAAAATTACATGATCTATCACTATGATAACACCTATTTATTGTGGGGGGTAGGACCCTCTTAATTATGTTATTATACACATGGACTAAAATTTAAAGTGTCACCTCCATCTGAATGCAAATAACTTTATTTCATTCACTAATAGTACTACCTTCCCTATCTAGCCCACTTCCTCTTTGCTTTAAATAAGGATTCCCCAGTATCCCCAACCAAAAAAGCCATTATTACTATTAATAATTTTTATTAATAACTTCATGATGACCACCATTTCTAACGTTTCAAATCTGTCCTCCAGTTCCTGGTATCATTGTGGACTATAAATCAGCACCTCCCTCCTCCCCAACACTTTCATCCCATACATGGGTCACTGTACTTTTCAGACATCCTCTCCACAGCCTTTTAAATTCTAGTACTAATTATATGATTTTAGAAAATTTTCATGACATCAGCCACTTGATAGAATAAACCTTACACAGAAATACAGCAAAGTAAAAAAATAATTCCTTTACCCATGTTATATTCTACCATCTTTATTTCCAGCACATTCTACCAACTTGGCAACAACTTACTCTGTAGAACTCTGCTGACTGTTGAAGGAATGGTCGCTCAAAATCCTCTTCATAAACTGATCTACTGTTGATCCCAAGAACCATAAGCATTTGACAGGCATTTTTAATGGCGATTCTATCTACCACCTCACCTTTCCTCTCCCGCATCACCATGTCTAACAGTGTCTCACGAAGATGATCTCTTATACAACCATAGCGAACCACCTGAAAGTCAACCATTCAGTGTCATAACCATCATCATCATCATCATCATCATCATCATCATCATCATCATCATCATCATCATCATCATCATCATCACTGATGCTAACCATTATCCCACTTGGTTGGTATTGAAATTTTAGCACATGGTTTACAGAAAAGCGAGTATTATTTGAGCAGAAAACAATACAATTATGAAATAAGTGGCATTTTTGTAAAAAATAAAACAGATTACGCAACATGCATTAAAAATGCAGTAAATTTCCTTGTTGCCTACATATATACGTACAATAAATTTTACGAGCATTTTTTATGTGCATTCACATCCACAGGTCTTTTAACCCTTTAAAGACGAAGCGTATCTGCTTTATTTAAGGACTCGGTGTGTACCGCGCTGTAAACACTCTCCACTTCGGTTATAAAAACCAGTCTCTTAATGTTTTATAAGGCAAAAGTTGCTGCTTGTTCTGAGATTCGTACAAAACACATAAACGCAATGTGGGCACCACGTAGAATTTTTTAATGTTAAACCTGGTGATATGTAAAGTTACCGCTAGGCTTTAAAAGGTTAAAGGTTAATCACAAGCTACAGTATGTGGCAAAAATATGAATTATGAAGCTCCTCGGTGCTGGTCAACATTCTGGACAAACCTGCTGCCCATATATTCAGTGTACAAAGGGACAGCACGGTCCTCTGAAATGTTGGTACCCACTTACCAGACTACACATTCTACAGTCTAAATTCCTTTCACCACAATAACCTCAAATCTTGCTTGTTATTTTCTTACAATGCTAAAATACTCCCCTTTGCATTTTGTTCTCACCTTATCCTACATCCTTCTCTCATGACAAAACACAAAGTTTCTTGACTAAATAGAACGAAAATAAAATCACAGTTCTATACCTTTTAATCTGTACATTCTGAAACACTTGGATGGAAGATTCATCAATGTAGTTTTGACTTGTTACAACATAATTTCCAAGTCTCCTGAATTCCACCACATTTTCAAGGAACTTATTAATCATGCTTGTTACTGGCTTCTAACACCATTTTTGTAATTTTTATGTCATTACGATTTTTCCCCAAACACAATCACAAATAAAATCTTTTATCCCTAAAACAGAATAAGTAGCTCACTTACCTGATCTCTAAAAATGATAAGCCCGAGGTTATACACATTGTCTACATCATTCTGCTGTACATACACACGGTCCATGTACATTAATATGTCACGGATCATGACCATGGACGTCTGATGGTCATTCCATGCTTGGTTTAATGTCTGCAGAAAGTTGTTATATAAAGCCTTAAGGACATCTTCTCTAACCTGAAAAGATACAAAGTACCAGTCAGGACTCGGCCAATTATAAACACCAACATTTCACACAGCTTTTGCCGAAGATCAGCTGCACTTTGTCAATGATCACAACACATCAAAAAAAAAAAAAAAAAAAAACACACACACACACACACACACACACACACACACACACACACAAACAAACACACACACACACACACACACACACACACACACACACACACACA
>BLKM01000398.1:15312-128503 GCA_013340265.1 Coptotermes formosanus | reverse complement strand
AGGCACACACACACACACACACACACACACACACACACACACACACACACACACACACACACACACACACACACACACACACACACACACACACACACACACCAAACCTTAGCATGCCTGTGTGAACACCATTATATTGGGTTCTAAAGGTTATTGTTCTATAATAGCCTGGTAAAATTCCCAGTGGGATTGAATTCAGGACACACATCATTTTTAAACACTATGTTACCCTCAATAAACCTAAATACCTAAAGATGTAAAAAGAGGTTTTGCCCTCGTCAGATAACTTGATCCCTAGTAGTACTGGGATGAAGAGGCAAACTGGTCGGGGGGAAGCACAGCACACACAGCTCCAACCATTTTCTCTCCATTTCAAAAACATTTTCTGACAATTTGAAGCACTCTACAGTATCATTTAAGCACTGGAGTGAACTGGAGTGTCAAACATTTCTAACAAAGTAATTCACAGCAATGAGAGACATTATTAGCACGATACTCAAGTGCTGTGATGAGGTTAGACAATGCATTCCTACTCCTAACTGAATAGATGTTTCTGGAACAGGTATAACATTGCCTGGCCATACCGATGTAAGTGAAGCAGCAGCCGGACCGTGCCAACTACAACTGTGGACAGTGTTAGGGAGTTCAGGTATCAAGTTATCTGAATAGCAGAATACAGCACATTCATTGCAGTAAGAGATTTTAGCAAATACAACGTGAGAGATTTTAACAAACACAATGTTAACTTATTTTAAGCTAGTAATTTTAAATCATGCAAGTTCATTCATGAGGAATGTTTAGGAAACCAGTTGCAAAAAATAAAAAGAAATAATTACACAAAATTGTGACCTGGGCTGTAGTAAACTGAGAATTAACTTAACACTTCTCACACTTGTGAAACTAGGTTCTAATGGTGGTGACTGTTATGGTTAGTCTTTTTGATATGTGATGCCATGCAGTCTGGTAGATGTGTACAGATGTTTCATGGGAACCTCATGCATCAGGGTAGGTCATCATATCCCACAAGAAAGTAACGTACGGGTTCCCGAATTTCCCAAAAATCCAGAAGCCACCTTCAAATTCTACTGCCAGAAGGGTAGAAACTTCCATAACCCACAATCCTGGAGTGACCCGTGAACATCAAATGGCACTTTCTGCTCAGTGTATGTGAATTGATACACATTTTTGTATGTAAGGGAAGGGGGAGGGGGGACACTGCACTACTTATGCTGCAAATACTAGGTGCTACTCTACAAAATTCAGTTGTCCAGACAGCCACATGCATGGGACTTATGCACCCCTGCAGTTACATGCATTTTTTCCCTTGACATTTTTCATAACTTTCACACCACAAATCCAAAATAAAAAATGACTTGCAATAAATCTCATACTAATTACATGTTAACATGCTCAGAAAATGGTAAAATTAGGTGTACAAAGGTAAATGATCATGTTAAATATTTAATTAATTTCTTGGATACACCAGCAATAAATCTCACACTAATTATATGTTAACATGCTCAGAAAATGGTAAAATTAGGTGTACAAAGGTAAATGAGCATGTTAAATATTTAATTAATTTCTTGGATACACTATTACAAGCATCAATTTCAAGCACTAATTCTGTATATGAAATTTCAGTGCAAAGACAGGCCTGAAATGAAATAATATGCTGACTTTCTACTACACACATATATATATATAACACTTTCACAGTACACCCTGATAAATATGGCTAATTCACAGTCAGTCAGGTTCAAAACTTCAAAATAACATATACTTCATTGCAGTCTTCAGTACTTAGACTTTACTGAAGTTACTCAAAAACCCTTAAAACTGCTTTATTAGCTTAATTCTTTAGTGAGTAAAGGCAAAGATAAAGTTGTCCCTGTGCATGACATGACAGCATATAGGGGGAGTGGACATAGAGCTCCATTTATTCTTAACCTTGTGGAACTAGATGGGGATGAGTGATGAGCTCCGTGCCCCCACTGCTTTAGCCCAAGGAGCCCCTGGTACTCTGGGCCCTGAAGCTAGTCCAGAAAATTTGGAGCAGAGAAAAATCTCTTGCCCTGGCTGAGCATGGAACCATGACTCCTTGGTTGACCAGGCTGTAACCCAGTTCCTACACTGACCACGCTATCCCACCTCCCTCAGGACCTTTGTGCTAGTAATCCTCCTGTTTTACAAAGGTCATTTGTCCATCTGTGACTAGACAGAATCCACAATCAATGGTAATGCTGTACAAACAACCCTTGATCTACACACAACTGTTCCTGTGACCACACTACAGACATAAACATATCAGAAGCAGCTCGCCTTTGACTCCAGATGCTGTGTTACCACTTCCTTCAGACCAGTATACAAACGTTCACCATGCTTATGAAGTACCATAGTGTATGCATTTCTGTACAGTTCCTCAAAACTGAGACCTGAGTTGTTCTTCTTCTGGATTTCCTGTATTGCATTTTTTAATAAAGTCCAGATGCTCTCTACATACTTCTCATCCATCGTCATCTGCAAAGACAGGAAAAATACAATGCTAAATTCACACACCAGCTAAATGAACTGTAGTGTAAGGCTTACAAATACTGACAAACATAACATTAAAAAAAACGCTGCAAAATAAGGACTGGCTACATCTCATCTGATAGGAATGATACAAACACCACACACAGGAGCACCTGCAACAGTAAGAAACAAACTGCAAGGTGGGATCACACATACCTTGCAATTATGCATACATGTGCAACGGGCAAAGTGCAATTGGCGGCAAAATGGGAAACAAAACGAGTATTTAAAATGAAAAAATTGATTTGCTGCACTCAACAAATTTTAAATTATTAATAAAGATAAAAGGAAAGTTAATATACAATTGTGATTTTCTTAAAAGTTTTTAATTTCTGTCAGGTGTGGCCATTGTGATTGGTTGCCTCACGTACCAAAACACCTAGCTACTACGCCACTGCATACATGCACATATATTCCATCTGTACACAACACATATTATAATTAACAGAATTCCAGAATGTACTAAGCATAATTAAAATTTAAAACAACTCACAAGAAAGCAAACTTCTTTAATCTAAACAACTATACAGTGTCTCCTTTAACACGTCCCAGAGCACACCGCCTGTCACAGGATGTACCAGCAGACGCAGGATTTCTGTGTAATAAAGCTGCCATGCTCAGAACACAATAAAAGTGACATCCTGTATTTAAAGCAAGCACTGACAACACAGTGCACTTTAGAGTTCCAAAGAGTTAGGGCCACCCACACTAACACAGATAGGTTGTAGCATATCACCACAAAACATTTTCAGCTTTCAGGTTGTAATGATTCACCGAGCATTAGGTCCATTTATCCCCGCGTTTAATTACGCATCACACCATGAAGGCATATGGTTGGTGTGGAGGCATAATGCCACAAATTCTTACTTAACTTCGGCAACTGATGAAACTGGATCCTCAGCTTCCAGCCCCTGCCACTTCACCCGTGGGGTAAGAGACCCTGGTAACCACTAAATAGGGGCTAGGTGACAGCGAGGGCCAAACCCGGTCTACACACTTGGAGAATAACAAAATCTCTTAGCCTGGTCAACCAGCCTGTAGGCAGTTACTGCAGCCCCAAAGCTCATCCACTAATAGTAAACAATTCACGGAAGCTTAGTTCAAGCATGTGTTATTTTGGTTGACGGTAAAGCCTTGGTCATCAGGACTGCAGTGTAGTTCTGGTAAACTGAGACTTGGGAGGTCTTTACAGAATGCGGGTAGCCTGGGGTGGGTATTCGTCTGGCAAGTGTACATGAACCAGCGACTACGAGCTGTGCAAAAACATTCAGCACTTATATTACAGTGGTTGTGACAACGGCACATGTTCTAGCGGCCGATGTATTTTTGACTGACATCTAGCGCCATAAGGTACCAGCCTCATACCCTGCGCCCCCCTTTTGCTTTTTCCTTTCCTAAGTTCCTCATCCCGCAAGCTTCAATTTACTGTATAGACTGTAGCACCTTTCAGACACACTTTACTATCCATATTATCAGGCATTCTTCACGAAGTGAAACATAACACCTCACGTGTACACCACCTACGTCCACACGTGAACCAGTATCAGCGATTAAACCGTGTCGGATTTTCATTCAAGTCGGCACAGTAGTTGTTTACAAAAAGTTGAAATTTCGTAAAACAATGCTCAGTGACAGTCACGCTTTACCTACGGCTGTAAACGCGTCTCTTCCTGTGATTTGAGGCTTCTGCCGCGATGTTGAAGCGAACTGCGCCCTTCCAGGGTATTACACGCAGCATCGAATGGTAATCCTTTACCGGCGTTTCGGGACAACGAATCGGTCCCATCTTGACCCTTGAATATGGGACCGATACGTTGTCCCGAAAGGTCAGTAAAGGATTACCATTCGACGCTGCGTAATACCCCAGAAGAGTACACTTTGAATATCTTCCCGTTTGAGTAAAGTTCCGTACAGAAGATCCCCCCCACATAACTCCACCCAGCAACTGCGTTTCGCAAAAAGGGTGCAGCGAAAGCCATACTCTACTTAAAAGCGTGAAAGAAATTTTGCCAGTATTTTCTAAACTTTGTGTCCGATTTTGATAAAATTCGATACAGATGCCGACAAAACGTACTGAATGATCACGAGCTTTGCGAAAATCCGCGCAGTGAAATCCATACTTTACTTACGGGCGTAAATGAATTTATATTCACACTTTGCAAATTTATTGTCCGATCTGGATGAAATTCGGTATCAAAGACTGGTGCAAAAATTCCCGGCGTCAGGTTGCCCGGGAGACTGGATTTTGTACGGTGGCGCCTAATACTCGTAGTTGTGGGCCCCCAATATGGAACTTGCTTCATGTCACCATTCTGGCGCCTGGAATTTCGAGGCTGCCCTTTCATTTTTGGAAAATTCGTAGACCCCTAGTATAAGGGATCTTCACACAATGCTGTTGAGCTTTTTTGAGCTTCGTGAAAATGGGCGCAGGGAAGGTCGCACTCTGTTACAGGCGTATATGAAAATACATTTAAGCACGTACTGTGAAAACGCATGGCATGTGCCTAAAATGCCCTGATAAAGTCTGTGTACTAAGTCAAGGTGTATACAATTTGTAATTTTGTATTCTTTTTGTCGCGTGTTTACACATTACTACTGTTACTCCTACATACCTCTCCTCCCTTCCAATCACGCTCTTACTATCCTGATCGCTTATCTCTTTAACACAAAGCTAACAAACCAAACCAATTCCATGGTGCAAAGTCCTTCTTGAGAAACTAACAGTCAAGCAACTATGAATCCCAAAGATTCATTACAGTCTTTACACAATCCCACCACTGGGCCCTACAATTATCCAGAATAACCTAGTCAACATCCTCATACTTTATTTCCTGATAATCTACTTTAACATTATCCTCCCACCTATGTTTGGGTCCACCTTCTGGTTTTATGAGTAAAACTGTGACTGATTTAATTTTTCTGCCATGCATGCTACATGTTCCACCCATATCACCCACCTTCATTTGATCGCCTTTTTGGAGAGAGACCAAGATACATAACTAACTAACTAACTAACTAACTAACTCCATGGAGCACAGGCCTTCTTGAGAAGCTAACAGTTTCTCAGCTAGTCAAGAAATTCCCCGCATTTTATGGAACCCGAAGGTTCATTACCGCATTCACAAGAGCCCGCCACCTGTCCCTATCCTGAGCCAGCTCAATCCAGTTCATGTCCTCCCATCCCACTTCCCGAATATCCATCTTAATATTATCCTCCCATCTACGCCTGGGTCTCCCAAGTGGTCGCCTTCCCTCGGGCCTCCCCACCAAAATCCGGTATGCACCTCTCTCCTCCCCCATACGTGCCACATGCCCCGCCCATCTCAGTCTTCTCGATTTGATTACCCGAATAATATTTGGTGATGAGTACAGGTCATTAAGTTCCTCGTTATGTAGTCTTCTCCAATCCCCTGTCGCCTCGTCCCTCTTAGGCCCAAATATTCTCCTCAGCACCCTATTCTCGAACACCCTCAGTCTTTGTTCCTCCCTCAGTGTGAGAGACCAAGTTTCGCATCCATACAGAACAACAGGTAAAATTATAGTTCTGTATACCCTAATCTTTGTGTTTTTGGATAGCAACCTGGAAGACAAAAGATTCTGCACCGAATGATAGCAAGCATTCCCCGACTTCAATCTGCTCTTAATTTCTTCATGAATGGAGTTTCGATTCGTTAGGGTTGCTCCCAAATATTTGAATTCTTCCACCCTTTCAAAGGATTTATTATCTATATTTATGTTGTGATTGTGTCGTGCATTCTGATTTTGAGACATGACCATGTACTTAGTTTTCTCAGCATTTACTTCTACACCAATCTCCTTACTAGCAATAATTAAATCTTCCGCATTTTTCTTTATGCTATGTACGCTTCCGCCCAATATATTAACATCATCAGCATAAACCAGAAGCTGATGTGTACCATTCAATTTCAAGCCCTCCTGGTTTGCCTGAACACCCCTAATGGCATATTCTAAAAAAAAGTTGAAAAGCAATGGCGACAGAGCATCTCCTTGTTTCAAGCCATTCTTAATAGGGAACGTGTCAGACAGATGTTTGCCTACCTGAACTCTGCTATACGTTTCACTTAGGCACATTTTTATTAACCCTACTAGTTTCACTGGGATACCGAACTCAATGAGAATATTATACAAGACCAACCTCCTAACTGAATCATAGGCTTTCTTCAAGTCTATACATAGCTGATGCACTGCCTCATTGTATTCCCATTTTTTCTCAAGTATTTGACGAATGCTGAATATATGATCAGTAGTTGACCTGTTACGTCGAAATCCACACTGATGATCCCCAATAATTTCCTCTGCATATGGAGTTAACCTTGACAAAAGGATGTTGGATAGAATTTTGTACGCAGTCGACAAAAGTGATATGCCTCGATAGTTACTACAATCTGTCTTATCACCCTTCTTATAAATAGGCACAATGACCGACTCCTTCCATTCCTCAGGCAATTCCTCCTTATTCCAAATAGAAACAATAAGTTTATGGATTTCAGACCGAATAATCCTACCCCCTGCTTTAATCAATTCTGCTGGAATCTGATCAATACCTGGTGATTTGTGACTTTTTAGTTTTTCAATAGCCATCTCAACCTCAAAGGCACTGGGCTCAGGCACTAGTGGCTCTGCTGTGTGTACTTCAGTCTGCCTAACATCATTAACCCCGTGTATATTCAACAGCTGGGAGAAATGATTCCTCCACCTAGCCAAAATACTGTGGGAGTCTGCAACCAGGTCACCCTTCTCATCCTTTACTACATTAATTCTAGGCTGGTACCCCCTCTTAAACTCACTGATACCCCTATACAAGATACATATCCTCACAAAACTTGTACAGTGATCGTTTTGTATATATTTGGTTTGGTACATATTTAGAGAGAAGATGTAACATGAAGGCCGACAAAAATGCAGAAAATTTAACTTAACTTTGGAAACCACAGTAACGGAACTAAAAGGCTGATATGAATTTATAAGAGGAATAGTTATTCTCACTGAACTCAGACAGAAACTGAATTGTATTTTACTTGTTTGATCAGCTGCAGGGTTGTTACCATAAACCGCTTTCAGGTTCACAGTTAAGGTAGTTCCAGTTACACAAAATACATCTGTGCTGCATAAAAATCAAAGTTGTTGTCATATTTCTTAGACACAACAGCACACTGCGATTAACCCTTTAAAGACGAAGCGTATCTGTTTTATATAAGGACTCAGTGCGTGCCGCGCTCTAAACACTCTCCACTTCGGTTATAAAAACCAGTCTCTTAATGTTTTATAAGGCAAAAGTTGCTGTTTCTTCTGAGATCCGTACAAAACACATAAACGCAATGTGGGCACTACGTAGAATTTTTTAATGTTAAACCTGGCCGTATGTAAAGTTACCGCTAGGCTTTAAAAGGTTAATAAATGAATCTTACAAAAGGAGTAAAATACCTTATTCTTAAAATTGGCATTTCATTAATCACCACTAACTATAAATCCTCAAATTGATCAGCAAAGGAAGTTAAGAATTTTCACAAAATTTTATATTTGGGATTTTTACTAAAATTTGTCAATACACTCCAATTT
The DNA here is from genome assembly GCA_013340265.1 of Coptotermes formosanus. NCBI lineage: Eukaryota > Metazoa > Arthropoda > Insecta > Blattodea > Rhinotermitidae > Coptotermes > Coptotermes formosanus. The sequence goes on along the minus strand of BLKM01000398.1, from coordinate 120,352 downwards.
TGATTAAAATGGCCAAGAATAACTGACACTTTGCACAAAGACATGTATTTATTTGTGATATCTCGGCATTAATGCTCTTTATAATTCAGTGTTCTCTGCGAGGTACGAGAAAAGGCCAAAGAGAGAGTGAATGATCTAAACATAACAATTAAGCACAACTGCTCATACATCTCCCCATGCATGAGATACTGAGTCTGACTAACTGCAAATCTGTTGCTAAGAGACAGCAAACTCTAACAGGGTGTGTTGCGTAAAGTGTGGAATGGCATATTTCAACCAGTCACATTTTCAGTGTCTCTCTTCAAATTATCTAAAACTTAAAATCTAGAGACAATAGCATAGTAAGTTTATCAGGAGTGTTATGCATTGCAGACATTTACAAACTTGCGCATCACCATATTGAAAGTAGGTGCTGAAAATGGATTGTGGTGTGGAATGGTGCACTGACTTGTTGAGAAGGGTACACTATTCACTCAAAATTGGCCAGATATTCAAAAATTGTGTCAGAATATGTGTTACAAATCTGTACAAATTTAGAGGCTCTAGAAACAAAATGGGCCCAATAATCTTAGTTTTGCACGCTGAGCACACCACACACGCAAACCATATCATCATGTAAAAGCACTCCATGCATTAACATGGGATTCTCTCCAAACCAGTAACTGTTATTCTGAGGATTCATGTATGTGCTGGCATAAAGCCTAGGTTCATTGTTAAGCAGGGCAAGTGTGGCGTCAATTTCAACAGCATATAACCCCTGAAGATACAAGGCAAAAAATTAGGGTTTGCTTCATGATATGTGTGGCAGAGTTATCATGATTATCTTATATGGATGCAAATGCATCAATTTTGCTGCATTTCAGGGCCATGACACAGACACAACTTTTTCTGTTTAAGTCAAACTAAAGATTTTCTTCATTATGCCTCTAATCTACCACCAACTTCCTTCAGTATCCCCTTAGTTTCCTCAGCACGTGTCTTCTGCATCACTTCTTACTCTTTAAAATGGAACCTGCTGCTCAAAACCTTTTTCACATAATCACAAATTGCTTTCATGCCTGTAACTGACATATCAGGAAAATTTTATACGAATTTTACACCACCTCCTTTGGCAAATATATTTGGTGCACACATCATAGAAAAATCTGCATGTTTACTGCAGATGAGTCACCTTACAACCTCTCCCATTAGCCACATGAGAACAAACTGCCGAGTGGGCGTGGTGTACAGCACAAGTAACCCAATGGGAAGTGACTAATTAGCAAGTGAAGTCATTTAAAATAATGGCACTACACTAAAGCTATATTAAAAGTTACAACAAAAAAGGCAAAAGTACTTCTGTATGAAGCATGTTTTTGTACCCAAAGAACATAAAGTAATTTAGCAATGCGAACTACATCTAAGTCCAGAGAAAATATGTCATGTATTCAGGGTACATTTAGCACATTTAAAGAACTAAGAACAAATGATCCAAATCAAGCTTGACTCACAAAGATGCTAAAAAGGCAGAGAATTTTCTATACCGCTGTCACAGTGTACGAGTCCAGTGAAGTTCAATCAAGCTGACGGCCTACCTACAGAGCAACTTAATAAGTCGGACTTGATTTGACGTAACAATATTCAGACTCTCATAATGTCAAGAAATGCGTGTGCATAAAATACATTTTGGCTGAAAAAATTACTGTGACTTTTGTTCCAACACATGCCCACATTTTTGTGGTACCGATGTTCTGTTAGGCAACAATTCAAACAAGCAGAGTGTGTAAATAGTTTATGAGTGACACACTCAACAGTTTTGCATTTCACACAAAATAAACACATTAATACCTTAATCTTTAACTTATCAATCTACCAATTATTAATTACTTGAAAAAGTTAAATGTAATCCCATATACCTAATCTAAAACACCTGAATTTTTAAAGGTGGAGCAATGCGTTTTGTAAATGTGTACAGTAACAGATTACATTCTCCATACACGTTAGTCAAGCTACAGACGAATATTGAACAGCACCACATACATACTTATACTTCAAGTGTTATTGAGCAAAATCTCTTGAGTATCCTACCCACGTGCAGCCTCAGACTCATAACCAATTCCAGAAAATCTTGTAAGTGGGCAGACACTACCCATTGGTCCACCAATTGCAGTAAAATGTAATAAAATGAAAAGTGTCTTGCCCTTTCCAATGTAATAAAACACTGCCAAACCTCACAATTTAAATACACAGAAAGGATACAGCTGATAGTGTAACTCCTTGGCAAAGGTTACATTTCAAACAGTGTCTTGGGTTCGAATCTCAGTATGGAGACTACCTTCGTTGGGGTTCCATGTTTTTCTTCTGTCCATCCAGATAAACGCAAGGGCAGTACCTCGAAAGGTCAACAGTCACCTCCTTCTACATCCTTTCTGATTCATTATTCACTAATCATTCTGTCATTTCACCCTATACAGATCTGAGCTATTGAAAGTATCATTAAATAAACTGGACTTACAAATATCATTTTGTTAGATTCTTTATGGATATTGTTTCACCTGTAGAGGTGGTATCAAATGCAATGTAGCAAGGTCTTTATAAATAGGCAGCTGATAAGGAGGCAGGAGAAAAGTTGTGTTTCTGATGTACAGTACTGGCCTGACCAAACATAATAATTTTTACCTTTTCACGTTTGGGAAAGTAAACTGCAGAAACATTAATGTTAGCAAAATGCCTTGTCCAGAAAATGCGGTCACAGAATCTCCAAGCAAATTAAATTTCCCAAGTTCTTGAAGTACAAACCAGTGCTCCATAAGTGACTCTCTTGAGAACATTTGAGTGGGAGACATGGTTTTATACAAACTAAATGAATTTGAGACCTACATTTCAGTTGTCAGTGTTACTGTCCTGCATTCAGGTTGTAATTATGTTCTCAATGTCCTGATTAACCCTTCTAACACCTTCCTGGCTCTGGCTATGTGTGGGCATGCCATGCACAATCTGTAAATTTGCTGCAGAATTCTGCCATTATCCAAATGCGGCACACAAGGTGACCCAAAGAGCAAGAAAATATCTAGATGCTAAGATACAACCTCTTCTCTTCTTGTAGTTTCAAGGAGTTTCAGTGTCACAGGCTTTTATCAGATGGTCCTGACAAACAAGCATAAATTTATACTTGTCATCAGGAATGGATTAACTGGTTTCCACTTTATAAAATGTCCATTATTTTGTGCAATAACTAAATATCTCACGAAATAATGCACTTCACACTTTAACAGTCACAAATGCACACACACACACACACACACACACACACACACACACACACACACACACANATTGCACACACACACACACACACACACACACACACACACACACACACACACACATACACACACACACACACATACATATACACACACATGCGCATGCGCGCGTGCATGTATTGTGCTGAAGTTTCTACACTAGTGGATGAGAACCCCCACATGTTTATGGACACTTCTTGGAAGTGTTTTTACACGAAATCATTCTCAGGAACTGCGGTAAGTTCCCTTACACTAATTGATCTCCTATGGGATGACAGAGCATGAGATTTGTTGTTAGCATCGCCCCTGGATAAGGGTCAGGTCCAAAATGCTTCACTACACTACCAGGACACCTACAACTTCACCTACTGGTTCCCCAGAATCTCTAAATCTTACACACACACGAAATTTCTTCGAATTTCTTGTACAGATAAATATGAGGTCAACATGGCATGTACTGATTCATATAATCACTTTACAGCATTAGCATATATGAATTGCAGCTTCTCAGCATGTACTAACAGTGGAGCAATGAACTTATAGTCTTAACATGTTCCATAACTTCCATGCACTAGTCAATTATTAAGAAGTCCCACTAAATATACCTCTAGCAGTTTACACCTACAAGCAAAAAACTGCACAAATTATATATCTATATTAATCTATTCTACTCCTCCGACATGTTTTGGTGTATCCTCCATCTTCACGGAGGCACATATCATATCATATCATTACATAAAATATTAAATAAATAAAATGTGATGTTGGTACTGATTCTAAAAGTCTTGTATTTCATCTTGTTATCTTGAGTCGATGATGATGTGGTAATTTGTTTAAGATGCAGGTAAAACTACGTGGATATTTGAGCATCGGTTTAAAATATATATAACATCACAATGAAAATACATCTTCAACAAATCATCATGGCATCATCGATTCAAAATAACAAAGGACTTTCAGAATCAGAACCTGCATCACATTTTATTATTTTAATGTTTTATGTAATGATATAATGTGTACCTCCCAGATGATGACGAATACACTGAAACATGTCAGAGGAGTAGAATAGACTGATACAAATTGTATACTATAATTTGTGCATTTTGTTGGTTTTTAATTATAAATTGTCGATGCATGTAGATGAATAACGCAAAATACTAGCAGTTTGTTTACATGTAGAAGCCTATAACAATATCTACTGACATTGTAAACAAACTACTGTAAGTGTATTTAGGTCCACTTTTCAATAATAATAAATTGCTAGGATTGCTTATTTGAAGGTGCTATCCCAGCATCTGCATGGAGAGACTGAGGGCCACATGAACCTGTCAGAATAACCTGCAACTGAACCAGATATTCTTTTCTCAGATATCAGGCAGGCACATCAATGCTACATCAATCAGTACATAACATGACCAACGCATCTCAATTCCACTGTATCTTTATCACCACTGCTCATTATGTTCACCATGGAGAACAAAGAGATCTCATAACTAAACAATTAATGAGCGTACTGGACAATACAAACACATTCAAAAAACTATGCTGTCCCTGTCCACACTGGGAAGGCATAAAAGAGGAGTACAGGTATAGTTCCACTCATTCTTTACTTCAGCACTGGAAGGAGGTGAGTGGTCAGTCATTCTACGGCCGGAAAAGAACCCCAGTGCCCACTAAATAAGCAGCTGGGTGGGCCCCACTGCCAGCCTGGACATTCAGGGGAAGAGAAAAATCTCATGCCTCCACTGGGATTTGAACTCCAGACCATCTAGCCCATAACCTAGTCATTATACCAACTATGCTGTCCTGGTCCTATATAAACATGAGTGTACTAATGAATAAAGAAACATGTATAATACACTTGTCTTACTGAAGGGTGTGAAGGAACCAGTATGATGTGCCATGTCACCTGTAAACTCTCCACTGAAACCACTATCTGTTTGCAGGACTTTTTTTAAAGCTGAGTTTACACCCAGCACTTTCACACAATGTTTCCATCAGCCATGCAGATTATAGTTCACTGACCCTCACCAATGCATTCCCTAAAAATCTCTTACCCTTGTCACATGCATAACAGAGATTATACAGGCACTGTATTGTACTTCAAGGATCAAACACAAAGTTACTGTATTCAAGCCTTCCTTTTACTCCACTGATGAATACATCAGTTGAAAATTTTGAAGTTTTATATAGATATGCATAAAATATTTCTTGGACTAGCATGTATGGGTAATTATGTAATACTGTATGTCTACACTTCACAATGTTTGTAAACAGTTCTTAAAATTATGTACTTAAACAAACTTTAAGCATTGGTAATGGTGTCTTGTACAAGAAATAACATTCATAGTTGTACTGTATCATGTTATACAGTATCCGTAGACTGTGCAACTGTAGGCTACGTGTATGTTTACATTTGTGTCAAGTAGTTATTACAGTTTCTACATAAAGTAAGTTTCCCACTTATATCATAACATGTTCTACATCCTTTGGTTTAGCCCAAAGAAGGATCGCTAGAATGTAATTAGATTAATTTTTACACTATTGTATTCTAAAATGGAACTAACCTCACATACAAGTCACCTTAACAACAATGCAATGGACCTACAGGATTTGCAACTATGGCTACAATCTGCTCTTTCAGTTTATTATCCTCACTCAATACACGACAGTACAATTTCAAGAATAAAAACCAATATATGTAAACAAATATGTAAATTCATGTTTGGTGTTTACTACTCTGGTGACCAAGTTGGCAACCATGAGGACCACAAAATAAAGATAAACAAGGATGTATTCATCGTTCACGAATTTGTTTCATGTCGACGTATGCAATAACACTACAATAATAACTCACCGGGAAGGCCCTGATTCGCATCTTCCCCTCCTTTTTTGGAAGCCCGCTTTTCATCATTTTGACTTTCTCCTTCTTTCACTTTTCAACTAAAAGTATCCTCTTGTCATAAGGCTTTACAACACAATCATCTGTTTACGGCCCCACAATTATGGAGCCATGGAGCGTTGGAAACAAAGTATTCAGCCTCATTAACACTGAAATAACTAAATTCCGCTAAAACGGAAAAAAAATGCCACAATTGTATAATTCTATCACACTTTTAACACCACGATCTGTGAACACTCACAGACAGACGACAGCCAACAGATGTCGACACAACCTCTCTGTGTGAAAAATAGTTCCACTTTTAAGATCAAATGTAACATAAGGCGCTAAATTCAGATGCCTTATATCAATGTCGCCTAGTTTTCATTATGCACATATTTTTAAGGTTGTGCTTTAAATCTTATTACAATTAACGACAGTAAATAGGTGAATAGATACAAAATTCATTGAAAGTAGTATGGTACGTCATTACAAGGAAGATGGCGTTAAGTTACGTACGTGTGGTACAGCGACCAATTTACATAAGTTGGAATTGTGGCATTTTGGGAGTGCAGTGTTGCAATCAGTATTCAACGGCAGCGCACACATTGAGAGTGACGCAGCAAATCAAAGAGAAAAGGAAAAACGCTTTATTAGGTGGTGGACTGAGTAGGATTGATGCTCAGCATAAGAAGGTGCAGAATTAAATATATAGAATGGTCACTCTGTTATTACCGCGTACTTTTTACATGTTACTAATGCAGAATTACCGAATACTTAAATAAGTTTTTAAAGTGCAGTTTGTTTCTTTGGATTTATAAGTACGGATTTTGAAGTGTGAGTGGAGGTGGAAGGTGGAATAAGTAATAGTACGGAAGGTCCTGAGGCATTTGTCGACCTTCACACTCAGCTGTAAGCTGAGCTTAACTTCTGACCTATTGCGATTACTTAGGCAGGATCAGTAGCTAGTAGGCAGGGTGCCAAAAAAAAATTGAAATTTTTGTGGTAGTGGTGGGGATCGAACCCAGAACCTTTCGAATATCGAATATGACACTGGTATGCTAAACATAGGGCTACCAGATGGCATGGAAAGAGCTGGTGTTGGGACTGTTACTTATGTAGTCTGTTGGTTTGGGTATTGTTACAGGGTAAACTGACAGCTCGAGAAAGGGTGCACCTGTTATGTGACCCAGGAACTTTTGTTGAATATGATATGATGGTAGAACACACTTGCTCAGATTTTGGAATGGAAAAGCTGAAGGTAAGATGAGGGAAAGTAATGTGTCCACAAGCTACTTGAATTGCAAGGGTGTTAATAGGATCCAGAGGCTTAACAATCGTCATTTATTACCACATCAGATATGTGAATAAAAATGGATTTTAGTGGGCTTACAGCAAGTCATCCACAGAATAAATTCTCAGCAATGTACTACTCTTGATATCAAAGTCCAAGTTGACTTTTAGTACCGATATGTGTCCAAATAAAACTCATGTGTTCTTCACTGTTATCTTTTATGTGGACTAATTGGAAAGTAACACAGGAAAATAAATTATGAAAATAATTTGCTTTCATAACATTTATTTACTGTCCTTCAAACCACTGCCTTTGCAATTTAGTACACCGATGTCTTATTTTTCAATTAGCAGAGACCTGTGAAAATCTCTGTTTGTTTTTCTGCTGACTTCACTGTTTAGCTGTCATGTAAGGTCATAACTAAGTCAAAGTTGCAGCCTTATGGTTATTTTCTAGCTTCCTGGAACAGAAAGACATTGAATGGAGCTTTGTCTTGAATTGTGGTAAATGAAACATGATCTTAGTTGCTGTTTATTTGTTGTGCAAATTAATGTCTGTGTGTGTTGTGGGGCCTCTCAGCATACTGAAATGGTGCATAGTATTTACCTTATGATTTCAGAGACCCCCTGGACAAAGGTGCATCCAGCGCGGGGGGGGGGGGGGGGGGGGCGGGGGGGGAGCCTCCCCCCCTCCAATCGCCCAAAACTGAAATTTAAAAAACACAAATTTTGTAGATATTACGGTATCTAAAGTTTCATGTGATTTACCCTTTAGCCGCTGAAATCAGCTGATGACTAGTACATTAGAATTTTGAAAAATAAATTAATAAAATTAAAACATGGAGTTATATTCATGTGTATATAAATACAGTTGCAAACAGTGTTGTGTTATACTTACGACATGATTTTTATAACGTAATTTTTAAAATCAAATGTAAAGCCTCAGGGTCAGCCCTGCCCCCCCCCCCCCCCCAGAAAAAATTCTGGGTGCACACCTGTCCCTGGGTGTTAATTATACAGTTTTATAATTGCAGATGTGCGTGTAACAGCTTTGACTGAACATGGGGTTCCATCAGTGTCTTTCTGTCATGACAAATACCTGCTGACCCTGCTCGAGTTTACCGTGTTTAGCTCCTGCTTGGCTGCCATATTGCCATGGCGTAAATCAGTGTTTCCCAAACAGTATTACATGGAACATGGGGCTTCTGTGAAGGAAAATAAGGGTTCTGCAAGAAAATTAAATTACAGTATAAATGATGGTTTGATATCACTGTTATAAATGTCACTTAAAGTAACTTTCATTTCTGTGTGACATTGATTCATTCAGTCATATATTTTGGAATTATTGTGATTCTAGAATAAATACAATAACAGTAGTTTGAAAATGAGTGTTTTGTTGTTGTTACGGAAGTGCGTATTAGTTTTTAAGGTTCATGAGATTTTTCTTGCAAATATGTGCAGTTATGTAATGTTGATCTCATATCCTCCTTTGACATTTATTTATTGTCCTTATGTATTTGTGGTCTGTTTTAGCTTCATACACAGGATGTGGCAGAAGGTGCTGACACATTTTATATTTTAATACTACATGAGTAAATGCCATAAGTGATAATATATCAGAATACTTGCCAAGCTTTGGAAATTCATTACAGAGACGTAAGTGTCATGTATCTTGAAAACAGTGTCTATCAGGTGACCTCCTTCAAAAGCAGTACATTTTTTCATTGAGAAAGTAGCTAAGACATTGCCTTCTTTAGCTGTTCTTGTGAAGTTGCGGCAGTCTTGTCCTGAATTCTTGTCTCTGTTTCCAGGGCTGTGGAGTCAGAATCAGGGTCAGAAGGAATTTTGGTGGAGTGGGAGTTGGAAAAAATGTACCGACTCCAACCTCTATATAAAATCTTAAATAGATACTAGCTACAATAACTGTTAGAGCTATAGTAAATATAGGGTGTAAGTCCAAAAAATTGTGAACAGTTTACAAGAAACAGTAAGAGTAAAGGCTGAAAGTTATCAGGACATGCTTTCTGTCTCCTGAAATGCTCCATTTATGCGTGTGAAACACATAATTCCAGCAAGAAGGTGGCCACTTCCCACTGAGCTAGCATTTCCATGGACATGCTATGGACCGTTTTTCTGGGATGACTCATTTCTTGGTGTGGAGAAATTTTTGGCCTTCATGATCTTGGGACCTGATGGTCCTTGACATGCTGAATGCTCATTTTCCGGACACCCCAGCAGTGCTTGTGGAACTGAAGACACTTTGGGATGACATTCTTGTTGTTTCGTGGGAAGAGCTACAGAAGACACCGTGCAACTCACTTTTGTGGGTGAACAAATGTATTGCTTATGAAGGAGGTCACCTGACAGACACTTTTAAAATATAGGACACTGTGTATTTGTACTGAATTTTCAAAGCTTTTTGAATATTCTAATGTAATTCTCAACATTCAAATGGAACATACTTTCTTCTTGTTTAGTATCCTGGTGATTCGGTTGTAACGGGCCATGGGCTTATCAATGGACGAATAGCTTACATGTTCAGTCAAGATTTCACTGTATTTGGAGGAAGTCTTTCCAGCATACATGCCAAAAAAATCTGCAAGGTGAGAAGCTACATACAGCTCCCTCTGTATCTACCGGATGGCGCGCAAAAAAGTAGCCCGGTCTTAGTGCCGATGTGAATGAAAGTTTTATTAGTAATAAAAGAATAACAAATGTTATATTACATTTGCGAAGTTGTGTTGTTGTTATTGAAGAATGTTAGTCCTTGGGCATGCCAGCTGCCATGGGCTGCCGTGATTATGTGACTGCTTGATGCTATTAAAACCAAGATTGGGCTTCTTATCCATGGGTGGGGCTACTTTTCCCTGCACTACTGTGTAGAACCATGTGAGGTGTCACAGCAGCAGCAGTGTGCATGCGCAGTACTCTTCGACCCTTAACCCTTTGGCACCAGAATTAAGAACCCAATGTAGTCTGCAAAAGACCTATGATTTAAATAGCCACCCATTACTGTGCATGTTCTTGGCCTGTGACTTTAGGTGATACAGTAATATCTGCAATATCCGGCACCTCTGGGACCAAAGGTTTGCCAGATATCGCGATTTTCCGGATATCAGAATATTATACTTAATGTGTATCTTAGTGTACCTAGCAACCTCACATTCACGTGGAAGTCTATTTACATGTGCCTATTTTTGCCTTTATTGTTAACGCTACTTTTTTCTGCTTTGTACCGGCCCCTTCCATGACAAAAATGAAATATTCCAGGCACTGCACTGTAACACCCTGTAACAGGTGATGGCAATAAAGCAACTTATTGTACTACACTATAGTATCTGACTACCGCTCAGAGTAACAGGAACAACACGTGAGCCGGTCAAATTCTCGGAACAGGGGCCAGTGCTGCAGGTTAATGCAAGAGTGAAGTATAATGGGGCTCTTTGTCAATTTGCCGGTTAATACTGGATAATCAAATACTGGATATCGCAGATTTTACTGTACTTGGTTTTGTCAGCATCTCACTGTGCATCAACTGAAGTCTTTCGGCATCAACAAGATTAAGCGATGTTTTTAGTAGTTCCTCTGTTTTTGGTTGTAGTGAGCCCAGTGTACAGGTCTTAACTTGTTGAAGTATTTTTGTATGTGTAGACAAATACAGCGTACCTTATTCAAGTGTGTGATGTGACATACCATGTTGAAGATCATGGATCAAGCCGTGCTGGTTGGAGCGCCTGTTATTGGACTGAATGACTCTGGAGGTGCTCGTATCCAGGAAGGAGTCGAGTCTCTGGCTGGCTATGCTGACATATTTCTGAGAAATGTTTTGTCTTCAGGAGTTATTCCACAGGTATTGCATTGTTCAGAATACACTGACAATTAGCATATAAATATGATGTGTTTTATGCCTTTATGTGAAAGTAGAAATCTGTGCATTCCTTCAGTTTGTCCAGAAGTAAATGTACTGCACACTTTCATAGCATGACACTTTCAATCAGTAATCACATTAAGGAAGGAGTTTCTGGTTACCTATCCCAACACTTGCTTTTCATGACGCCCTGAAAAGGAAGTGTTAATTTAGACTATACCACATACCAGAGTGCTTTTAAAAGCTGAAACGTAGAGGAATATCCAGAGAAAATGTGGTAAAATATGCTGTTATCCCCTGTGGCATCGCTATTATTAGAGCATAACCTGACTTTCTTGGTAATGGGTGAAACACGTTGGATAGAAAGGGTGGTCTTTTACTTTTAACTGGAATATCCTGCTTTTGATAGTTAATCACAGACTTGTTGTCACTTCCATCACAGTTATTTCCACCATCTGCAAGTAGTTCCTAGGTAAGTTTATTACGTACAACAAGCAGATGTTTAGATGCTTCCAACTTGAAAACTCACTGCTTGGCTTCTGTTCAGTTTCACCGTTTTTCATCTTAATATGCCATGTGTATGGAAACCTGGAAGTACTGTGAGTGCATGGTATTTAGAAGATGCCAGTTTGTGAAATGAAAATTACTCAGTACAGGCAGTGATTTAAAAAATCATAGAAACTTAACATTTGCCAGGAAATCCGTACAATGATGGATGTGTGGCTGCAACTAGTGGGATATAATTGGTGTGATGAAGGTGTAAAATGTGTTATTATTAAAGTCGGGAATATGAGAAGGCAGATCAAGTTAATCACTTACAAAGTCTTTCTCCTTTTTGGACCCATTTGCTCTGTTACACAGAATGATATTCCACATGACCAATTTTAAATTAAACCAGTTTAGTAGTCTTGAGGGATGTCATGAACTTTCATATCTGTCACATGGAACATGGAACAGTTTAATGAAGAAAGAGGACACACTCTTTAACTTTGTATCTGTGGAAAGATGGCTCTTACAAATTCTCATATTTCAGATTTCTCTCATCATGGGTCCATGTGCTGGGGGTGCAGTGTATTCTCCAGCTATGACAGACTTTACATTCATGGTAGAAGATACCTCTTACCTGTTCATTACAGGACCTGATGTAGTCAAGGTATCCTTTATGTCTTCGAAGTAATATAATACTCAGATCTGTAACATACAAATTTAATATTTAACATCTAACCCTTTATTTAAAAACATTCCTGCATGCAGGTTCAGATTTATCTTTCTTTATTTTTCGCAGATATTTAAATTTTAAGCGCAGTTTTGTTGTGTTAGAATGGACAGGGTTAATGAGTGCCTCTAAAGAGTAATTACTGTTTTGTATGTTCATAGTCTGTAACAAATGAGAATGTGACCCAAGAAGAACTGGGAGGAGCAAAAACGCACACAACAATATCTGGCGTAGCCCATAAAGCTTTCAATAATGATGTGGACGCTCTCCTACAACTAAGGAACTTCCTGGGATTCTTGCCTCTGTCAAACAAGGATCCAGCACCAATCAGACTTTGTGATGATCCATGGTACTGCAACTAAATGATGTAATTTGGAAAGTGATTTATGATGTGGTAATTGCAAGGAAAATTCAGCTTTTTTTCTGTTACGATCTTGTAAGAATCAAAGGAAATGAGACATGGACAAGAAATTTCTGAAATTAATATGAAGGTACTTCCACATGCTGGGTCTTCATTTATGTATGCGTTTGTGGGGGGGAGAGAGATATCCAATTTATGAAAATGTCAAGTTCACAATGTTTCTGATATGTACTCATGGCTGTGCATAGGAAATACAGTTTTATCCCTAACACAGAGAGTTTTGAAGCATAGTTGGAACAGGAATTAGGTATGAGCTTAGATATTAACAGCTAATGAGCGTTCCTCCACTAACCATGGGTTTTCATCTGCATTCAATTGTGCCAGTTATGGTATTTGGCTTGTGCATCCTCTTGTCATTTATGTATACACACAATCAGCTTCAGCACTGGTACATATTTACTGGGGGCAGGGCTGTATAATGGCATCCAGTTCAAGTTTCTGGCTTTCAAATTGCAGTTGCAGAGTGCCTTTTTGTGGCACTGTGTTATGTCTTAAGTTTATTACCTAGTTCTAGTGAAGGAATAGGCACCGCGTGCTGTCGTATCAACACCAGATGGAGTTCTGCTCACCCCAAATTCTCATAAGGCCCTGATCTTGCCAACCGTAGTGTTTTTGCGCAAGTGTAGCCCATGGTTAGTGAGAGAGGAAGACTTGGTGGATTTGTTTGGGCTGCCAAATGAACTACTGCCAGTGCAAAACACTTCTGCTTTAGGAATGAGCTCAACTTCACAACATTCATGGAAGATGTTTTCTGAAATAATAACATATGTATTGTCTGTACCTTATTAGTGAATAATTTTTGTATGTACCTGCCTACCCTCGTGTGCAAGAGGAGCTAGACCCTCTCAGACGTGACCACAGATACCAGACCGTAATAGTACATAGAATGAATAAGAAGTTCCATTTGCTAGTTTCTGCTTCCTTCCTAATTAAATACAAATGTTGTGTGAAGGAGAGAAACTTGCTCATGATGAAATTATGAAGGAAAAGGGGTACTTCCTGTAAATTCATTCAAATTATGTTTTTAGAATTATGGTTTCTTATTCCTTTTCCAGGAACCGTAATGTACCAACTTTGGATACAATAATACCGCCGGAAACTACCTCACCATATGACATGTTGGATGTCGTTATAAATGTTGTGGATGAGAGGGACTTTTTTGAAATAATGCCCAATTATGCTAAAAACATTATCATAGGTTTTGGAAGGATGAATGGTAGAACTGTGGGCATTGTTGGAAACCAGCCCAAAAGTGCTGCAGGTAGGAAACCACTACTTTTATATGATGCAATTCTGAGACTCCTCTTGTGAAGGGTTGAGGCACAATGTGCAAACTGTCACTGTGATATAAATTTCCAGGGTTTCATGGTGTGAGTTGCTCAGATGTCAGTCATTGTGTAGGTTCATAAGTTGCTGCCAATGGTCTGGACAAACATGCTGCCCCCATTTTCTGGGTGACTGCATTTTGTTCAGGTGGATATTAGTCCACATTTTTTAGATGCTTATTTGTAAGGTGCTTGATTCACAGGTTCGCAGTGGCATTTAACATCCAGCAGTGAATATGTTAAATTGCATGACTACAATATATGTGCTGATCCATGGCTTAAGAACTGTGAATTTTCATATTGCTGTTCATTTTTACCGTAGGTTGTTTAGACATCAATTCGTCTGTGAAGGGAGCAAGGTTTGTGCGATTTTGTGATGCATTCAATATTCCCATCATCACATTTGTGGATGTACCAGGTTTCCTGCCTGGCACAGGTCAGGAGCATGGTGGCATCATTCGTCATGGAGCCAAATTACTGTACGCATTTGCAGAGGCAACAGTCCCAAAGATTACAGTTATTACTCGAAAGGTAACTAGCACGGAATTCTAGCATCAGATGTATCCTCAGTTCTCCATTTTCCTATCCTATTATGTATGACATTTGTCTGTTTTTAGGGATATGGTGGTGCATATGATGTGATGTCCTCGAAACATTTAAGAGGTGATATTAACTATGCCTGGCCAACTGCTGAAGTAGCCGTAATGGGTGCAAAAGGTGCAACATCTATTTTATTTAAAGGGAAACCTGATGTCAGCAAGTACGAGGCAGAGTATGTGGAAAAATTTGGAAATCCATTTCCAGCTGCTGTGAGAGGTGTGTATTTATGCACATTTCCTCATTGAAGTACAGTTCCATTAAAACTACAGTGTCTGTAGACACCCAGTACTGTAGTTACCTGAATGGGAAGCTGAGGTACCCCCCCCCAGTTGTAAAGGCTAAGAAATGAAGGATTGTCCTAAGTGTGGGTGTGGAACACACATGCACTATGAAATCCTGATTTAGTGTTCCACATTTAGTAAAATCCCATAATGAGTCAATTTTTTGTGAATCGCAGCTGAAGCCCAATATTAACTATGTATTCCCATATGTACTGAGCTTTGATTTAGTAAGTAGCCCATACCTGGTGCACTATTTTTGACCTTCCAGCATCAGTACTTTGAATTGGTGTGATTATGGTTGAAATGACACTCAGTATTATGTTTTCTCTGCTGGAAGTCATCACCACACAGCCATATGCTTTGGTGAATGATGTCACGTGTTGAACAGGCACTTGCATGCTCACTTGACTCTGGTTCTTTTTCATGTCTTTAATATCAAATCAGTTTGCTAATTGTGACTATGTAATTATACTTATTTGTGTGGAAGTAATCTTAGTATAAGGACATTATTTTATTATTATTATGTACAGTAAGTCTTATAAGAACACAAACAGTTTGTTGTTGAATTTTGCATGGCACCCACTTAGTGGAAACCTTAATTTGGTACAAAAAAAGCCATTCCCATCAGAGTCATTAGATGGTATTATAGAAAATATTTTTATATCACTGTGTCTGTGCTTTTCAAGTGTGCAAGTGATTAATTGGGGACATGAAAATAGGAACTGAAGTCTGGATACTATTAAATTGTTCATTCATGACACCAACAAATGCACCTTTCATATATACAAATAACAAGAAACATTTGCGCATTACATGGAACTCACTACACATCATACAGGAACAAGATCCATAAGGGATTGAAGATAAGTTAGTTGTTTGTATACAAAGAAGAACTACAGCATAGCAACATGCAACTTTTTAACTGTAGTTAATGAAAACACCATATTAAATATTACTGTTTTATTGTTGTGATATATTATACTTTTAAAAATACTATTTTAATCACAGTTTGTGCAACTCACATATTTTACATTAGCTGCAAGAATACTGTAATATAATATGAATTACTTCTGTGACCTGTTATATTTTAGTAAGTCTTGAATCTCTGTGTAGAGCTCCCTGAGGATGATGTTACACCGAAACATTTAGGAGTGATATAAGGTTGTATTTGTATATATCAAAGCTGCCTTTGTTGGTGTCATGAATGAACAATTTGATTGAATCAAAGCGCACCGAATAAATAATGTCAAAATTGGATACCACTAGTACTGGAAGGACTTGTGAGGGTGGTAGTTGTTTACCATATATTTGATTTGTTTTATATTTCATTTCATATTTTGTTAAGGTATGATGATCTTGCTGCTGACATACTGCAGTTAAGATTTTGTATAAAATGAAGTTCCCTTGATCATTTTTTAATAGAGGACCTGGGCAAGTGGAATTCGTCAGGAAACTGTCAGACCTTTCGCTATGGTTGATGTTTCTTATGGCAAGGGTCATAAAGTAGCTAGAGGTTCTAACATGCATTTCACATCCAACAAGATATGATTGCGCACTTACCAGAATTTTCTTTAAGTTGTTCATGTACATGAGATGACATTTCTTAAAAACTTTGCACCCACATACTTCTGGTTACAAATTCAACACAGGCAGATTGACCAAGAATGTGGCATTAAAAATTACAGTGACTAAAATTTCAGTTGAAATTGCTGTTCTGTGTTCAGTAAAAATTACTATGGCACAGTATTTTTCATGTGTATTAACCTTTTAAAGCCTAGCAGTAACTTTACATACCACCAGGTTTAATATTAAAAAATTCTACGTGGTGCCCACATTGCGTTTGTGTGTTTTGTACGGATCTCAGAACAAACAGCAACTTTTGCCTTATAAAACATTAAGAGACTGGTTTTTATAACCGAAGTGGAGGATGTTTACACTGCGATACGCACTGAGTGCTTATATAAAACAGACACGCTTCGTCTTTAAAGGGTTAATGTGCATTATTGCCAGTACTATGTATACAATATTTCAGGCTTTGTGGATGACATCATAGAACCGAGGACAACACGTTGGAGGATCTGTCAAGATTTAGATCTGCTATCCACAAAGAATCTCACCAATCCACGTAAGAAGCATGGCAACATTCCACTGTAAGAAGTTACGGCATACAGTTGATTTTATTGCCTTCCAATCTGAGGTGTTGTTTTGAGAGGAACATAACAGCACCCAGATTGTAAGATAGTATGAGCATGTAGTCATATGCAAATTTCCCTTAAGAAATGTGCCAACATTCCATTATACTATATTAACATTGAATATTATATACTGTTTTGTACATTACTGTAAAAATTATTTGCTCAGAAATATGTTTTGTTATATGATAGATTGTTATGACTCAAGAAAATGGATTGAAGCACAATGTTGTATAGTAACTTGAATGTGTTTTTTACATACTGCCATGAAAACAATTGTATTTTGTTACTTGTTTGTACATTTCTTATCTGTATTGCCAAAGTCATTAATAGTTTCTAAATGGAACATTTCCATTGATATTGTTAAACATTTTTATGCTGCAAGGAGCAGCAATAGCATAGTCAGTATAGTGACTAGGTTAGGGGCTGGAAGATCAAGGATTTGTGGTTCAGTTCCTAGCAACAGCAAGAGATTTTTTTCGCCTTTGTCAAGTGCCAAGGTTAAGAACAAGTGGATCTGTACCTCCACTTCTCCCATATGCCATCATGGCATGGACAGGGACAACATCTGACTTTACCTTTTAATCTGCAAGTGAATATTAATTCAAAATAATGTTCTTTTTTAAGAATTAAGCACATTCGCTGCAGAGAATATTATATTACTACATCAGTGAGACATCCTGCTGTGCATAGTATTAACTGACAGTGAGACTATATCAGAATGGCATGCACAAGAAACTGTTTTTGTAGGTGATTTTAATTTTTATTATGAGATTAATGCACTGTATTCACACAGCTATAAGAATATCCTTTTCCAATTGCAACTTTTAAGGGAAAGCAATTTGTTTTTACTTACCCACATAAAAGTTTCAGGTACAGTTCTCTTCACAAACTTTAACTTCTGTCTGTTTATGTTTGCCCATTTTAGGTCTCTAAGGATGTTGTTTTGGTGTACTTGTACTTGTACTGTGTGACAGTCCTTTGTCCTCCTTCGATTGCCATATTTTGATGTCCTGCAATTAATTTAAAACTTGAGAAATATACTGTTAAAAAGGTGATGAAGGCATGCGTGAAGTTCAGGGCTCATTGCTTTCACATTGTCGTTCGTGACCACATTACATGATTTATTAAACTACAGTTTAATAGGCACACTTACTATTAAAACTTCAATAAACTAGACTCAAAATTCATTCACAACACAAAGGGTCACTGCACGATCACACTCTGTGCAGCAGATTTAAGGTTAGTAACATACCAAAGGACTACTGTATGTAATTAAGACACGACACACCACCATGTTGAGACAGGAAGCCTCTTTCAGAAAAGCAAAGTGTAGTTTTTTTTATAACTGTGTGTTTTATGATTGTTGTGCTATTCATGCATATTGTGTCCGAGTATTTTAATACCGGTGACCAGGACGTTACAGGCTGTGCAGCTATTACAAAGTCACCAGGAAGAAGTAGCAAACCATTGCAGTGAAAAGATGCATTTCTTGGCAAGAAGAGGTGTACTAATCAGACAGCTAAAAAAGACAGGGGTATTTTGATGCACCAGAACTGCTTATCCATGAAAGTATTCACACAACAATACCAAGAGAATGAATAAGAAAATTTGATATCCTGCTAAATAAATTAAAATTAATGCATGAACTCTCAAGAAAATTACTGCAACACTCTTCAGACTGTACACTAATCTTCACTGAGTAATTATACACCTGCATAGATTATCTATTTACTGATCTCCCTACTCTGCTGACTTATCCAAAGTATATGAAGGACAGATTAATGTGGTATGGTTCAGAAGATTTTATCAATTTTATTTACAATCTTACCCAATCAGACATTTCTATTTACAAGGGACCGTATTCATAGTTTTCTGAAAAGTTTTGCAGGCCACCTAA
Source organism: Coptotermes formosanus (assembly GCA_013340265.1). NCBI lineage: Eukaryota > Metazoa > Arthropoda > Insecta > Blattodea > Rhinotermitidae > Coptotermes > Coptotermes formosanus. Next base: position 101,091 of record BLKM01000398.1, on the reverse strand, counting down.
CAATCTCGGATGGGCCACATGCAGTCCGCATGCTGCCAATTTGAAATGCCTGATCTGTTTTCTTCAAAACAAATGGAACTCATGAACATGGCAAAGTTACACTAATCAAAACTATGAACTTGCAGCTGAAATTAAACTTATAACTACAACAACATTCCCACTTACCAGTCTTTTGACACTTGTGTCAGTACACACATTTCTGTTTTGGTGCACTGTCTGTAAAACTCTTATGTACACTAGATGCACAGTGGCTGTTTACACCAGTAATGGAAATTATGACGCACTTAACTGCAGACCACAGATACACACTTTTTATCACAATCTACATCATTTACAATAATTACACATTATTTTTCTTTTCTTTAGAATTCTGTGAGGTTGTGGCATACTACTACTATCACATACTGTGAAGTACTGTGATGCACGCACACACCCACACACACACACACACACACACACACACACACACACACAAATAGGGAGCCAACATTGATTCCTGTGCATAATAAAAATTCCCACCAAATAATTTTATGTACTCACACATGTGAGTACATTGATGTTTTAAAGCATGAAACCCACAAATATGATTGAAGAAGTACAAGGACACCAATAAAATGGGGGAAAAAAATATTTGGATAGAGACCGCTTTTCATAGTAGGCATTGTGATACTGATCACAGATAAAACAGTTTGTGGGGTGACAAAAATAATAATAATAGAGAAAGGAGAGACCACCTTGGGATTCACAGGAGTAGATGTCAGTGACCTAACCATACAAAGTTTATGGCAATGTTACCCTTTTATTCTGCTACGCAGTAGGGTCTGCCTAACTAAACTACTGATTCTGACACATGATGTGTGCTGTTTCGTTCAAGTCTGCCTTTTTGACGCCTCAACCTAATTTTTTTTCATGGTTGAAAGTAGTGCTATTTGCTTACAGTGTGCCACAAAACTGGACTCACAAAGAAGGTTCAAGTCTTCTGGGATGTGATGCCATGTTGTTGGGCGAGCAGTTCCAAACATTTGGAAGGCTCCAGTGCCTTGATATTCAAGATCAAGCAGCCCTTTCTTCTCGGACTGCTTAACTCTGAAGATGGGCTAGATTCTTCAAAACGCCAGCAACTGCTCGCCCAATGACACAGCATCACATCCCAATAAACTTGAATCTTTAGAAGCACCATTTTGAGAACCTGAAATCTTGCAATGACCTTAGAATGTTCAGGTGGCATAATCTGCTTGCTTGGGTATTCACTGTACACTATCTATTGCTAAGCAACATTCTGCACCGGTATACCAATTTCAGCAAAGATTGAACTTCCAGCAAAATTACATTTCATTATGTAGCTCCTCCAATTTTGAAAGCAAACATTTGAAAGGAAAAGAAGGGTGGTTGTGGTGCTTTAATAAATTTGGTGTAAAATAATGTCAGGTGCTTTGCATTTATGACAAACTAAAATTGTTAAGAGACATGCAGAAACACACTTTACCCAGCACAAAACTGTTTGCTGGTTGTGCTCATATATACCAGTGCACCACAGGCATTTTGTTCATGAAAGGGGCAGTGGATACTGAGGGTAGAGGTTCAGAGACTGTACAGGCAGTTTGGTGAGAGCCCGGCTGTGAGATGTGTAAGAGAACTGCCTGTACCGTTATACACAGAAGTGTTCTCATTTAAAGATCTGGTACACGTAGTAAATTGCTGTTACTAATAATTAAATCATAATTGCCTGAAAACATGGGACCAAGAATAAAAGTAGTGTTCAGGTAGAAAATATACCATTTAAAATGCCTGGGACCAAAAATATACCATAAATTTGATGATGATGATCCTGGCCGAAGTGTGATCATGTTGAATAGTCATTCATCTGTTTAATAATGTGTAAACATGGAAAAGGCGCAACTTTCAGTGCTGACCGTAATCATGACACTTGACAGTCCCAGTGATGGAAAGCAGCAGTCGATCACAACTAATACATACTAGTGTTCTGCGAAATATAGTTGTGCTTGCTTCCTTTCCCCTACTTCTTATTTGTATATGACAAAGGGATGTCACACACAAAGTTCTTATGGTGGTTTTCCTTTCTATGATTGCCACTTCATTATCTGGGTAGCATTATTTCAATGTAACTGATTATGATAATACTGGCTTTTGGTGGCTGGTCCTAGTTATATGATGATTGCAAATGAAATTACAGTGGTAGCGGATTTGAAGTGTGTTCTGCATGTACCTCTGCTGATTTGTGTGTCTGACTGTTTAGTTGGTTTGGAAGATGTTGGTGCTGGATGAAATCAGAAGGATAGCCATTTGCATAAACTGTATTTTTATATACCTGTGTGAAATTGTTATTTGATATACTTTTAAAGAAGTCTATATTTTTGTTCTGTATTTGAAAATGAAATATATGTATATATATGTTGTATTTTAAAATTTTTCTGCCCATAATCCTTTTTTTTATTTTCCTAGCATGTCTATAATCCTTCGGACAAGTTTATGGTAAGAATTGCTCAGTGGGTAAACCTCCAGCATATAAAAAATTATACATAAAAAATAGCAGCCATTTATCATTTCCTGAAGTTAAAACATAAAACATGGCTCAGCTATAAATGTATTAACTACATGTATCAATATACTGTTTCTGAGGGACAGGATTGTGACAGGCACATCTCTTCTATATACCAATCATACTACCAAATATAAAAAATTCTAATGGCACAAATGTTTATAATCTCATGAAGGCTATTACACATTTTCTTATCAAGGCTTATATTCTCTACGAGTCCCGCTCCTGAGCTGCAAGCAACCCGCCAAGTTGTGTTATGTGGCCCACAGCCACATTTGTATATTATGTATACCATATGCAAATTTAAGATGCCCTCTAATTTAACACGCACCCCACTTTTAAAAGGAGATTTCCAGGAAAAACATTTTTGCAAGCACATACATTCCACTCTCCATAAAATTTACTACTCTTTTAACAAGGTCACTTGTTCTTCGATGAAAATGGTGTTTTTGAGATTTTTGAAGAATGAAAAATAATACCTTGAAGTTAAGACATGCCCTTATTTTCAGTTCAGAAAAAATAAAAAAAGTGTGCCTTAAATTCAAAGTAATGGGGTATATAGTGTAAAAGTTACGCAGTGACATAGATGGTTAGGTATTGCTCTTATTGTGAAATACATGCCGCCCTCAAATCAGCCCACAATAATGGTTGCGGCCCTGTGCAGAAACAGGTTGGCTGCCCCTGATCTGTGGAATAGTAGCTTTAATACTTTCTTAGATTTCTACAATTGTTACATCTGTAATATTACATCACAGACTACATCTACCTAAAATGCAGACCCATGAAGCAAACTTATTGTCATTTAAGTGAATTACATAGGTTGTTCCATCACTAGCATCTTCACGGTTGATTGCAGTGTTAAATTAAACACTTATCTTGTTAGATAGATAGTTCTCTTGCCTTATAATATTGTCACAAAAATACAATGGATGGTGATGTCTTAAAATAGCCACAGAGGACATATGCAACTTGTAAATGTTAAACAAGGTAACATATTAACCCTTTAAAGAAGAAGCGTATCTGTTTTATATAAGGACTCAGTGCGTACTGCGCTGTAAACACTCTCCACTTCGGTTATAAAAACCAGTCTCTTAATGTTTTATAAGGCAAAAGTTGCTGTTTGTTCTGAGATCCGCACAAAACACATAAACGCAATGTGGGCACCACGTAGAATTTTTTAATGCTAAAACCTGTATGTAAAGTTACCGCTAGGTTTTAAAAGGTTAAGACGCGCGTCAAATGCAGTCACAAAGCATGTTCTGTGCTTTTGTTCCCATACAACCATTGGGTCTACATGTTCTTGTGCTTGCATTCACTCTGATGATTGGGACTCTGGGAACAGAAAGTCACTGTACAAGTGCAACTTCAATTTGAACAATTCTGGGTCTTGCCCAACTAACTCATAGCACATTGTAATTGGCAATGCAGTGCCAACATGTTTATTTTACAGGGTTGCAACAGGAAACTGTAAACTTACTGTGAAATAAGAACATTCCCCTCAGCTGTGGCATCCACCACACTGAATGCAGTTGTCAGCTCCCTGTATCATCCAGATGCTAAACTGGAGAAAGTTACATGATTATATAAAAGACATTTAACATCAACCACACTCTAATGTGACATCTTAGGCATGCATATGTGTTAGTGATACAGGGGTGGAGGGTGATTAAGTGGATGTATATTAGGTTATTTAATTACACTGCATAAGAATTAGTTTTGATTCAGTTCAGGAAGCATACTGTGATGCAACATACACAGATTGGATGCTGTAGCAATTACAGTAGGTACTTAGTGTCAAATCAAATGAATTGTTATCATATTCAAAGAACACAAAGATTGGAAGTGAACATGGCCTATCCAACATGAGATCTGAATAGAGCACCTTGCAAATACACATAGCCCTTGTTTCATGCCTTTTTGTTTTAATTCTCCTTGCCAATATACAGCACTTCTTAATTTATTCCCTCTCATTTTTGGTTTAATACCCTTCGGCTGGCTGTGCTGTATCATGCTAAGCCCTACATATTCCATTATTTCTTGTGAGAATATCGTTTTTCATTTACACCTTTTTCAATTATGCCCACTTTTTCAGGAACACAACTGGAGTGTAAAACAAAGGCTTCGTGTATATGTAAATCAGAAGCAATACTGCCTCAGCCAGAAAGTTTGATTGCTACAAGAAGTAATAAATGAAATACCCACAATGCAGAGCCTGCAAGAGCTGCAGGATCATAACAGTTACAGATCTGTAGTCTACTCACATTTCCAAACAAGGAGCATGTAACGAACATGCATATTTTGCACACAAGTACTCAACCCAGTTTTAATATCTTACAGTAATGATACTGAAAACAATGTTTCTTATGAATAATTTCTATGTACAGGGTGATAATAAAGTAAATACGTAAAGTTAAATGGGTGTATCTCCTAAAAAAATTGCTATATGGCTGCAGTGGGACAATTATGAAGAACTGAAAACTGGCGTGTTGCAACATTTTGCATTTCCTGTATGTGCGTGGCTCAACAACTACCTTCCTGGTCAGTAGACTGTGTACCAAGGACAAACACAATGGCAGCCACAAAGTCCCCAGTCACACTCCTTGTGCTTTCTTTTCTGAGTTGGGCCAAGGAGGACTTTGCTGATCAAAATGAAGAACAATTGATCAAAGGCAACAACAAATTTAAGATACTATGGCCACTGCTCCTTTTGACTTCTTACAGAAGAGGGTCGAGTCTGTGTCTTCCAGGTTGCAGAAGTGGTGCAAAATGCTGTGGAATATGCTGGAAATCTGACAGTAAATGGTAGCATATGAGTTTTAAAATAGTGCCAAGAATTGTAGCAATATAGCATTCCATTCAGGAGACACAGCCACTTGACACGGTGTGTGTTTACTCTCCAGTCACTCTCTACGTAACATACAACATTTATTTACCAGTGCCTACAATACTGAAGCACTTTCTAATCTTGTCAGTACGCATTAACATGTCTTCATGTACAGCCGTGATCAGTTCTGTTTATTTTAGACAGGTGTGTGTGTGTGTGTGTGCACGCGCGCGTGTGTGCGCATGTGTGTGTGTGTGGGGGGGGGGGCATTTGCCAAATACCAGGGAAAGAAGTGTGGGGCCCATGAGATTAAAAGATATAGTCAGTAGCTTTCTCCAAATTGTATGTAATGTTCTTCCAAACTACCTGGTGTCACTTCCCAGAAGACAAAATTCTTAATAGGAAGAACAGAAATCGCAGATGACAGGCTTACCGGCGTCATAAACACAGTTTTCATCCAGGTCCTTCACAGTGAATGGGTTCTTAGATATCAGATTTTTTATTTTATTAGGTAGTGTTTCCAAGCTCCTGTGGCATGTGCATTCTGGTTAACCTTCAGAAGATACTGATGCTTTGAGAATATTGTGCTTCACCAGCTTCAGTCAGCTAGGGTATGCTTACACACCATTAAATCTGAATAGAGGAGCAGATTGGTGTATGTTCCAAAATTTTAAGACAATGATTCAGGACACAGTTTTGTTTGGCAAGTTAGTTTGCTTTACATTATGGTACATTTGTTCTTGAGGTACAGGTTTCGTATGGTATACAATGCAAGTCACTCCAGGTGGTGTAATTTGAACTTCTTTCATTAGGAAGTTGGTGCTTTTGTGTTTCATTAGGTTGGATTGGTGCAGTAGGGTTTTAATACAGTACAATACATTTCATCATCCTTAGTTTAGGCGAAGTTACTTGAATTTAATTCCCATTGGGTTCAGGTAGGCTAGAGATATACGTAGGTAAAGCTTTTGATTTTAATTACATTACATTAGGGTAATGCTTTTGTTAGGGTTGTAGTATGGTAAAAGAATAATGTATAAGATATAATCCAAAGGATTCAATGGCCAAACAGGAACATATTATATTTCTGAGCCTCTTCAAAGATTCAACAGTAATACATATAATATGAATCTACAGCAGTTTGTTTCTCTGATGGTCCAAATTCCTGCCTTTTCATTTCATCCTGGCTCAAAATGTACGCTGTTCAAAACAAATTAAAATATTTACTTTTTCTTTTAAATTTTACAACAGAAGTGAAGGCTAATGAAGCCTAAAAATGCAAAAGTGGCGTACTTTTGCAGAACAGTACATCGACAGAGCCTATGTGTAGCACAGCAGACCCTCCTGTTCACAGGTGTATGCATTATGGCTTCACTTAGAACAACTATTGTGGCAGCCCTCACACATCATGACGCAGGTCCCTTACTAACACGTGGTAACGCTTGCATAATGACATGCGGTAGCTATTACTCGAGAGGCCACAAGTCTCGCTCAGCACATGCCTGGATATCATAAAGGGAATGTACCTTGACTGTGTTTTTCACAGTTTTTATAAATACTTGCTGCCCTCATGGTTTATCACTTATGCCTGAGAAGTACGATAGGCACACCCAAGTGGTTGGACACCATGTTGAAGAAAATGATTTGAGCATTTGTTTCATTGAGAGGAGTTAAGACAAGACATGGGACATGTTACGGCAAGTGCGCCATTAAGCATAAAAAGTTCTTGTATAAGTCGTGATGCCTTCTGCAAGAAGATGGAAAGGGCTTTGTGTGCAGCTAGAGTATGAAGATTGGAGCTGTCATGACACCACACAAGAGGGTGTATTAAGGGCATGCACATGAAAACAAAACACTTTTTCTTCATTAAGTATTCTGTCTTCCAGTCTGCACATTTTTCAAGTGACTGGTTCTCCTAACCCAATTTTTCCCATTAGGTTCTGTGCTTTGCACATTTCAGTTTCATCATTCCCATGATTTTGAAGAATGTAACCCCTGCTGATGGCAAGGGTCTGCTGTATTATGTCCCTAATTACCACTCTTCTGCAATACGCTCTGTCTACATTTCAGTGTCTAAAACTTGGTTTCTCAGGAGTTTCTATGCATCATTACTGCTGTGTACATAATTTGCAATAAGTGTAATTAGTTATGAATTTTAAAATAGCCTCCGAAAGAAAATAAACATACTTTTCAGATTCTGATTCACATTTTGGTTCATTTTCTTCATTGCAAAAATTTGAACTTCATTCTTCTGAAGTCTGAATTGTACTGTATGTACAGCGCAAGCAGAATATCTAGTTAGCTCGTTAGAGGCTGACTGAACATGCACTGTTGTACTGGTGCATCAGGCGTTTCTTTCCTCATACTAACTGGTTGAAAAACATCAGTCACCTCAACTGAGAAAATGAAGCATCTGTTATTTGTGTGTATATAATATTTTGCTTAACAGCAGCTACTTCATATTACAAATTGAAAAACTCTTAATTCTGACATTATTACTGATTAGCAATTAATAGACCTTGAATAATTACTTACTCTGTCAGGTAAGCAGCCAGTGTTTTAAACCTGAGTTTTCACTGCTTTCTTGCTTCCCAACTCCATTTTTTCTATGGAATTACTCAGGCTTGGACACATATGGCGCACATAGTATGTTTCCTACTTACAAAATTGGCAAGCTACTTTTCATAAATAGAGTCAACTTGTGAGATCAGTACCAGGCTTAGTTTCCTAGTCTGCAATTAAGACTGAACTACTAAAACAGAATCAGAAGGCGTAAGACAGCTATCTTTTTATATACAACAATTCATCACACAGACCACAAGCTCATCATCAGTCAAGAAGGTAACCACTTCATGGCACCTGTGAATGAACCTTCTGTGTAGGTCCATGTTATCAAAAAGAAGAGTACTGGTGTTCAGAAGTCTTCAAAAAGTTTCTGTTCCATCTCCCCAACACTTGGTGCTGACTTCCAATCAGCATCAGGATAGTCATCAAAATTTCTTGTATCTCCATCATAACTCACTCGAGGAATTATTGGAGGCTGAAATCATACAAGTTAATTTGTGCCTGTTTGCACAGCAGGTATAGTTTTCATACAAACATGATTTTAACCAATATATTAATAACAAATGTTCTCTTTTCAGCTCACGCATAAAAATTATATTTGTGTAAGAATACACATTTTTAATGAAGAAAAAAATTAATTTAAATTAATGTAAAATTATTTTAATCAGCCACGAAAGAAATGTGATACAAAGTTTGTTGCACCATGTTTGTATATACAGTTTTTCATATCCTACTGGTTCATGACATAGGTGGCAGAGCTCGCAGAGAGGGAGGGGTGGGGTTGAGCCTCCCTAAAATATTCAATACAGATTATGACCCCTACAAATGTACAAAATCATACACAAAAGTACAACACTTATCACCAGAAATATCAAATATGCAATTATTTGTTCTAACATCTAAGTCATTGCTAATCTAAGAGTGTGTCATTTATTTGGAATTAACTTGAATAAAACTGTATCAAATTATGTACATTGTAAGTAGAAGTGGTTGATCCCAATGGCCACGCAGTCTAAGATGTGGGCTTTTGGCCAAGTGCTTGCTGGGATCATGGGTTTGAATCCCACTGTGGGCATGGATGGTTGCCTATTGTGAGTGTTTCTGTGTTGTCAGGTAGAGGCCTCTGCAACAGACTCATCACTTGTCCAGAGCAGTCCTACCAAGAATGGTGTGTCTAACTGATTGTGATCTAGCAACCTCCGAAAGGAGGCGGCCTAGGCCCGATTTGGGCTGTTGTGCCACAGGAAAGGAATAAGCAGAAGCAAGCATACAGGCATAAAGGTGGCTGCCGGCATCTAGCAACTGTCAGCTCTGCCGGGCTAGTAATTCGATACCCGTACTGCAAGCAGGACAGCAGGTTTTACTGAATTTCAAATGTTTGCTGACATACCAGATTTGCATTACCAGTCAACACACTATGACATCCCAGAAGACTTCAGTTCATATTCACTGTTTTCCCTGATAACACTGTCCTGTGCCCACACACCTCAGAATCAAGAAGTTCCAAATCCAGGAAGTCTGAGATTTTTTCAAGTTGCTCCCAAACATTAAGCAGTTTTTTACAGCCCGCCCCTTACCCCCCCCCCCCACCAATTTTCATTAAACGTCTTCATGTACCACACAGACCTATACCTCAAAACATTCTGCAGATTCAATTCTGTGCAAAATATAAATCTAAAAGTTTGTTCTTAAACAAGCCCCATGTCATCGAACATAAGGATAAAGTCGTCTCAGTGTCTTCATACTAATCTTTACCTTTTGTGAAAAGAAAGTTGGTAATATATGTACATAAATATACAAAGTAGTACTTCTAGTATTACCTTCAGTTTTCTGGCATAGACATCCTGCCACTCTATTCCTTTGAACCATCTGTGCCTCTTAACATCTTCTGCTCCATTCTGAAATATAATTTATTTTGACACAAGTTGGCCAGATAAATTCAGTAGATTAGAAGTGCAGCTAGTGGCTACTTTCACATTGTAAATGCAACTAATGGATATGTTCTATCACTCTGAAACTTCAGTAAATCTCATCATTAGTTCAATGGACATCTATGTTTAAAATACCAGAGCACATTACTTTGTTATTGCTTTGCATCATATCTGTGATTGCTTCACATGTACGCAACATGGAAATGTAGCATTAATAATGCACTGCATGAATTCTTATCGATTCTTAGCACAAAATGCATGAGAACTGTTCACAATGGATATGGTAACTCTGCCTATACTTGAATGTTTCACCTCTGAATTAAATGGAGTTCAACCAACTTGGTGCAGTCTAAATAAAATGCTGTCATGGAAATTTAACTTACACTTTATGTGAAGCTCAAATTGAAGTTCATGAGAAATAATTTTAATACAAAAAGAATGGTACATGCTTTGAAATGCAAAGCTCACTAAGGTCTATTACTCCTATATGAAACATGCTTTCATGCAATGAACATTTTAATGAAAGACAAGGAGAAATAATGGGCCAGGATAGCGCAGTCGGTATAGCGACTTGCTACGGGCTGGACGGTCCGGGCATCGAGTCCCGGTGGGGGCGAGATTTTCCGCAGCCATCCAGACCGGCCCTGGGGCCCACCCAGCCTCCTGTATAATGGGTACCGGGTCTCTTTCCTGCGGGTTAAGCGGCCGGGGTGTGGGACTAGCCACCCCATCCCCTCCTCGTGCTGAGGCTCACAGAAGGGTAGAGCTATACCTCTACTCCCCCTCTTGGGCCCTCAGGGCCTGTTATAGGGTGAACCTTTACCTTACAAGGAGAAATAATTTGTGATCTTGGCCCTGTGACACTTGTAGCAAGTTTAGTGTACTTGTGTGTGAAATAAATGAACATTAGGGACAGTATGGTATTCAAAATAGCAAAGAACTCATTTCAAGAATCTGTACTGTTCAGCAAAATGTGACTGTCCACTCCATTTAGAAAAAGATTCAAATCTGAGAGAATAACTACAATATTTGAGAACACTGTTTTAACTTCTGTCAGAATTAAGATTACCATTATCATGTTATTCTTCTACTTAAAAGCTAGTTTCATAAAGGTTTGTGTTAGCAGAGGATGGAGACCTTGGAGAAAACATTGCAATCATTGCACTGCACTCACAGAGGACCAAGACTCCTAGCATTTTCAGTTTATTGTCAAACAAATAAAATTATTTAAACATAAAGAAAGTGAGGAAGGAAGGGGGAGATGAATGGTAATATGGTGGACAAATAAAAAAGACAGGAAAGAAATGCAAGAAAAAGGTCACAATTAGATAAGAAAATGAAAGGGACAAAGGAAGGTAAGACAGGGGCAAGGGAAAAAGTGTTTTACCTGAGAAACCAAACCTGAGCTGGAGCTGCACATTATGACCAGATGATAGGATACAGTTTATGTAACAAAAAAGGGCATTTAAACTGAATTTTTCTGCAGTCAGTACACAAGAAATAAGACAAAATGCTTCACCTGCACAGGTCACTGCACACACTACACTGGTTGCCTTTTAAATTCCATGTAAGTTCATTACATAATACTGTATTTATATACAGAAATGTAAGGGCATGATAAACATTTTGTAAAACTGATATCTGACCTTATATAAAACATACCTTCATATTTCCCAGTCTTTTTGTTCTGTCTTGGACTAGTAACTTTTTTATGAGATCCTTGGCTACTGGATCCAGATGTCGTGGCCATTCAATCTTTCCTGCTAAAATCTTTTCGTATATTCCAAATGGATTATCGTCGAAGAATGGAGGGTATCCAGCCAACATTTCGTATATTAGAACACCTAGAAGTATAAAATTATTTCACTGTCTCAGTCTTATTCATCTCTCTTATCTCTCAGTGGCAAGTCTTCATGAAACACATGTTTGTGTACTTATTATTTACTAATTTGATGGCTGTCCCTCCCTTGTATTTTCATTGTCAACAAACAAGCATTTGAATTTCCTGTCTAACACAACTGCACACTTCTGATGGCTTAGCTACATGTTTCAGTACCTGTTTGGACTGTCATCAGCCTTTAGCATATTGTACACTGTAATTCTGTTTTTGAAAGTTTTATGTGATTAGACTGATGACTGTTCAAATAGGCATAGAAGCATCTAGCTAAGCCATAACATATATACAGTTGTTTTAGACAACATTTGAATGCTTATTTGTTTATTATTTTTACTGAATATTGATACAGCTCTGTTAAGTAACTGTTCCAATACTTACCTAAAGCCCACCAATCCACAGCCTTGTTGTGACCTTTTGACTGGATTATTTCTGGTGCTAGATATTCTGGTGTTCCACACAGTGTCCATGTCCTTAAAACAGATGTTTGAACTAATTACATATTGTTCTTATAAGTGATTTAAACACTAATGCAAAGACAGATTTCATAAATATTTCTGTGTTTGCAGAACTCCAGTATATGGCACTGGATATAAGAAAAATTTTACAGAATGGGTGAACTCTCTCTAACCATATTTCTGATGTCCTTGTTTGAAGAACTGCTTGAATTATAATTAAATGGTTAGGTATGTAACATGGTAACATTGCACTGAATCCCTAGGTCTTGTATACTATTCCCAATTACTTGTAATAAGGGAGCAGTGAAATGAGAATCATGTGTAAATCTAGAGTCCTTTATTTAAAACTAATACTTTTAAATTAATTTCATAATACAATTTTGCAGTAGACAACTATTACAGGCAATGCATGGGATGGTAAAGGAGCCAAATTAAATGAGATAGATTTTTCCTCTTAATTTCTTGTCTAATGGAAAGTAGTAAAATGAACACTGAATCTCATGCATTGGCCTACATGTGAATATGTCGCTAACTATTCCAGGGTTTCTTAATAATATACTACTTCAACGGTGCAAAAACCCCTGGCCCAGGTGACTAAATTTTGTACAGTGGCACCTAGTATTTTCAGCACAATTATTGCAGTTTTTACCTTACATACAAAAATGTGTATCGGTTCACATGCACAAAACAGAAACTGCCAGATGGCAGTGATGTTCAAAGATCACTTCAGAATTTTGGGTTCCCAGTATGGAACATTCTTCATGTGACTAGTCTGGTGTATAGGATTTAGAAAAGGGTACCAGATTTTTGGAAAATTTGTTAACCCATGTCCTACTTAGTAGTTACTTATTTGGCATATTTTTATAATCACATTTAGCTTTCTATCACAAATAATCTACCCCAAAAGTAATCAAGACTTGTGAAGGTAACCCTAGCATGAATGTCAATTTTCCTCAATATGTTCTATAGGCAACGTGTCCATATCACACATTTGGCCAGTTATGCAGCCTATATTTAAGCTGGAATAACAGATTAGTGGGTTGAATATTTATTTACCTGTCTGTGAGTTTCTTGGCAAAACCAAAGTCTGTAATCTTCAAGTGACCATCCCTGTCCAGCAGGAGATTTTCTGGTTTCAGATCTCTGTACACAACTGACTGTGAATGCAAGTACTCTAGAGCAAGTACTATTTCTGCTGTGTAGAAATTGGCTGTAAAAATGAATGCCTGCACTTAAGAAAACATACTTACATTGTAAGAATATTGTGCATATGCGCCTGGTTTATTTATTTAATTATTTCTATTTATGGTTCATTCAATAACACTCAGTAGCTCTGCCTATATGGCAACAGATAGTAGAATAATTAATAATAATTAAATGGAAAAGATGTGGAAGGAACCAGTCATGGATTAGTTTCAGGTACTATACTGGTATTTACCTCAAGGAATTCAGTAAAATCCATGAGTCAGGATAATCAGTTCTCCAGCCAAGACTCAAACCAGCCACCTCCTGAGCACAAGGCACAACCATTTCCGATTGAGGCAACTTGCTCAGTTCATGGGCATGGTAGGTATTTAATCTAAGGAATCGGTTGTAATGAACAGGACGGCATCACCTTGTAGCATAGACATTCATAAAACATTTAAGTATGCACACTTTCTCATAGTGCTTCTAAAAGAACACCTAAGCAAGTCTGTAAGGATTCAAGGACATTATGTTAATATGGGTCAACTGCTGCTTCCCAAACAAAAATTGTTGTTCTAATCTTCTTCTCATTTAGCACAACCACTCTTTAAGTTTGGCCTTGGCTCCCCTCATGACAGATGCCAATTCTATTCTGTCCAAAGCCTTTGTTCTCCCATCTTTTCACACCCATATTCCTCAAGTCCAATTCGACATCATCCATCCACCTTAATCCAGGTCTTCCTTCCCCCCGCCCCTCCTGATTTGCCTTCCAGCAACTTCTTTACTGTCCTTTCGCCATTCATTTTTAAAACATGCCCAAGCCATCCCAACCCATGTACTTTAATTACAGTTACAATATCTGGAGATTTAAACGTATTATAAATATCCTGATCCATTCTTATCCTCCAGTAACCATTTTCATATGTTGGCCCATGTATTTTTCTCAAGATTTATCTTTCCCACATAATTACGGCTCTTTCCCGTTTTTCATCAGGGTGTACAATTCAGCACCATAGGTCACAAGTATTGCTTCAAATAAACAAACAAACAAACAAACAAACAAATGAACGAACAAACAAACAAACAAACAAATAAATAAATAAATAAATAAATAAATGTGTTCTACAGACTTGACTTGGAACCCTGAATGTAATGCACGATGAAAGAGATATTGTGTGTGTGTGTGTGTGTGTGTGTGTGTGTGTGTGTGTGTGGGGGGGGGGGGGGGGTAGGGGTGGAAATCACCAGACTTCAGATTCTGCTACTCAAGAAATGGTTCTGACTGCTGCATTGCCAACTTTTCTGTATAATGTATGAATTGTTACAAATGAACGTTGCGATCAGACAACACAACATTACATTCAGTAAAACAAGGCTACACGTTTCGACTGAAATGATTAGCCATCATCAGGCCGAAATACAAGAATAAAAAAGGGGTATATTTTACAACTGTTTTTCAGGTTCGAGATCTCAGCCTTCACAAGCTAAACTATACATACAGTGTAAGAGATAGAGAGTGCCTGAAATGTATAACACGGAGTTTATAAAACATTAAGAATATTAAATAGAATAATATTACACAACGGGAATCTGCCACCTTGAAGCAAGCAGTGCTAGTCGAACTTGCATTCTTCAATTCAAGAACCTAAAGAGAAAACTTTAAAACTGTAATGCCAGTATCTGTTTTACCTACGTCATATGATTTTATTTAATATTTTTAACGTTTTCTAAACCTCAAATTATACATTTCGGTCGATCTGTATCTTCTACACGACATGTATATTTTATCTTGTAAAGGCTGACGTCTGAAAACGAAAATACTGTTATAAAATACACCCCCTTGATGGCTAATCATTTCTAACCGAAACATGTAGCATTATGCTTCCTGAATGTAACGTTTCGACTGATTGCAATATTAATTTGTATTCAATAATGCAACGGGGATGTGCCACCTTAATGCTTGACCTTCTCATGCGATCGCATAACCAGCAATCTTACCAGTGCTAGTGCAGAACCTGCCGGCATTCCTCAGGTACGAAAACAGCTCACCGCCACACACGTAATCAAAGAGCATGTACAAACAAGCCGAGTCCCGGTAGTGCCACCGCCTTGAAAACAAAAGAAATGTTGCTGTTATGCAAATTTATTAATAAAACTAACTACTGCACAATTACGTTTGTACATTCTCCGACATGTTTCGGCCGTAACTATTCGGCCATCTTCAGGGAGACGTGTTTTTCTTGACAAAGCAGCATATGCTTATTAATATCTATATTTACAGTCACTGTCGTATGTTAAAAGTTTATGTTAAAATTATTGTTGTATACATAAAAAGCGGTTACAGTCTATTAAAATCTGTCTCCAAACATCTTGTCGTCAGTATGTGGGGAGAACCCAGACTGCATTCACGTTGCGTGCATCGCAAGTGCCAACTCTGTACTCTGGCACTTGTCATTCTTACCCTCAGCACTAGATAAATGTCAGTGGTCAGGTTCAGGTCCAAATCAGGAGAAAGGGCCCAGGGTACTCATCGAATAGGAGGCTGGTTGGGTCCCAGACCCACTGATTATTCTTTAGAAAAAGAAAGGTCTTTTGGCCTTGCCTGTTATCGAACTACGATCACTGAGTTGTCCAGCCCGTAACGTAGTCAGTGTACCAACTAAGACACCCCCCCTTCCCCCCCACCGGACTGACATTTATCAGCAGCCAAAGGAAAAGAAAATGTGCCGTCGTCAGGCGACCGCCGGGTTAGCCTGTGGCGTCGCGCCAACCGGCCACCGACATTTCACTCTCGTACTGCGCACACGGTCCTCCGTGTTGCTGTATCAAGTGCTGGGCTGGCGCAGGATACTTACAGATTGACAATGAAGGGGTGCCGGATTTCCTGCAAAATGTTCTTCTCGTTCTTTACGTGTTCCACTTGCTTCAGTCTAATGACGTCACTGATAGCCAGGATCTTCATGGCGCCATACTTCTTGGTAGATTTCTCGCGGCAAAGGCACACCTGTCCGAACGTGCCTGTTCCTGGAACAATAAACACAAGAATTAATCAAATTAAAACGATGGGCAAACTTGGTTAATGTATACAGCATGTAGAGCCCTAAGCTGCTATAACGACATCGCTTTATACGACACCTCGTCTATAGGGCCAGATATTCTACGGTATCAATTAATTCCTCACTGTTAACCATAACGTTACACTACTCGGTTATAACAACACTCGTTTATAACGACACAAAATATTCAGTCCCCTTATTGACGTTATAACCGACTTCGACTGTGTATTTCTGAGACTTCGCACACAGGGAATCTCCGATATAGCGCCCACGGAAATCAGTGAACAAAATTCCCCGTTATGCAGTATTTCGATTTACCGGAACCCTCGATACACCAACCATGAATTGCGCTAAACAAACAGTGGCGCTATATCGGGATTTGGCCGTGTATATCTGTTGGCTGCAGAAGATGAGTAATCCCATATTCAGCGCCGTTTATCGCTCAATTTCATTGTAAGTTCCTTTACATACAGCAGGCCACACAGTGGCTGCCAAGTTTCCCACAGGAAGTACCAAATGGCAGACTAAAATGTGTATTTCTTTAGACAAGAGTTTCTAATTTAATTTCACCACTTAATCGTTTCGAACTCCACAAAAATTTGTGGAATCCGTAATACGATTTTTATGCATGATGCTAAAAACTGGACCACAAATTTAAGTCAGGCTAACATTAAACAATTTTTAAAGTAATAAGAGGTTCCCTAACAAAAACGTAATTTTAAAATATGGTTACATGACATATTACAGTGTTGCACTAATTCAGAAATACAGTCGAGTCCGGTTATACGGACATCGGTTTATACGACACCTCGTCTATAGCGTCAGATATTCTATGGTACCAATTAATTCCTCACTGTTAACCATAACATTATTCTGCTCGGTTAGAACAACACTCGTTTGCAACGATACCAAAATCAGTCCCTTGCATGACGTTATAAGCGGGTGCGACTGTATTTGAATAAGACAGCGTTTGTCAAGTGTAAATGAAACTTGTTATAAGGGAACATTAAAACGGCAATATTTTAAATTATCATTTGTTCTGTTGCAATGAAGGCTTCTTGCAGACCTTTCCTTTTCGCGGAAAGCCATCTGGGAAACACTGCTTTAGATTATTATGGGGTGAATGAACTAATGAGACATGCGAGATCTAATGCACCGGAAGTATGAAATTAACAGAACTCGGGAAGAGCTGCACTAATAGATAGATATATACATACATACATACATACATACATACATACATACATACATACACACATACATACACACACATACATATATACATACATACATGCATGCATGCGTACATGCACACATACATACACACATACATACATACATACATATATACATACATATATACATACATACATACATACACACACATACATAAGTACATACATACATACACACATACATATACACATAAACAGTACACACATATACATACACACATACATACATACATACATACATACATACATACATACAGATTTGCATGAGATTTATATTGGAACCATTTATGAACATTCTGTCTAGAAAATCCAAATTTGGTTAAAATTGGGCAAAAATATCGAGAACTTTGCGTCTAGACCAAAGTACGTTTTAAAGTTACCGGCGACATTAAATCCTCATAAAAGCGCTCTCTTCGAGTGAAATGTTATCAGGCTGTTAGCATAGCAGAGGAGGTATAAACATTACGCGAACGCGCCTCAATATTATATTATACGTACATTTTCTATCTTGTTTCTGTTGCATAGATTTATAGTGCAACCGATATGCCAGTCTATTGTTTTCGTTACTTGATTTATTTGTTTAAAAATATTTATGTGCACCTTTTGTATTAAATTAACTTGTCTGATAGAACCTTATAATCTCGCACCGTCACTACGTTCGCAGTTGCTGGCGTACAAACAATGTTTCGTATCGATTGTGTAAAACTGAAACTAAAGAAATACCACCACTGACGCCATGTTGCGTGTTTTCCCATGAGCTATCACCATACATCACTGTATAAACGTAAAGCAAGCAGCGCTAGTGTCGCTAACACCTCACAAGTTCGCTATCTGCCATATTCTTATTACCAAATGTAACGGATGGAAAGAGTACGATGCTGGAGTGGCGTCCAGTGGTGCAGGGTGGCGCGGAGCCGACGGACACATTTTGATATGTGATAATCTGTTTAATAGCTGGAGAACATTGACGCGAAAAACACAAGTTTTATGTTCACAGAATGCAGTTTTATTATTTGTGGTGGGTAACACCATGAAGGTGGCCTCGTTGACGCAGAGGGCACTGTTAAAATGGCATGAAGTCCTCTCTTGCTTGCCGCGATGTTACACACCCTAACCCCCTCCCCCACTCGGACTGGTGCGAATTCTGAAATGTGTCCGGCGGCTCTGCGCCACCCTGTAGGTTTTTAACAAATTTCATGAAATTTGGTCAGCTGTTTGAAAAATGAAATGGAACCACACAGGCAGGCAGGCAGGCAGGCAGGCACACTTGGTGAGCTCATGTATCTGTTATATATCTGCTACAGAGGGAACTTTGGCTAACAACTGTGGCTACCGGGCCCAGAGAATTCCAAACGCCAGCAGACAGGGAAGTGAAAACCGCCGTGAGTATAGACAACTTCTCTGACACATATGAAATGCATGCAGTCTGCACACTTGGCGGCAAGTTCTAACCTCTCACAAGTATAACCGCGCTGTACAGTCCACACTCGAGATAAGCGCCATGATGCAGGGCTCAAAATACTCCTTTCCCTTTCTTGCAGTGAGAGTGAAGTAACGTGTGCGAGTTTAAAGACAGTCTTCTGTATACCACACCGTGCAGCAGTGAGCAGTGTGTACCTGAAATACTTGGACAATCTTCGGGAGTAAGTCCCCCCTCCCCCCCTCCGAGATAAGGGAAAAGTTCGTACCACTATGTCCGCAAACAGTTTACGAGGTACAGCCCCCACGTTCGCCCGACCTCACTCTTTTAGACTGTTATTTTTGGGGACACTTAAAACCCCTGATGTATTCGCCTCCATCTGAAAATGAAGAAACATTTCACCAACGCAAGTTTTATGCCTGTCGAACGATTCGCAACGCCCCGGGTCCTTTGAAAGCGTGCGACAGTCCACGATCAGACGTGTCCAAGCGTGCACTGATTCAGGTCGGGGACATTTTGAGCAGTTGTTGTGAATTCTGACTTCATAAACATTAAGAATTCAACAGATATTGAATTGGGAACGTGTACTGTAAATGTAAATATCAGTTGTAAGTAAAATATTACACAAGTAAGGTATTTAGTGTTGAATGAAATATTTCAATTAAACTAAAAAAAGACCCATTTCCAGACACGTGTTTGTGTGGACTTTCTTCACCGTTTTGATGTGAAGAACTCCGTCTTGAAGTTCGTCCAAGTATTTTAGGTACACCGAATAAACGTGTTTTCCTACGTTTTGGGGGTAAAGTGCTGCTTCCAGCTTCAGGATGACTGATATAAGATCGGGTGCCCGCTGATGTGACTAGGAACATGAAATGTGCCTTTTATGGGTAGAAGAGTTCATGTATGTTGAAGTTAGTCCTGCCAAACACAAAGCGGTTTTGGACAAAATTCAAAATACAACTTGACCGCTTGGACTGCAACGTGTCACACTCCTTCGTATTTATTAATTTTACATTTTTCAGTGTAGAAAAACACACGGACAAAATGTACTCCTTGTACATGATTTTTCAAAAATATCTTTGGGTTTATTATGCAATAAAAATAATAAGGTTCTATCTTTAAAAATTTATTTAAATACTGATTAACTGGGTTAGTACCATTTTTCGGAAACTTATTTTTAATTTATTTGACCCTGCAATATGCAACGACTCAAAAATCCTAAAACTGAACGTTTTCATAGATATGAAGTGTTTTGAAATGATGAATATCTGAGAAAGTAAGAGAACTTATCATTTCAAATCGTTTAATAACTAAGAATATGTAAAAAAGGTGAGCGATCCCTGTCACAAGTTATCTTGGACACGTGCTTGACAGGCCTAATTTAAGTCAATAAATCCTTTTAGTTGATACAATATTACGCGCGTGTAACAACAACAGTTGCTTCGGGACGGGCACACAAAGTCCTCACATGTTCCGGTATTAACACAATGGGTCTACAATGCTGTACAGGCACTATGCGATAGGACATGGAACAATGGAAGGAGCTGGGTATTGATCAGGAGGCACTCTAGTGCAGTCCCTTCCCTTCCACAGCGTCTGCATGCACACCGTGACTGCGGATTTACCACAGGCCTTCCGTTTCGCTGCGGCAGTATGGGTATTCTTGAATATCTACTGGCTCTTCCAGCCCCTTCAGATTTCCGTTTGCACTCACTTTCATCCCTCTGTGGTGCGCGTATTTCGGAGTGAGGATCGATAAATGCAGCACCAAAGACGCAGAAAAACAGAAGAAGCTTTTCGACAAGCTGTATAAACACTGACCAAGTTCGAGTTCAGGTCACTTTGTAATTGACAGTCAGTCAGTCAGTCAGTCAGTAGTAACCCAGTCCAACAAAAATCATAACTGATAAAACAAGTTTTCTTTTACAATATAGCTACATGTTTCGGCTTATAACAAAGCCATCATCAGGTCACTTTTGTACAAAAAATCTATAGAGAAAAAAATATTATAAAACTTAGTTTTAAAGAAAAGGTAATCATATCACAAACCTTGCCAAAACAAGATAGGAAATATTACTTTGCTTATTCCACGCATTTTGAAAATGCAAGAAACTTATATAAGACGAACAAATGCACTATTCTACGTTTTATTCGTACTATCTTTTACATAGCTGCTACATGTTTCGGCGTTATTATCTCGCCATCTCCACGGAGCTGACAGAAAAGTTTCTACAAAACTTACGGCAATAAAATGGGTCACAATAAACTCACGTACGTCGTGGTATCACTAGTGCAGAATATCACAGGTTTTGGTTAACACGCTACGGTTTCGCCAAGACTATACCGTACCATGTACACTGTTTTGACCAAAACGTGTAACATCCTGCGCTACTGACAGCACAATGTGTGTACGCTTATTGTGACCTATATCATTGCTGCAAGTTTTATAGAAACTTTGGTGTCAGCTCCCTGAAGATGACATGATAATAACACCGAAACATAGAGGAGCTATGTAAAAGATGGTACGAATAAAATATAGAATAGCGCATTTGTGGGTGTTACGTGAGTTTCTACAGGCAGCCAGTATGGGTGTAACGAAATACTGTGGTGCTTTCGCCTAACCGTTGTGCCACGGAAAGGCAAAAAACGCGGTTTTTATATTGTTGACATACGTACATCGCTGCCAACAATATGAAACGCACTTAGGTCTTTAAAGTGCCTGATATATTTGTCCGATTTTAGCCAAATCTGCAGTCTCTCAACAGACTTTCCAGAAAGCGCCCCCACCCCCCCAGTAGCATATTCCACGAAAATCTGTCCAGTAGGAGCCGCAGTGATACGTGCTGACGGACAGACAGACATAACGAAGCTAACAGGTGCTTCCCGATATTTATGCGAACGCGCCTAAAAAGTCTCCCTTAGTCTGGTTTTAGCAACACGAAAATCAGCTTGCAATAGCCAGCAAGTCCCCGCAGGACCATGGGACTAGCGCCGCATTTCAATCAAGCTAAAATTGATAAAGACAAGGACAGAAACACATACGAAAGAACGCGGTGGAAACTGACTTCAGCAGCACGTGTTTTGGATTCAGAATTGCTGTGTGATGTAAGAAGAGTCGACAACCCATTTAACATTTTTATTGAAATTAAGTTAAGAATCTGTACAAAAGATCGACTGAATTAAATGCATATAAATACACCTAAGTTGTGGATTGCGAGAAAATTTGGACGCAAGAAATTCAAGAAATGATTACGTCATTAATATTGAAAGTTCCTACGAAAGAAACGCTTCGCAGACGGATTGCACAGCACTAATTCAAACGAAGTGTCTGCGGACAGAAATTGATGTGAGCTTTTCCTTGTTTTGATGTGGGAGAATTCACTTATGAAGTTCGTCCTAGCATTTTGGATACACTCTCTATATAATACAGATAAATTTTTAGCTTTCAAGGGCGAATCCAGCAAGATGTGTCCATTTAGTACACAGTACACACTCGAACATAAAACGAGAAATAAAGGACAGAGTTACGCAATTCACAACGTACACAAATTTAGAAATTTTATAAGTGTACACATTCGGCAAGTTTATTTGTACCATACCAGTATATTTCTATGTTGGAAAGAGCTTAAAAAAAACGATTTTAAACTGGGCTGGCCCTACGAAATGGCGAATCGCCTATGCTCTGGCATTCAGCCAAGGAAGATGTAATGTGGTACTTGGCATACTGTCGTATATACCATCCAAGCCGAAAGGCCACAGGCAAAGATACGAAACTACCCGTTTGACAGAAGTTGCTATGCGACGCCACCATTCTGCTTTATCTGATTTCAGAGCTCTCACAGGCTCAGCACCCACTGGCTTTTCTGACGATACTGGATAAAAATAATAAAAGTCTTATACATGCAAAATATCCTAAAATATGTGACAAATATCACACTTTGCTGTTTAAGGAAAGTGGTTCACTTTTTGCTGCCGGACTTCATATAAAGGTGCCTCTGTAACACTTACATCACAACCTGGTGGCGGCGTCTAAATTTGCCAGCCCCACGTCAACATCCTCCTTACAGCAGCTTAAACATGAAACACCGTAACACTTAGTGTTTTCCGCGGGTAAACGAATTTCCAGGACTAAGACAAAAACGAATTTCGGGGACTAAGACAAAACGAATTTCCGGGACTAAGACAAAAACGAATTTCCGGGACTAAGACATAAACAAATTTCCGGGACTAAGACAAAAAACGAATTTCCGGGACTAAAACAAAACGAATTTCCGGAACTAAGACAAAACGAATTTCCGGGACTAAGACAAAAATGAATTCCCAGGACTCAGACAAAAACGAATTTCCGGGACTAAGACAAAAAGGAATTTCCGGGACTAAGACAGAAACCAACTTGCAATCCGTCAAACGCAACATATATTCTTTACTGGTGGTAATAGCTACATGTTTCGGCTAATCAGTTTTGCCATCATCGGGCCGTAAATATGCGAAATAAAAACAAAAATTTTACAGCTACGATTTTGTTAGGTTGAGATCTGTCTTTACAATATTTTAATTCTACGCGTGAGTGTAAAAAATATATGAAAGTTCTCTGCCATAAATTTTATTTTTTATGTTCTTAAGTATGGGGCCCGATGATGGCTACATGATTAGCCAAAACTTTTGGGCTGCTTGTACCGTTTTGTTTGAAGGAATGTGAGTTGATGTTCATCTTATTACCTGAGAACAACGGGGATGAAGGACATTAAAGAGTCCGCAGGAACTGCAGACCTAGAAGAAATAATTTCAGCAATGAATTTGGGACGGCGGCGGCGGAGGGGGGGGGGGGGATTATACGCGAAGAAAAGCGGTTAATATGGATAAAACACGTTCTGGCAACAAGTAGTGACGTACACTTCTGTCTGCACAAAGAAAACAGGAGTGGCTACAAACGAAATCACTACCCGACTGTTGATTTATTTCTATGCATTAATGTCTAGTAATATGCAGATTACCTAAAAAAATGGGGGCAGGGCAGTGTCGGGGACACATCCGTTACGTAGAATATGTCAGTGTCGTTTTGTGACAGTGTCGTTTGTGTGTCGTAATGAAACAATGGTTAGCAATGAATGTCATTCCTTTCGAGGAATTGCATTCGTTTTTACAAATTGCCAGCAGCGGTCTGTGATACGAGTCGGCCGCCCGCCCGTACTGTGTCTCTGTGGTCACGGCGGCCTCCTATGCGGCGCTTACGCCCGCTCCAGCACTCGGTTCTCGACGCGTATCGTCTGTGACCTTTGTAATTTTGGTTAAACCCGATTCCCGTGATGAGGATACGACATCGTCGATCGACTCCATGTCGTTCACATCCATACGCACCGTCGGCTCCGCGGTGGAAGTGCTAGCGCCGACGTTGACGCCTCGCGCAGCAGCTTTGCAACCCTATCTCCAGCGCCCTGCTTGCTTAGCGCCGCTCAATGGCCCCTAATTTTGTCTGTCATTTCGTCTTCTTTCTTCCAACACCCGAATCTGATAGTGTTTTGCATATTTACTTTGCAAATGTTGCGACAGTTTGAAGTTAGGTCGAAACTGTCGTCACTTTTCCCACTTTTGCACTATGTTACGGTTATAAGTTCACTGTTTTTGCACTTTGGTATTGTATAACTCGTTATTACGAATCGTTTGAGTGGTTAAACACGCGTGAGGCCTCTCCGAAAGCTGCGTAATGCCTGCCGCAATGGCGGGGAATAGCGTCATTTTTGCCTCGTGCGCTTACGCATGCCGGCGCCGTCTCGAGATCAAGATCGCAATAAGTTGCAGTAAGTATGACGCGTACATCTATGGTCTATCGCTTGATACTATTGCCATGTGCTTGCGACTATTGTACACGTAGCAGTAAGCGTTTGAAATCTACCCTACTTTCGTTACGTTCGATTTCCCTGAAGGACCCCCCATATACCTGCGAACAAAGACGTATTCTACGTCAAAAAATTTTCTGAAATTTGTTAAAAGTTGAGCTCGAACGTCACGTTTGTAATTTTATTATAAAAGTACCTACTTTTCACATAAAGCGTATATGTTCGCAAGCCAAAATTCAGCATTCGTAGCCGCAGTGGCCAAAGACGCACCTACGAACATCAATGCACCACTTTGTTAGTCTTCGTTTAAAAACTATTGCTAAATGTTGCATCTTTTTATAAACTGGTCACATTTTAGTAACTTCACAGCGCAGAACTGCAGAACTCTAGGTTAGGGGTTGCCACAACGCGGCTCGCACAAGCAATTGGTACGGCTCGCGCAAGTTGCGTGTAAAAATAACACTCAATTAGTTTACATGCACACGAGGCTGACCGTGAAAGGTGTTTTGGAAGATCTTCTAAAGAAAGGAGACTCATAACTAACTGGAACTAAACCATTGCAGTAAGATGATACACAGAAATAATAAGCCATCAAATAGGGCAAAAATATTTACTTTATTAATGTCTGGTTCTTGTCTAAGTTGCCTCCTAAAATGCGGGTCCCGAAGCTCGTCTAGGTGGCTACACCTACCCTAGATTAAGGGGTTGTAGACTCGCCCCATCTCAGCAGTTCTCAGAACCCCACATGGGTAGCATGTGCGGCAGTAAATTTAAATGCAGACAGTGAAGCTACACATATCGAATTTTAGGGATGTCAGTCATTGATTTCGGAGGTAATTTGAGTAGGTCGGGTTGGTGTTGCGGACACAGTGACGCAGCAGATCCCTGCCATTCTTTATGAAGGGGAGCGGGTTAAAAAGACATAATAGGAGGATGAGAATTAAACAAAATGCCTACGCCGACATAAGAAAAAAATTTTGAATTACAGGTGAGGAAACATGAAGTGCAATGAAAACATACAAGGCCACATGGCACATAAAAGGAATACCCGTTTTACATTAGAATATTTATGTCCAATATGCCTTCTCTGTCCGCTTCGAATTATTTTAGTTGTCTGACGAAAGTCTATTATCCAGAGTCACGACGTCTTTAAATCAAGCTGCTGGCAACGTTTTCGGCCGTAAAATGCGCCTACTCTGCACACTGGTTCAACTGTATTACAGAAAGGTAACCTGTGGTGACCCAACTTAGAAACAAAGGTTTATGACACTAAATTAATATGATCTAACTCAGAAATTATAAAGAAGACCCAGTCAGGCTGCACAAGGAAACAAAGACATAACGCACAGCAAGACTGAGATATCAACCAATCACAGCCGGTGTTCCTAAGACATCCATAATATCACACAGTCTTGAAACCTGCCGATACGACAGACATAACAAGCATGACGGGTTGTGCTGTGTTTGTGCATAAAATAGAAATAAAATATTAAAATCGGAATTATTACGATTTCAGACAGCAATCGGGTATTTCATAACACTGGGCTGTGCAGTCCCAGAGGCTGTGTTCTGACGTACGTAGCATAGAGCCTTTCTAAAATCCAATTTCATATTGGCGGGGGGTGCGGGGGGGGGGGGGTGGGGGGGGTCGTATTGTATAATATTGAACATCTGTAACAATAAAGTATTAATAAACTGATGCGTCTTATTTGTATTTGTATGCTGTAGGTTTTTGATAACGTGTAGTTACAACACACAAACACAAATGAACCGCATTAGTGTATTAACACTTTATTGCTAAAAGTGTTCCATATTATACGCTACGACACCAAACGTATAAGAACTGATTCCTGGCCAAATTTTATACTACGAGATCTGCGTTCTTCTGGGATATTACGCAGCGTCGAATGGTGATCCTTTACCGACGTTTCGAGACAACATCGGTCCATTTCAACGGTCAAGAAGTAACCGAAACGTCGGTAAATGATTACCACTCGACGCTGCGTAATATCGCAGAAGAACGCAGACCTGTCAACTTCGCAACGGAAGCCTGAAATGGCGGGAATTCTACACTACATAGTGTATGTCAAAGCACAACCATCTGGACTTTACAGCCTGGGCTTATAAAAGATCAGAGCACTGCCTGAAATATTAATAACCTCGATCTGACGAGATGAAATAGGAACGTACGAAGACGATTTCTTGTGAGATGTGTTCTGTACCCTGAAATAAATCAGCTGACGCAAGCCATACATCGCACTTGAACTTGCAGCGCTGCAGAGCGACCTTGCTCGTCAGATTGAAGCGCCGACCTTCAACTCATCCGCAGATCGCGTACTTCAGACACAAGTGGATTGGCGAATCCTTCATGCCCGAGTCTTGGAAGAAGGTACATCTGTTCGCTAAGGATAAGTTTCGTATTTCATGCCTGCGGTCTGACGTTCCAAATCTGGTATTAAGTGTCACACGGAACCAAGATGAAGTGGGGAAAGCAAGACACGCGGCTGGAATTCGGTCTTCCAGCCGCTTAAATCAGTACCATATACAGATGTGCAAAATGCAGCCGTACACGTGTCTCTCGCTTCGTGAGCCTTGATTACTTTTAAGCGGCACATTAAACTCACTCAGAGTTTAATGTGCCGCTTATTCTTTTACGAAGTAATGGGGTTTTTGGACTTTTTACATCGTCCGAAGAATAAAATAACTACAATTAAAATGACGACGTTTCGGAAACTGGTTCTGCTTCCGTCCTCAGGTGCTCAGGACGGAAGCAGAATCAGTTTCCGAAACGTCCGCAAAATAAGTGTAGTTATTTTATTCTTCGGACGACGCAAAAAGTCCAAAACCCATTACTTCACAACATTATACACTGTCGTCAAAACTTTTTACAATTTATCCTTACCCTTTTATTTACTTACACACACACACGCACGCACGCACGCACGCACGCACGTTTCTTCTCATTCTTTATTCCCACGTTCAGTTTTTCCGAGCTTCCCAAAATTACGCCGTTATTACATCCTTTGATACTCTTCGCTTTCTTTCCTCGATCCTTTCCTGCTTCCTTTCTGTCTGCTTTGCCACTCTTCCAGTATTTGGTGTCTTCTTATCGTCGTCTGGTATTTCTTTTGTCATTCTTTCCTATTTCTATTATTTGCGTTCCATCTTTTTCCTTTTCCCATTTATGTGTTTCTTCTTCTCTGCCTTTATTTGTTAATTCTTTCACTGGTCATTTATTTGCATATTTGTACACAATCGGCGCTGCTCCGTGCAAGACAACAAGTTGCACGTGTAAATGACACAACTGCTCCACACAAAACTCTAATAACGGAAACTGTGCAAACTAACAAGTTCAAAGACAAATTCCTTGTACTCTAAAGCTAATGTACAGTCACTGAGAAGGTCCTGAACTCGGTGTTGACTTGTCAGTATGCTGCACCCACTGCCGTCAGTGAAATACACCTACTGTTTCAGAAGCCATCGAACCCGAAATCGGCAAGGCACAGACTGTGTTAAGCCCACACTCAGACGCCTGTGCAACACGTACACGTACAGAATCTGAGCAGTAATTTAATTTTCTAACAACACAGACCCTTCCATTTGCTGTACTAACGCAGCAGCCATCTTGCCACCACTTGCTCACACTGCAACTTGCGTTCAAAAATGGGCGGCATAAGTCACTGTAACATGCAGCATGTCTTACTGATGTTACAGTTGGTGTGTGTGTGTGTGTGTGTGTGTGTGTGTGTGTGTGTGTGTGTGTGTAGCTACTACAATGACATACCTTCTAAGCCGTGTCTTCCCCACTATCGAGAGTGCCACCCGACTTCATTCTTGCAGTGACAAACAATTCAATATGATATAATGCACGTGTTTAAGTAACACGTTCAGTCTCTCGTATCACGCTAGTTCTTCTACAGTGACGACTTGCCAGCCACCTACCAAAAAGTCAGGTGGAGGACCACCTACTGTCGGCAGTCCGTGACTGCCAATCTCATACATTCGTAGTTATTGTACAAGTGTTGAGGATATATGCTATATGTGCAATCTGCGAACGCGTCATGATGACGAACAAACATAACCTGTGCGCTCTTGTGGACAGGGTAATGAATCTTCGGGCGCCACGAAAAGCCGGTAATTTATTCGCCAGCTTAGCAACTGGTAGCGCTACTCCATAGAGTTGGTTACGATCACTGCTTGTTGTTTGGCCTGAAACAGGGCAAGTTCACTCAAGCGGTTAAGTTGGAGGTACCCGATTCAAATATATGTTGCAACGCCGACTACCGTATCGCGGTTTTCTTCAGCCTCGCCAGGCACATTCTAGGACAACTCCATCAACTACGCAACGGCTGTTTACTTTCAAGTCCACTGTTAACTGGAATTCTGCTACTCTACCTCCTGCAGTCTGCGTGTTCTGAGAAATTACGTCGTGTCGCTAGCTACGTACGTCCACAGAAACACCGAGAACTGCTTACCGAAGGTCAAAGCGTAAGTTTGCAAAAACCTTAAACCTTAAACCTTCGGCTATCGCTATGAGAACCTGAAAGCTCGCACTAACAGCATCGTTACGTAAACCGTAAATAAACGGCGTAACTTGAAGAAGTTCAAAGATTTCGGACACGTTGTGAATGAAGCACAGGCGCGCCAAAGGTTATGTTTAGACAAGCCCCTCAGGACAGCATGAATGCTACCGTATCAGTACTAGCTATCAGAGGAACTGCAGGCGAGGGAGTTGAGAAGTTGACATTTTGGTTGTTACAAAACATTACAGCACGTGCCAGTGCCAGCTGGCTGGAAAGCGTAGCGTATTTCTCAGCACCTGTTCACGTAAACTTGTTTGTTTAATTTTAATGGAAAAAAAGTCCAGTCTGCCTTATCTGTCTTCAGTAGCAGGACTCGTGTGCCAACCAGCAACTTTCTCATGCAATATTCTGAGAAATTCTGTACAAGCGCGTCAAATACATGTGTGCGTGGTGGCCTCGCGTTCCCATCCGGAAGACTATCTCCATTGTGCAAGCCAGATTTTTAAAATCAGTCCATCCGTCACAAGGGCAGAGGACTGAATAAGAGATAGTTTCCAATGTCTTTCTTGACAGTATAAGCCTGTCTTGAATTTCCTTAAATAAAGAAATGTGTAGAGAATTTTGACCGGGAAACCACAAAGGAAGCTATCTGTGACAGCGAGGTGGCTGTAGATGGGAGAACGAAATTCAGATTGATATAGGACGAGCGGGGCACGCACATGTGAATTTGACTTCTAAACTGCAGAAGGAGGCACGGCGTACATCCAGAAATTCGTTAATATTCACATTTCGACGTACTGTTTTACTGAGCACAGGGCACACGGAATGCAGACAGCCGTGAGAACATTAGGCCCAAGTGGCAAAGAGTTTGAAGTTCTTTCATAATGCTGTATCTGTTACTGGTGTCTTGTAGTATCTGATAAACAGCTACGCATATAAATGGGGGATACGTAATAGGAAAGAAACGTGGTCACTGCTAAATCAGAATTTCACCATTTCTCAGGACAGACAGACAGACAGACAGACAGACAGACGAAACAAAAATATCTTCAATCGTATGTTATTCACACCGCGCATATTCTTATAACTAATACATTAACCAACTTGTGCACTTGATAAAATACATTCAGAAGTATAGAACTGCTACATGTTTCGGCACCGAGATGCCATCATCAGGGAGTTATTCTGACAAAGGAGTATAAGGCCTGCACGCTTAACTGGGTGTTGTGTCGCCTGCATTAATATGATTAAAATATCAAAATTCTAAAATGTACAAAGGTAATAAACATAAAGTTACAATGTTATAAGTTTAACAAATTTTAACAAACTTTAAATTTACAATGTTGTAATTTTATGTTTATTAACTTCGCATATTTTAGAATTTTAATATTTTAATCATGTTAATGAACCCGACACAACACCCAGCTAAGCGTGCTGGCCTTATACTCCTTTGCGAGTATAACTCCCTGACGATGGCACCTCGGTGCCGAAACATGTAGAAGTTTTATACCTCTTAATGTGTTTTATTAGGTGCGTAAGTTGGTTAATGTATTACTTATAAAAACATTTTCAGGCAGCTCTTCCTAAAGCGGTCAACCGACTTAGTGACATACAAACTTACACAGTTTTATGTATAAAGACGTAAGTCTACGTGTTCATTCCCTCACAGACGAGCTTGTCGTAAACAGCAGCCTGTGAGGGTGTGCATGAAACCTGGAGGTATCTACATATGCGACGCATTCTAGATCTCGGAACTAAACGCAGGTAAGTAATCAGCTTCAGGCTGCGGCCCCTTCACTTCACCTAACCACTGGCTGGGACGTTGGACAGGGCCCGAGCCGTTTTCATTGTGGCACTGATGAGAAAACGCATTTCGTTGCCGAGAGTTAAACCCTATTCGCCAAAACCTTTATGGACTTATCTAGTGCTAATTAAGTGGGGGGGAAACACACACACACACACACACACACACACACACAAATATATATACAGGCGAAAACAGGTACGGCATTTTTGGTAAAAGGTAAAGAAGTCCCATTACAGGCCCGGACAGGCCCTGAAGGTTCCATGAGGCTGGAACTCCCAGATTTCCAGGCAACCGGCACATGAAGGTGGCAAGGTTGTCAGCCCTACGCAGCGGCCGCTTTTACCCCCCAGGAAATATTCCTGGTACTCATTTCTGTTAGAGGCTGAGTCGACTACAGGGTCATAGTGCGACCGGAAGGATTATGTCAATGAAAAATTCCAACGACAACATCAGGAATCGAACCCGCGACCTTCCAGCTTGCAGCACAGTGCCTGAACGAACTGCGACACCGCGTGCCCCACATTTTCGGTAAGAGTCGCAGTAATAGCACCCACAGGGTAGCCCGAATATTAATTTCATACCGCCAACAATTCCACGGACTTTGCAGCTGTTTATAAAATACAGACGGCACGTAATAAAATGGGTCATATCTGGCTGCCAGTGATTCTGTAGTTGCGTAATGCATAGTCTCAGTTACCAGTTCGCGTCAGCAGTTCCTGGACGAAAAGCGACAAGTACGCGCTTCTAATCTCCTTGCCCGACGACTACACCTGCCCAGGTCCATCGCGCGTAGGTTTGTATGTCACTTCCAAGCGTAGACGCACTGTAATTTGGAACTATATTCGTATCTTGTCCCTGTAAACCCTCTCACATCTAAATTTGTTTCGACAGTCATCAAGTCTACCAGGAGTACATAGTCTTCTGACACGTGACACTGCGTAGTCTGGTACAAATATACCGGTGTTTCGGAACAAAGTCTTGTTACTTTCTTCAGGATTCATTATTCTACCCATGAAGAGAATGGCAGTAGCTCTTCTACCAGACTACACGGTGTGACATCCTGCGAGTCCATAATGTTCATAGACACCGCTGTGACAACACCAAAATACGCAAACCTTCAAAGGTTTCCCAATAAAGATTCAAGTCTCCTAAGCACATCCCAGACAACGCGACTTCATGTTCAACAACACTGCTGTAACAGCCCCCAGATCTCGCATATCCCACTTACTGCCAAGTTAAGGTCGTCTATACTCGGCTGCAGCCAGAAGCCCCTTGGTCGCCCCGCCAGGGCTGTGGAGTCGGAGTCGGAGGGAATTTTGGCTGGAGTTGGATTCGGTAAAAATGCACCGACTCCGACTCCGACCTTGACATAAAATCTTAAATAGATACTAGCTAAAATAACCATTAGACTTATCCTTAAATATCGGTTATAAATCTAAAACGCAGCCTGATGATTCACGTGGTGGTGATGAAATGTTCTAAGGTTTACCGTTATTAGTACATATTGAGCTTTTATGAAGGAGTCGGAATCTGAGTCGGAGGTTCTGTGTAGCGACTGCACAGCGCTGCGCCCCGCAACGTAGGCCCACTTCCTGTCAGTCTTCTAGCCATTCTCTTCACATGAAGATTTGGTAACGATTTACGTCTTCCTCCATTTTGTTTATGATTTATTTAAAGGCGCTGTCAGTGTCTGACACTATACAGCAGTGGCGTGCAACGTGTGGGCCACCGGACTTATACGTCTTCCGGCCGCAAGATTTTCGAAGGCATGTAATTTATGCTGCTGCCCCATCAGAATGAAGGCCAAGTTCTTCGTTTATTTGTAAACTTCACACACACACACACACACACACACACACACACACACACACACACACACACAGTTAAATTTCGTAAAAATACTGAAGTTGTAATGGGATTCGTCCATGTTACACGCGTAAACATCTTATATCGAAACTTTTACACAGAGAGAGGAATAAGAAAAATACAGAGCGGTAAGGCTACGCATTCCCCTCGCTCTCTCTTTTTGCAGTACAAGCAAGCGTATTTTAGTCATTACTTTATAGAATGGAATTACGTGCGTGTCTTAAAATATATCAGTGACAAAAGACGTGGAAAACTTATTTGACGGCTTTCTACATTTAAACAATAAAGTAAGCCCTAAATATCAAATCAGTTTATGTGTTTCTTGCGGGGTGTTTAGTTGAAGTTGAAGATTTCTGGATTTTAATGTTAATTTAGACGTGTCCTATTTCTATGATCATCCCCATCGGCGCTACAACCCATAGACAGTCTTGGCCTCCTTCAGAAGTTCCCTCCATTCTTCGACATGCATGGCTGTTGCCCGCCAACTCCTTATTCCCAGCATCCTTGCCTCCTTTCCTGCACCATCCCTCCACCTGGCGCGCGGTCTTCCCACCTTTCTTGATCTTTCCGGTTGCATATACATCAGTCTCCTAGGCACAGAATTTTACTCCATTCTTGTAACATGACCAGCCCATCCTAGTCTTGCAATTCTGATTATCACTGACAGTCTGGGCTCTTTGAAAAGACCGTACAGTGCTTTGTTGTATCTACACCTCCACTGGTCACGGTCCTTAACAGGGCCGTATATTCTTCGAAGAATTTTCTGTTCAAACACATCCAGCATCTTCTCGTCCATTCGGGATAGTGACCAGCACTCGGTTCCGCACAAAACTATGGGCTGTACCAGCGTCTTATGTAATAAAATCCTCGTATTTATGGATATAAAATTAGATCTCAAGTGTTTCTGGAGACTGAAATAACATCTATGTGCTACTGCGGTTCTATTTCGAACTTCTTCTGTTATCACCCTCAGTTAAGTACTCTACCCAAATAGGTCCACGTATGTACGTGTTCAAAAGCGTAGGCCCTGTTTCCAAAACAGGTTTGTCCATCAATCTTCTTGTGTTCAAAGCCATATATTTTGTTTTATTCTCATTTATTTTGAGCCCAACCTTCACAGCTGCAATTTTTAAGGAGCGAAATTATTCTTCCAGATTTTTACGGTATCTAGCTATTAGAACATCATCTGCGTAAGCAATTATTTGCATTAATTTTGCAAAAATATGTCCGCCAGTCTGTACATGTGAATCTGTGATTGCCTTTTGTAGGGCTGTGTAAAAAAGGAGACATGCCAAAGCATCTCTTTGCCTCAACCCATTTGTTACACCTCAGTGGATCAGAGAAGCAGTTCGGCAAACGCATGCTAGGTGATGTGTTCCATTGTTGCTCTCACCATTCTGGTCAACTCATCTGATACGCCTGGTTCATTCATCACTTTATGCAGCGCCCTTCTGATGACCAATCATGTGCTGCTTTGAAGTCAATAAAGAGGAAGTGTATGTCAGTCTTACTCTCGTGCGACTTTTCTAAAACCTGTCGTATGAAAATCGGGCACCAGTTGTTGATTTACCCGGCCGGAAGCCATACTGATATGATCCAGTTTGTGCTTCAGTGTGTGGGAGCAAGCGTGCGTAAATAATATTAGACAGAACTTTATGTGTTGTATTTAGCAATGATAAGCCCCTATAATTTGCACATTCCAAAACATCACCCTTCTTGTGTATTGGGCATATTACATTTCTTCTCCACTCATCTGGTATCTTCTGTTGTGCCCTCACCTTCCTGATCAGCTCATAAATCCGTTTTATAAGGCTTTCTCCACCAAACTTTATTAATTCAGACGGAATTGTGTCTGTACCAGGAGATTTATTATTCTTCATTTTATGGAGTGCCTTGTGCACTTCCTCCATTGTCAGTTCAGCTGACACCCTGTGCTGGCGAGGGCTCACAAACGTACGTACGTATTGTTCCCTTGCTCAGCGCATCATCAAAACGTTCCCTGCAATGTCTGACAGCGCCTTCTTTATCTGATAATAACCTTCCTTCTTTACTTTTACATGCGGTTGTCCTTGGCTTAAAGTTCTGTCTTGTACATCTGACCCTTTCATATATCCTATTTTTATAAGGACCAAAATACGTTTTTGGAGGATGCTACATTTACGTGGAAAGTGTCTTCATTATGCAAAGGCTGAAATAATGAAAACACAAAAACAATGACATGGCACTGGATGTATGAAGTTTAAATCCTAGTTCACAGTCAGCCGACGACTTTAGGTCTGCAGGATGAGTTGCTGTATCCTTAACCCTATATATCACAGACGTCAATCCAGCAGTATCCAAAACACGATGACAACCCGACGGTACAACTAAAAGTATTTCGTTTCGTAGTCCTTCCCTCTTCTACCTGTTCACAGCAGGTGTCGAGGTTGTTTATTTGCACTTGGTCACACTCAGACACACACCACAGTCGGTAGGACTCCTCTGGACGAGGGATCGGCCCGTCGCAGAGATCTCTACCTGACAACACAAACACTGTACAAGAGACAAACATCCATGCCCCCGGTGGGATTCGAACCCACGATCCCAGCAAGTGCTCGGC
This sequence comes from Coptotermes formosanus, assembly GCA_013340265.1. Classification (NCBI taxonomy): domain Eukaryota; kingdom Metazoa; phylum Arthropoda; class Insecta; order Blattodea; family Rhinotermitidae; genus Coptotermes; species Coptotermes formosanus. The sequence goes on along the minus strand of BLKM01000398.1, from coordinate 65,334 downwards.
CGCAGACCTACGCCTTAGACCGCGCGGCCACTGGGATCGGCCATAATTAAATTGTACTTTATTATTGTACTGATCCCCCCACTGCTTGTACGTGTGATGCGAAGACACACACCGCGCTTATCCTCTCGTGGGAACTCTGAAATCCTCCTCCTGCTGGGAAACAAGAAGCTGCCTGCCCAGCGCAAGTTCACAGTTGCCTTCGCGAACAAAGGGCGGCGCCTTAAGGCTGCGGTGCATCCGTAGCGTCGGCTGCGGGGGCCCTTCTTCACTTTATATATATATATATAAAAGATGACTGCGGCCAAACTGGAGATGCTGACACAAAAGTTCTGTCAGTTTGTGTACGATTCCTGTTACGCAATTCTGTTAAAGACGGTTCACTGCGTGCGACGGCGACAGCAGTCCGTGGCACCAGTCCAAACAACTGCTAAGCTCATTCGGACGCCTTCCAAAACAGCACTCACTTCGGGCGAGGTCAGTGACGGATTTAAGGCGTCTTCTTACGATACGGAGCGAAAGACAGTGGCATGACCCAAACACTGATGTAAGGCAGGAACTGGTGGGGCCACAGGCAATGATATGGCAAATATTTATGTTCCTATATTCCATGTTAGCTCAGGATAGGGACAGGTGGCGGGCTCTTGTGAATGCGGTAATGAACCTCCGGGTTCCATAAAATGCGGGGAATTTCTTGACTAGCTGAGAAACTGTTAGCTTCTCAAGAAGGCCTCTGCTCCATGGAGTGAGTGAGTGAGTGAGTGAGTGAGTGAGTGAGTGAGTGAGTGAATTAGTTAGTTAGTTAGTTAGTTAGTTAGTTAGTTAGTTAGTTAGTTAGTTAGTCCATATTATGCAAGCAGATATTCGAGCCACAGACGAAGGACGCAACTCATACCCGCGGTATGACATCCTGTATTATCCAGCATCGTCAGTTAAGTCTGAGTGGAATATTCAGAATTCATGAAAGCACAACTGCCTACACAAGTTTTGTTTGTAAAGGCCAAAGCAAGAGGCCATTCTGCAGGCGTAGGCACATGAAAGGATATCAGAAATATAAAGTATGGGTTTTTGAACTGGATGGAGGTAAGGCCAGATGGCTGATATGAGAAAATTCGGGGTCGCAAAATATGATTTCTTTACCAGAAGGAAAAGTTGCCCGGGTCGACGCCATGATGCCATATGGACGAGGGGATTTGCAGCTCCGCTTACCTGAATCTGTACCCTCGATGAAGATGATAAGCTTCAAGCCCCGGCTGCTTTATCCCCCAGGAAAGCGCTTCGGGTACATATTCCATATGATGCTGGAGGGGCCCCAGATTCGGTCTGGACATTGGGGACCATAGAAACCTCTATCCGTGATTTGGGGCTGCCGCCGCGATGCTGATGAGATCTGCGTTCTTCTGGGATATTATACAGCGTAGAATGGTAATCTTTTACCGACGTTTCGGGACAACGTGTCGGTGCCATATTTAAGGGTCCTCTTGGACTTCTTGACCCTTGAAGATGGGACCGACACGTTGTCCCGAAACGTCGGTACAGGATTACCGTTCTACGCTGCGTCATATCCAGAAGAACGCAGATCTCGGAAACATCTCTTTTCCCTGTCGGTAACCGGACGACGTTGCCCGGATTGTCCGGCCTGTAACCTACTCGTTATACTCTCTTGCTAAGTCAAAGTCACCCAGTCAATAAGACAATATCCTGCCGAGCAGAGGCTTGTCACTTCTCAGCCACTGCAATACACGTGACGAATTCTTATATGGAGTCAGGCACAACAAGTAGCTTGTTGGCCTTAAATCAGACTCTGCTTACTCCTACGCCACAACTGAACAGTCACGAAGTCTCGCTGCCTAAATCAATCTACATCTTTGGGTCAGTAACGATGGGTGGGAACGGCGTGGACCTGCTCATTATAAAGGCAGAAGCGCCAGCCTGTCTGCCCCACGCAGTTACAGCTTGCTCCTTAATACAGCAGCTTGTTGCCACGCTGAATTTTTCTAATACAAAGAAAAATACGGCATGACTGTTATTTATTTAAATATCCGGGGATAACCCTAATAATCTTCACCAATCTTAAACAGCATGGGGACGGGGGGGGGGGAGGGGGAGGATAATGTCAGCATAAGAAGAAACACATAATGCAATTCCAGATAAGTTGTACAGCGTACATTAAGATAAGCCTACTAGAATAAGCAATATCGAATATTAAACTGGAATTATAGATCACAGATTTCTAGAGAGTAAAACTAAAAGCGTATTACTGTTCTAACCTACGTAGTTTGAAGATCACAAATGGGAAAATGAAATTAAAGGACAGCAACAGCAAGCGTGCCGAAAGTTTACGAATGGGTTCGGCACAGACGGTGACGGTGCTTTTGTGACAACTGCGATTAAATTTTGGGTATAATTTTTGTACTGAATTGTTTTAACAGCTAACCATCTGTGTTCTTAATAACATTACGTATTAGAGGAAAAATAATGAATTTTTTAAGTATTTGTGGTTCAGACAATAGTGGAAATATCTGTTGAAGGTTGCGCAGATGTACAGGGCGGCAGGCGGGCACCCAGCTTTCGATGGAATCTGATGCATAGGTCCACATGGTAAAGAAGCGTCTGCCATGAATGTGGAAGCAGCATCATACTCCGAAACGTTGGTATTTTTTACCAAACTACACGGCGTCACTATTCAGAAAATAACCCCAAATTTTCATAAATAGATATATATATATTTTCTGAATACGCTTGCCGAGACAAAAATTGCTCTGAATTTCACGCACACCTCCGCCAGCACGAGCAGACTCAGGTTAGATGTTCACGAACCACGTGCAATGTCAGGGCCGTAATGAACAAAAATAACACTGACATTTACAGCTCAGTCACGGACACGCAACTGTCAGTTTCCTCCGTCTTTTATGCTAGGAATCCAAATTGTTCTCGCCCATGCGATGCATAATAATCACACAACACACGCGTTAAAGGAGAACCACCCCAAATTCTGTCCCCTAGTTTCGGCTGTGCTTTAGTGTGGTTCCTGTCAAGCAGCACTTTACTAAAGGGCCTAAATTAACGTCTGCTCTCTTTTTTCGTCTTTGGACAGGCGTTTATGAATTTCTATATACGGCACTTCTTTCATACGAGAATTAACACGTGGGCTATAAATTTTATTCACATTAAATCATTTTGAGGCCAGTTCGCAAAGCGTTGTGGGAAAAGTGACTTTTAGTTTCGTCAAGCCTGTCCGTCCGTCTGTTCGTCTGTCTGCGTGGAACAACTCGGTTTGCAGTGGAAAGATTTTCGTAAAATCTTTTATTCGAAATTCTTTACCAAAACTTGTCGACACGTTCCGCTTTCGGTCAAAATCTGACACGTGTAATAGATACCTTACATCACCACTATTTTGTAAAAATGGGACAACCCAAACTTCACACCAATTTTACAGCAGATACAAAAAAAAAATTTAAAAAAAACTTTCCTCTTTACTGCAAAAGAACTATTTCAGCTGTCAAGTGATAACGATATTACCACTTACAGCTCTGTCAAGTGATAACGATATTACCACTGACAGCTCTGTCAAGTGATAACGATATTACCACTGACAGCTCAAATAGTTAAAATACAGTAAAGAGGAAAGTTTCTTGAAAACCTGTTTTTTGCTTCTCTTGTAGAACTGATGTTTTGTGGGTTGCCCCCTTGTTACAAAACAGGGGCGACATGAAGACGTACGTACATTTAAGGTGCCTTGTAGTCTACAGTACGGCTAGGCATGCCGCATAAAAAGTTACCAATCTAAATACAACACGTCATGTATCACCCCACGCGAAGAACAAAAGATATTTCCCAACTTGTAAAGACTTCTTTATGACTCCAAACCAACTGATACCCTTACAGGCCTACCATTCGAGTAATTTGGCCAATATACGCAACATATTTCAGAAATTTCATTCACCAGTTTTATTCATTATAAGGCCCAAATTATTTATGCCTAGGGGCTGAAACATATTTTGGGGTGTATATCGCTCGTTATTCGCTACAATACCTTAGTCGTGCTGAACATTTCTCCAAAACTGATGTCAACGACACCCGTCAACATGGCGAATCACGATGGCATGTGGAAGTTCGTAAGAAAGTGGACATCCGGTGAAATAATGTAGCATGCACTGTCACCTTCGCGTGTCTGAACACTCGCGCAAAAGAAACGCACCCTTTCAAGCACTGCCATGCACGCAGTATCACCGACAGTGTTCATCAGCGTTACGGTTTCCAGGACGCACACGCCGATACTTCGTCATCAATAAACACAGCGCGCCCCGCAAAATAACGGGACTATACTGCGTAGCTGATCCCAGTAGCCGCGCTGTCTAAGGCGTGGGTCTGCGGCCGCTCGCGTACTGGGATTGTGGGTTCGAATCCCGTCGGGGGCATGGATGTCTTTCTTTTGTGAGTGTTGTGTGTTGTCAGGTAGAGGTCTCTGCGACGGGTTGATCACTCGTCCAGAGGAGTCCTACCGACTGTGGTGTATGTCTGAGTGTGATCGTGAAGCCTCGGTAATGAGGAGGCTCTGGCCCAGTAGGGGGCTGCTGCACCATGGGGGGAAAAATATACCGCGTAAGGCTGTTCGCTCTACCTACAGAATTTGCCTATACGGATGCAAAAGTGGAAAAATGTAGGCATTAGTGTATGGTGGTATAAAGCCGAAACCAAACTTAAACCAGTATTTCCGTATTTGAAATGTATAAATTCATACTAAGCGACATTGTTACAACCACAATAAAAATTTTCGTACGGACTACATAAAAAACACTGACCCACTATTCATAACCTTACCGGACATAACACATACATTTTAGTGTGTTTTACTTGTACACTAACACACTCACGGCTCTAACAGGAAATACTTTCTTCAGACTGACTAGTGCAGTCGGTATACGGAGTAGGTTACGGGTTGAAAGGTCCGGGGGTCGAATGTGGAGACTTCGCTGTTATTCAAAGGGTCCAGGCCGGTTCTGGGACCCACCCAGCCTCCAACTCAATGCGTCCCGGGATCTCTTCCTGGGGTAATCGGCTGGGGCGTGAATTGAACCACACACCTCTATCTAGTGTCGACGTTACGAATAAGTGGAGCTGTAACTCCACTCCCCTTATATGCCTCCATGGCGTGGACACAGAAAACTTTGATTTCAGGTTTCCGACGCGATGTTGATGAGATGTGCACTGTTCAGGGACATTACGCAGCGTCGTATGGTGATCCTTTACCGACGTTTCAGGACAACGTATCGGTTCGATCTTCAAAGGTCAAGAAGACCAAGAAACGTCTGTAAAGCATTAAAACACGACGCCGCGTAATGTCCCAGAAGAGCGCCGATCACAAGGAAAACTTTACCTTTCTGCAGGTTATTGTCTAGAGTGTGTGTCCCCTTATCCTAGCTGTTCTCGTAATAAGTAGGAACCGCGGGGTGGTACTTTGGTTGCGGTCTGCATATAAATCACATTACTGAAGAAGTGCGCGTACATTATGTTTTATACAACGCTCCGTTAGTGATGCGACATAAATGTGGAAGAGATGGAGATGAAATGGCGCACTATGAAGAAAGAAGAACTCCAGGCAACTCACCAAGTGACATGGGCAGGATAATTAATTACCTGCCATCCAGTATATAAAGAAATACAGCCTTTCGGCGCCTTCTCCAACACATCCCGTATTTTATTTTAAGTGATGTCGTTCTCTAAAACTGGTTATTTGTCTGGTTGTAAAACGTCGACGTTAAGACCCTTGACAAAAACACTGGGCATTCTAAATTGCCCTAATCAAGAAGAACCAACAAATTTAACAACTACCTTTAACTACTGTACAAAAAAAGTAAAGGGACCCCTATACAGGCCTGAGGCCCAAGGGGCTAGAGGTATAGCTGTACCCTTTCGTTAGTCTCGGCACGAGAGGGCAGTGGGGTGACTAGCCCCACGCCCCGGCCGCTTTACCCCGTGGAAAGAGACCCGGTACCCATTGTACAGGAGGCTGGGTGGGCCCCAGGGACGGTCTGGACAGGTGTGGGGAAAATCTCGCCACTAACGGGATTCGATTCCCCGACTGTTGTCCGGGGATCGAATGGCGAGTCTTTATACGGGCTGCGCTATACCGGCCCGCGTAACCACTGTATTTCCGTAACAACAGTTCGGATTACAGTGTTGAAAAAATAGTGTGTACTGTGATGTGACGTCGTGTATTTTGGCTGCTTGTAACCGACGTTTCGGAAATAACTTGCTGGATCATCACTAAAGATTCAAGAAGCAGGTTACTCCGAAATGTTGGTAACAAGCTGGCTGACTACACGGCGCCACATGCCTGAAGACAGCAACATATTTTCATACTGTCCCTTTCACGATTTTCACAAAAATCCACTTGTCTCCTGTTTAACTCCTGTTCCTTCAGACGATCACGTCACAATAAGTTTTCTACAAAAATTAGCCTGTCTTTTTTTCTTGTGGAGAAGGGCCCCGCAGCAGACGCTATGGACGCACCGCAGCCTTGAGGCTCCTTGTGCAACCCTGTGATGAAGATGGTTAGTTTTTTTTCTTTTTTCCGTGTAATCGAGCACCAGTGGAATGAAAATGACAGGGGAAAGCCGAACTACTCGGGGGAAAAACCTGTCCCAATGCCACTTTGTCCACCACAAATCCCACATGGACTGACCCGGGATCGAAACCGTGCCTCCGCGGTCAGAGGCCGGCGTGTAACAGCCTGTTCTTTGTAATGTAAGTATACTGTGTTCTTTGTGAGGTAAGAAATCAGTCCTTATACATAATGAGTATTACTGTAAACTTCAAAAGGTTAATATGGATTTTTAGTTCGCATAAATCCAGCATGATCACACTGGCACAATTCCTGACTTCAAAAAAGAAAGGACGATTTTCAAAATTCTTCGTAGCAGTTTTTCTCCATTCCGCATTAAGTTCAAACCTCCTACGAAGCAATATTTTTCTTTACTCATATAAACCTATGTTATATGTCTGAAAGTGAGACACGTTTCACAGCTCTAAGGTAAAAAGAGTAGGCGTAAGAACAGATGCACATATGATGCTCTGGGCTTTTACGCTGAGTGGTAAAAAGTTATCGACGTTTCGAATGATCGTAGTAACGTATATTACGGAATACAGCAGTCCAAAGACGGCACTCTTCTTGAACTCCTTGACTGTAAAAACGAAAGCATTACGATCGTTCGAAACGTCGGTAACTATTCAGTCGACATGGCGTGACAAGCGAGAAGACTTGAATCTCATACTTATAATCCTTCGGAACCCTAACATCCACCAGTTTACGACGAACGTATTTAGTACATGTTAGGCTGATGTTTGCCTCTATTCAAAGTTAGATAAAACTACATTTTACATATTAACAGATGTTAGACATAGCATTATGAGGAGTGGCTTAGTTTCCTATGACTATACTTTCTATGACCCGTATAAGGGCAAAAAGAGAGACCGTTGGCTTGCTGTGGTACAGAACAGAAAATCCTGCATCGCTCTCTTTATGGCGCCTTTAACGTTGCCAACACGCTTACATGAGGAAGTGCCAAGAGGAGCGAAACACTAAAAACGCTTGACGGCTCCTCAGATTGTGACCAAAAAAGCCTGCAAAACAGGACGCGGAAATTACAGCAAACCCAAACTGAAATATAGGGAAATAAATTATGAATCCAGCCGTTATGTAAACGGCCGTTGCAGCGTCGTGTAATCGTTAGACTCTGCCGTCGTTTATTGCGGACACAAACCTATTCTCGCAGTGATAATAAGCAATGCATATGGCGTCTGTCTTCTCTTAATACTAAGAAGGTAACTGATTTGTAGCAGTATAATTTCACTAGTTCTTAATCTCAACAATAAGTAGAAGTTAGCCAACAGCTTCAAGCTGCGGCCACCTCATCCCCGAGAAAATATATTCTGGAACACATTGGACAGAAGGCTGCGCGGACGCACAGCGAGTCAGGATGTTCTATAGAAGAGATAAACCTGATGCCCCTCCTGGGAATCGAAAAGAGTGGGCCCTCGATAACTACAAAATCAACATTCGAGACTTTAAATAAATAGTGGGACTTTCTAACTTCAATTCTATTAAAAACTCATCATAAAAATGTTAAATAAATTTTGTCTGAAACGTCAGAATGAGCCTAATTTTAAATTACACATATAACAGGAACTTCTAAAATTTCTACTTACATCGTGAGTTTCGACGAAAAATACGAACCTGTCTTCATTCTGCCCCAAGGGTTAACGCTTACCTGCAACGACAGAAAATTTCGCATTATTATGTTAACACTGACACTACATAAACTTAACACGGAATGTACTCATAACCAATACCATGACAGGATTTGTGGGGAAGTGGATATCTAGATTTAGGTTAGTTGCTAGGTTCAAAAACGGGTCGGTTTAACCCAGGGAAAGAGCTCGGGACGTATAGGGTCAAACACTTCCGCCTCAGTTTTTTAGGCGCCTATACAAAATTCCGAACAGCGCCTATTAGCGTCGTCGTGCCTGACTGTCCGCCCGCATGCAACAACTCGGATCCCACTGGAGGGATTTTCATGAAATTTGGTATTTGAAAATTTTTCGAAAGTCTGTCGAGAAAATTGAAGTTTCATTAATATCTGACACGAATAACGGGTACTTTACATGAAGACCTATGTACATTTATGATAATATCGTGCTGAAGTCTTCTTAGAGAGAGACATTTTTCAGACAAAAAGTTATAAAGAAAATCAAAATACATATTTTATGTTCAATAACTTTCTTTCCGAAAATCGTTCCGTTTGTGAGACAATGCGAAAAAATACGGTAGAGTCAGACAGGCCACAGATGGCAATATAATACGGCGCATGCGCTTTGCATGCTGGATAACTAAGGCTACAGACACACACACACTCAGAATATGTAATACTTATTGCTTTTCCACTGTACCAATGGTTACGCGAACGCGCCTCACTGTAACGTTATACTACATTGCGTGTCTTGTTGAAGAATGTACACTATGCAGTGGAAAAATACAACCTAAAACTAAGACAAATATGCCGAAAAGAATTTGTGCAGGTTCCTGTTTATCCCATTACATCGAAATTTGGTAACCTGTGTAATTTCTGGTCTCGGCCCGGACGGCATTCTACACAACAGCTGTGGAAACAATTCAACTTGTTCCGCTGACGGTTAAAAAGGGGCAATGGTGATTTGGTGATTATTTGTTTTCGAAGTACCAGCAGATGCAGCCACAAAGCCCTGACAGTGCAAACAGCATTTTATGGTCTGATTACTCTGCATTTTGCATACAAGCGTAAGGCTAAATATCTTCGGTGCGTATTTTGTAGCTGATACTTCTATTTCTTCCTTAACCTTTTAAAGCCTAGCGGTAACTTTACATACCAACAGGTTTAACATTAAAAAATTCTACGTGGTGCCCACATTGCGTTTATGTGTTTTGTACGGATCTCAGAACAAACAGCAACTTTTGCCTTATAAAACATTAAGAGATTGGTTTTTATAACCGAAGTGGAGAGTGTTTACAGCGCGGTACGCACTGAGTCCTTATATAAAACAGATACGCTTCGTCTTTAAAGGGTTAATTATCCACGACGCAATACCGTCACAATTTTAAAGTGCGCCTCTCAAATTCTCGTACCTTGGTTCGTCCTACATGTTAAACATAAGAGTTGTGGCTACTAAATAACGAGACTTCCCATCTCCACAGAAACAAACGAATCACCACGCTGTCTGAGTGTTTGTATGTCCTCACTTAAAATTTGGAATCCAGCGAGCGATTCTCATGATATCACGTGTGAACCTGACGTCATCTGACGTCATTACAAACCGTGCAAGAAAACGGCGCACGTACAGGAGTATGAAGTGATGACACCATCACCGCACAGCGTGTGACCCGAAAATTATGTACCACAATAGATCTCCAGATAATAAGTAACATTATTTAAAATCTCTCTGAACACGTAAAACAACATACGGCAGATAAATGAAATTTTTTTTCCGTCACTGGAAATTCTGAAGCCACATATATGAAATTACTTGAAAAATATAACTTATATGTGCCTTCAAATTTCATGTGGGGTTTTATTTGTAAATTAACGGACACAAAATATGAGGATGGCAAGGACATTTAGAGAAGGATTTAACACCCCATATGAATTCATTTTGTGAATTTACACAGTAAACAAACAAAACGTTAAATCAACCCTTTAAAGCCTAGCGGTAACTTTACATACGACCAGGTTTAACATTAAAAAATTCTACGTGGTGCCCACATTGCGTTTATGTGTTTTGTACGGATCTCAGAACAAACAGCAACTTTTGCCTTATAACACATTAAGAGATTGGTTTTTATAACCGAAGTGGGGAGTGTTTACAGCGCGGAACGCACTGAGTCCTTATATAAAAGAGATACGCTTCGTATCTAAAGGGTTAAAATAGTACTTCCGATTTCCGAGTCTAATTCTACTCTTCTGCTATAGCCTATATAGCCTATAATGTTCACAGTCCAGCAGACCTACTCATGTTACATGAGGTACAGACTGCCTTAAATTTTATTCTTGGGAAGACATCACTACTCAAGAACACATTCTGTATGCAGAATACTTTACATTTGTCTGATATGTTGCCCCTGCGACGGCTGACTGACAATAAAGAACATTTCATTACAGCCTACAGTACGTTCGTGACCTTACAACGTGCCACATATCACACGCCTACGACCAAAAGTTCGTTACTTATAACCATCAAAACGAAAGCTAAATAAAGTTTCCAAAGGACATCAGTGTTGCCATTTAACATTCTACAAAAATATTATTTTTAAAAAGGATTCACATTTTTCATAACGTAATCACTTCACAGTCCTAACGCCAGTGGCACTAACGCAAAACCACCCTTACCAATTTGCGCATATGCCGTGATGTTACAAATAGGAGATGACATGTAAGCGTGGCTCTGGGATGGCCTCCAACGGCATAACTTCGGTACCAAGTTTCGTAAATATCGGTAAATGAGGGGTACACAGCCACAGACATTTAACAATCTCTCTCTCTCTCTCTCTCACACACACACACACACACACACACACACACACACACACACACACGCACACACACACAGGGTTGGGCGCAGTTGGCCTGTTTTTCTTCATTCTGAGGAAGAAAATTGAGTTAAGAAGAGACACAATGATTTCAAACGTCTTACAAACGTACACAGATGTGACAGATAGCTTTAAACGTCTCTATCAGTTATTCTTGATAGACAGTAAAGTAACAAACCGAAAAGTTTAATGCTTCTCGTGGCATGCCTGACCACATAACGACAGTGGCGTCACACTCAGACCACTAACACCAATTTAAGTAATCTGTAACAGACATACGTCGTACATCGCTGTATCAGCTCAGTGCCTGAGGGTTATAACAGAGATTTGATTTGCACAGGAAAGAAAAGACGAAATCTCCAAAACCGGAATGCCCGAACTGGAATTTTGGACGTGTGGTCATGAGCAGTATACGAAATACAAATATGTAACAGAGGTTTGTTGTTGCTGTTTCTATGCATTATTGAAACATTCAAATACTTCACGCGTGCGCGCGTGTAGGCCCACAGATATGGTATTCGGCCTGTTACCGTCACTTCGGACAAATGCGCTGTTTTATCTGCTAGTATCCAGGGCAGCCTACTTCGGTAAATGTGACTGCGTTAGAAAAGAAGTTCTGTTAAACGAGAGAGGCAACGTACGTATAACGTAACACGGAGGCGCGTTCTCGTAACCATTTTTGCCGTGGAAAAGCAATAGGTATACACATTTTGAGTGTGTCTTTGTAGCCTTTTTTATCCTTCTTTATATTGTCATCTGTGGCCTGTCCAGCTGTACCATATTTTTCCACATTATCTCATAAACGGCACGATTTTCGGAAAGGATGTTATTGAACATAAAATGTGTGTTTTGATTTTCTCTACAACTTTTATCTGAAAAATTCTATTCTAAGAAAATTTCAGCGAGACACCAATCATACATGTACAGAGGTCTTCAAGTAAAGTGCTCACTGTTCTTGTCAGAATTTAATGAAACATGAATTTTCTCGACAAATTTTCGGAAAATACTTAAATTTCATGAAAATTCGTCCAATGGGAGCCGAGTTGTCCCGTGCGGACAGACGGACAGACAAACATGGCGAAGCTAACAGTCGCTCTTGGCAATTGCGTGAAAGTGCCTAAAAAGTTGTAATCTTCTTATGAAAAATTTTAACAGCTTCTTTAGAGAAAACTGCTGACGTCGTCTTCATGTAAACTTTTTAATCGCTACGGACCAAGATACAGTCGCCCTGCAAGTTTCAGTGCAGCCCCCAGACAGCACACAGAGTTCAAACAATGAAACAGCACGACGGACAGATATAAATGTACGGAATATCCATCACGCTTTCAACCGATACACACTCTGCACACAAGCCCCGACTCTGGGCCGCATGTTAGGTCCAGCCCTCTGCCCGTCTTACAAAAAACGAAAATATATGACGCACATGGACGTGTTGTACAAACATATCAATGCACGTGGTACAGTAATTCTTTTTTTACTGCCCTTACAGCTGAAAATAGAAATAAACAGAGAGTTATTATTCTAAGAAACGGCTACGTGGCAATGTGTACATTACTGCGTACGTGGCAATGTGTACATTATTGCGTACGTGGCAATGTGTACATTATTGCACACGTGGCAATGTGTACATTATTGCGTACGTGGCAATGTGTACATTATTGCACACGTGGCAATGTGTACATTATTGCGTACGTGGCAATGTGTACATTATTGCGTACGTCAATTGAGCAGGGACCACTCCGAATTCATGGCAAAGTTACTCACCAGATCACTGTGTGATGACTTGTCACAAGGCGCGGTTGATAAAGCAGAACTAAACGCATTGCAACAAAATCGACTTAATGAAGAGAATCGCTGAAGTTGTGGGCAGTTTGTGGACTTCTAGTAACACACACTGTGACTGTTCCTGGGCTACTCCACATTATCCAATCATATTTGAACAGCCCTAAACGAAATAAGGGCGAACATGTACAAACTGAAGTGAAAATCACGAGCAGGGAAGCTGTTTTGGAAAATTCCAAAGTACAGAGTGGGGGTCAGCTAGACCTCCCTGTGCTTGTGTCTGGCTGGCTGGCTGCCCATCTATCTGGCTGACTGCCTGCCTATCTGTGTGTCTATCTAGCTGGCAGGATGCCTGTCTGCGTGTCCATCCGTCTGTCTGTCTGTCTGTCTGTGTGCCTTGTCTGACTGGCTGGATCCATGTCTACCTGCATGCCTGTCTGTGTCTGGCTGAAAAACTTCTTTCTCCACGAATTGCCCAATGCTTCACTCAGGCACGGGAAGGAATTACACAAGCGTCCTCGCATATATTCTTCACTGCCCCCCCCCCCCCCCAATCACACAAAGAGCAGCATATAAAGATGGGGAGTCGAAGAACAAAATGGGGAGAAGAGTTGCTTCTTTCATCCCCGGAAGCAACTGACGCATTTCCTAGTTTTATCTCAAGTTTACACAACAGCAAAGTCCTGCATCAACTTCTGACCAAAATGGCAATGCCATTCAAGTTTCTTATCCGTGTTAAGTGGGTCCCTGTCACCACGGCATGGCGCGTCCTCAGGTTGCGGATGGAGGAACGGCCTCCAGTTATGGAGGCTAGCTGCAAATACATTGAATAAGCAGTCGCGGAAAGCCGACAAGGGGTGGTCCTCCAGCTTGGGGGTTGGGCGAGGTGCTAACAACTCCTCACCGTAAATATTATGATGTCACGAAACAGCCTACAAAGCCTCTGACCTGGACCGATTCTTTGGTACTTTCTTACTGCAAACCGCTGTTTAACTTCTCGTTTTCTTGGCGGTTCATTGATGTACAGCTATTTTCATCCTCTTTGAGCGTTTGCATCATGCGTCTCGAGCGGTTTTGACACCGCATGCAACATAATTCAGCTTCAGGTCAGTACACAGACGCACCACGCATACACTGACTCCACAAAAATAAAAGTCGCTGTACAGGATGCAACACAATACAAGATTTTAAGTTGTAGCTGTGCCTAAGAACGCCATTATCAAAAGCGGAGGAGTAAAGCAATGCTCCACGCCCCGGCCGCTTTATCCCTAGAAAGGAACTCCATGTACCCACGGGATTAGAGGCTGTGTCAGCCTCTACCAGGAATCGCATTTCAGTGACATGTATACCACATTTCATTGTAACAAAAATAGTGTCACTGAACTTAACGATATTTTAATAACGAAATAAAGTTATTACTTTCCCACGGCAAAAATGGTTACGTGAACGCACTTCACTATAACGTTAGACCTAGACTGCCCGTCTTTTTTTTTAGTTTTAAAGGGATTAAGAGATTTAAAATTAGACCACCATACAAGTATGCAGCGGACAGTGCTTGTGTATGTAACGGTGTCGGAATTTGCGTGCACCCTGTGCTGTGAAGGCAGAAACACGGAACTGATATTTGTGCGAGTTTAAGATATGCAAATATCACGTGTCCATAACACGGCGGAAATTAGTTTTTGCAACCAAAATGCTAATGTAAGGGGAAACATCAATGCGTCACTGAAGGACGGCGTGATTGTGAAATACATGGAAGTCAATAAAATTGTGTCAACTTGTTAAATACATTTCAGTGATAACACTGTTCATGAACAGAATTCACGACCACAGTACACTTACACTGTATTTCCTCTACTACAACAGACCGTCAATTGTAAGACACACCTTTCACGCAACAGGGGGGTTTCCGTAAGGAATTTACATGACAGTAGTAACTGTCAATATTCAGATACGATTTCTTAACAATTCTTGGTATAAACAAACACAAACAACACAGACCTGAAAAACTTAAATTAAACAAATTTATGTATTCTTTGTCTCCAGCTGCCTGTCCAGTCTCACACTACGTGTCGACAGACTGTCCAAAGTTCCTTCCTACATCAGGGCAGGCTAAACGGAATTGTCCTATAAAATAACGTCTTGTGTGCCCTGAAGTGCCCTTATAATGCAGTGCTTTTTGGTACTCTACTTCTACAGTACGGAAGATCAGACACCCCAATTCCCCTTCCCGAATCCTGACTTTAAGAAAGGTTTTAAGACACAACAGGTGTAGCAATACAATCCGACTGACACGTTTTCACTGCAGAGTATTAACTGCTGCTACAAGTACTTGGCGTTTCCAGGTTCCAAGCTCCCATAACGTGCTTTGTGTACGGTCACACGCAACAACATTTCCAACAACGGAAAACACACGATTGTTCCGCACACAACAGCGCACTGATCACATCATTCGCGATGTGAACACAGAACGCGATCCGCAACGGATCAACGGATTGTACACATGGCACACTATCTGATACATCGTTGTAAATGGTAAAGCAGTCCCGTTACAGGCCTGGACAGGTCCACAGGGTTCCAGGAGGTCGAGGCTCCCAGTTTTCTAGACAGTCGGCACTTGAAGGTGGTAAGGTTGTCAGCCATACGCACCGGCTGCGTTTACCCCCCAGGAAATATTCCTGGTACTCATTTCTGTTAGAGGCTGAGTCAACCCCAGGGCCATACTGCGACCGGAAGGATTATGTCAATGAAAAATTCCAGTGACACCATCGGGAATCGAACCCGCGACCTTCCGGTTTGTAATGCAGTGCCTCAACCAACTGCGCCACCGCGGCCCCAATGAAAAATTCCAGTGACACCATCGGGAATCGAACCCGCGACCTTCCGGTTTGTAGTGCAGTGCCTCAACCAACTGCGCCACCGCCATACATTGCTGTAAAGTTTTAAATATCAATATTTGAACTTTATATTTTACAAACAACCTGTACACGTGCAGCACTCTGTAAGTCCGATCATTTTATCTGTAACGACCCGAGGCACAGAGGATTGTTGCGACTTTGAGATGGCAGTACCTTTTAATGTGGAACCATATAGTGTTTACATGTAACCAGTGCTTAAAACGTTTGACGTAGCCCCCTGATGATGGCAACTCGCTTACCGAAAAATATGTAGGGGTGTTTCAATACAGTGATTTGAAAAATTGTGCTTTTGTTAATTTACATTAGAAACGACAAACACGTTAATTTTCCTCGAAAGCATACAGACCAACATGAACTGACTTACCGGAAATACAAAATTCTTTGTTATTTTGCAATAAAGCTACAAGTTTCGACCTTAAAGAGGTCATCCTTCAGACTATTATATAATATAGATATTATAAGAACAGTCCGATGATGATCTGTTTAGGGTTGAAACACGTAGCCTTTACTGTAAAAATAACAAAAAATCGTTTTGCCAATAAATCGAGCTGTGTTGACCCGTTTGCTTTTGACTGAAGCTAACCTACCGTAAACGCAACGGTAGGTCCCTCACCCAGGCGACACACAGCGAAATTTCCTTTGTTCATATCTTTGTCTTTACTGTCCCTTGGCTTGCGTTACAGACCTGAATACTTTATTCGTTTCCTTTCCTTTACAATACAGTTTTTCGACAACTGTTCTTAAACGCCATCAAATATAAGACGTACTCCCATTTCAGAAATTTCGAAGTATTAAGAAGCGCGTATTGAAATGGAGGAAACAGTGTCGACTGTATTTAGACGTGCCATAATCCGTCAGGTTGTTTTCTATTGTCTGACTTGATGGCAAATGAGAAAGAGGAATAGCAACCAATGAGTGAGTGAGTGAGTGCGTGAGTGAGTTAGTAAGTGCATGAGTGATTTAGCGAGTGAGTTAGTGAGTGCGTGAGTGAGTTAGTGAGTGCGTGAGTGAGTTAGTGAGTGCGTGAGTGAGTGAGTTAGCCAGCGAGCGAGTGAGTGAGTTAGTGAGTGCGTGAGTTAGTGAGTGCGTGAGTTAGTGAGTGCGTGAGTGAGTTAGCGAGTGAGTTAGTGCGTCAGTGAGTTAGCGAGTGAGTGAGTTAGCGAGTGCGTGAGTGAGTTAGTGGGTGCGTGAGTGAGTGAGTGAGTGCAGACACTGAACACTGAAGATGCTCGCACATCGTTAACTGGTTAATGCTCTTAGGAACCTCATTTAATGACTTCCCTTCCTACAGTCAGTGTGGTTACCAAAAGATGGATTACAGACGTCCTTTTATTGTAAATGTTACCGTATATTTGTCCCTCTCGATGTGTGACGTCTCGTTGTGCGTCAGTGACATAAATACACGAACGAAAGTCAATATCGACACAACCGTGTCTTTACTGGACAATAGAGTCTACCAGTCTAACTGGGCTACATGTTTCGACCTAAGTTGAGTCTAAACATGTAGACAGGTGGACTCTGTCGTCTGATAGAAACACGGCTGTACTGAGACTGATATTCACTCCCTTATTTATAGTATAGTTGTCCCTGTGCACGTCACCAAGGCGTATGTGGAAGCGGAATAATAGCTCCACTCATTCTTAACTCAACATTAGCTGGAGATGAGTTACCAGCATCACGCTCCGGCCACTTTACAATGGAGAAAGATCCAACTGTACAAATAGAATAGGAGATTTGGTAATTCCAGAGCCGTCTGGACGAACTGAAGCAGAGAAATAATGTCTTTCTCCTGCCGGGGATGTAAAAATCCCTCAGACGTCCAGCGTGTAGCCTAGTCACTATACAGACCGAACTATTGTGGCTCCAGTGTGAGAGATACAATTACTATGTCGTAGGTTTTTCGATGAAATTAATACTGAGAGGAATATTGTGAAAGGAAACAAATTTCAAACGTAATGGCACCAGCTCAGCAGTGCATATAATCTGTTCCGTAGACGATAAGCATAATGACCGGGGAATCGAGGGTTCTTTTCCCAAACAGGTATCCTGTCTCCTGTCTAATGACTACAGTGGCTCTCTCCCCGTAACTAAAGGCGTCAACGGGGCCAGTCAGCTCAGCCCGTCAAACCTAAGAATGCGGGGAGCTACACCTCCGTACATCTTCAGAACGTAATTCTTCATTAAGCACAGGGAGAAATTTATTCTATATTTATGCAATCTAATAAGCTTAGGCCTACATAAAGAGTGGTTATTTCTGTTACAAACAGATTTACGTCTGCAACAAATGCGCATATATGGCAGTGAGCTAAGCAAATTCTCAAAGAAAGCTGTGAAAAATATCCCTCATATCTAGTTTCTTCTTAACGCTTTACAGATGTGAACGAACAATTTTTTAAACCTTGCCTTTATCTGCGGCCAGTCTCGCAATGCCGAAATACCCTGTAATTGCTCGACACCCAACCTCTTGCAGTGACACCAACTGACTAAACCCACAGGGATGACCCCTTCTTAATAAGATAATACGGCTTCAGCCTGAAGAAATTCCGAGAACTGTGTGGAACCCGAAGGTTCATTACCCCACTTGTCCCTGTTCTGAGCCAGATCAATCCATTTTATGACTTCACAGCTTGTTCATTAAGATCCACTTTAATATTATTATCCCATCTAAGCTTGTCTTCCCGATTGTCCTTTTCTTCATGTTTCTTCACAAAAATTCTGGACGCATTTCTCTGTTCTCCCTACAAGCCACAAGCCCTATTAATTTCATTCTTCTTTATTTTATTGCTCTTAACCCTTTAAAGACGAAGCGTGTCTGTTTTATATAAGGACTCAGTGCGTACCGCGCTCTAAACACTCTCCACTTCGCTTATAAAAACCAGTCTCTTAATGTTTTATAAGGCAAAAGTTGCTGTTTGTTCTGAGGTCCGTACAAAACACATAAAAGCAATGTGGGCACCACGTAGAATTTTTTAATGTTAAACCTGGTCGCATGTAAAGTTACCGCTAGGCTTTAAATGGTTAATATAGTATAACTCCAATTATCCGGACGCTGGTTATCCGGCCCGCCAATTATCCGGAACGGCTTGGCCATTCAAGTAACTTTGTCGAGAATTCAACAGAACTAATTTGCCCTGAAGTTACCAGTTATGGGGTCCAGTACAGTATGGTAAAGTGTTATGGCTGTCCAGAACTGCAATCAGGCGCGGTCGAAAGGTTTATTAGACGCAGGTACATGCTGTATATAGTAACATCCGATGGGGTTCCCAGATTAGACAAGGAATTCCCAAATTCAAAGTGTTCTAATGTTCTATTTGCATGTAAATAAATATGTAGTCTAAAACAGCCGTTTGTAGAAAATGTTTTCCACTTTAAGCTGCCAATGTTGCCTATTTTCAAAGAAAAATCCAATTATCCGGATTTTCTGCATATCCGGACGGCTCGCGGTACCAATTAATTCGGATAATTGGAGTTATACTGTAATATTCGTTGAGGGGTATAAACCACGAACTTCCACACTATGTAATTTTCTCCATTATTCTGTTAACATAATTTCTCCCACGTAGCAGGACCGGTTTTAAGATGACGACGGTCCACACCTTTTCAGAAGTCCCGAAAATGCTGTCTGTAGTTCAGATCTTGCGCGAAACGTGCCTTATATGTAAACTATTACATTGCTCAATCTGCCTTGTCAATTCAGGACTACGCGTAGTCGGGGTTACCAAATTTATTTTTAATTTAGCCCCAGAAATATCTTAAAGCGCCCCAGCCCCTCGGATCCCATTACCTTCCCCAGTACACTGACCAGGAACACCCTCACATCTTCAGTCATATTTCCGCCGTTAATTCCAATAGCTGCCTGGTGAAACAGCACACACCCGGACTTTGGTTATTAAGGTCCGTCCACCGCAGACTGCCAGCAGGATAGGAGGATCAAACAGGATTCACCGTCACTTTAATTAAATGTTAGTCTGACCGTTTAGGCAAGAGGATACGAAAGGAATATTCACCTGGTATGCGGACAATTTATGTTGGCACGCGTTAAATTAATATAAACTCAGACAATCCATTCTACTTACAAACCACATCCCTTCTCATACTTTGTTTGCTAAATGTCATATAAATGTCATATTAGAATGTGGTTGGGTTTGATTCAAGGCACCTGAAACGTAGAATTGAAATTGGTACTATTTAAATATAGATTACAAATTCCTTGTTCACAGGTGTGCGATTCAGTATTACGCGACTCTTAATTTTCTGGTGACTCGGCAGCCCAACCCTGGCCTCGGACGCCTCTACTGAGGTTACTATATCACACAAAACGACACACCTCCCCCCACCCCCCCACACACACACACACCCGGTAGGACTCCTCTAAATGAGTGATCAGCACGTCGCAGAGGCCACTACCTACACAACACACAACAAACACAGCAGACGCCATCCATGCCCTCAGCGGGATTCGAATCGCGGTCACGTGGCTGGAGACCCACGCCTTAGACCGCGCGGCCACAGGGATCGACCGTTAACATTACTGGTTCCCCCACAATTAAGACTCTGAATGACTGTGACAAATTTAAATGCCGCAGCGTAGAGTGGTAATTCTGTACCGGCGTTTCGGCACAACATATTGATTCCATCTTCAAGGGTGAAGAAGTTCAAGATTCTTCTTATACTTCTTGATTGGGGTGAATGATTAGTTTCACGCTTCGGCCGCTTTATTCCCGAGGAAAAAGCCCCTGCTACCCGTCGAATAAGAGGGTGCGTGGACCCCAGTTTGGACCTGGACGTTCCGGGAAATAAAAAATTTCTTGAGTAGCCAAATAACTACAGCGGCTACGTTACGCCGGCTGCAAACAGTACTAGTACAGACGCAAATGGCAAAGGACGCGCCTGAAATGTAATGCACTTCACCACATAAACCCATTATCTTTATGTGCATTATGCGGCAAGGACTCAAATAAGTAACTGCATCCTCCTTACTGACATTTACTTGTTACATTGTGTTTCGCTGATAATTGTACCAGTTAGTATTTCGGCGTTCACAAAAGTGAGAGTTGGCTGCAGCAGTGTTCTTACGAAATACCAGATGCTCAATTTTTCACAAAATACAAAAATAAAGTCTTTATATACGTGCCAAATTTAATGAGCAGTAAATTGTAAAGTGTTCAAGCTGAGGGGAACGAAAAAGAGAAAAACGGGATACTGGCTCACACACTTATAAAACAAGATAAGCAGCTTTACTACCTTATTTTAAATAAAATGCTGGAAGCTAAACAAATCTTCTTGCTAGCAAAGAATATTTCTGGCTGAGATGCAAGTACGATCGTCCTCCCCTTTCTGCCACTGTTCTTCTTCCTCTTTGCATACTTCCGGGTATCCGCATGCACACGGCACAAATGTACCATCAACTGTTACCATTAACGTGCTTTAACCTTTTAAAGCCTAGCGGTAACTTTACATACGACCAGGTTTAACATTAAAAAATTCTACGTGGTGCCCACATTGCGTTTATGTGTTTTGTACGGATCTCAGAACAAACAGCAACTTTTGCCTTATAAAACATTAAGAGATTGGTTTTTATAGCCGAAGTGGAGAGTGTTTACAGCGCGGTACGCACTGAGTCCTTATATAAAACAGATACGCTTCGTCTTTAAAGGGTTAATATGCAGCCAAGTCACTTGCTACCACCCGTATCGCAATTTCAACACAAGCTATCTCTTCGTCCTGAATTAGAAACTTGGTGAACTAAAACCCCTTACAACAATCACGAAATTCAAAACATTTTACATTTTTCGCAACAGACTCTTTACGAAAAAGAAGCAGGGGTTTCATTTAAATAATTTATAACAATCGGTTCCTACCTCACAGTAAACACACACCAGTCTTCGCTAAAAGACGAATGAGTTAATGCTGCTAGGAAAACAGTCCCTTATTATTTTGAGAATCACCTTTAAAGTCAGATATATTGTGTAGGAAAAATACACGGCTTTTTCAAGTTAAAGTGGGCGACACATTTAGTAACCACTGTGCTGCGAAAGGTTAACGTTCCGACCGTTTAAGGGAGGGCGGGGCTCAAGTATGGGGTCGTACAGCATGGTCAGTATGTGACTTGTTACGGGTTCCGTTTCCAGCGGGGCCAGAAGTAATAATGTTAGTTACGAAAAGGAGCAATACACAACACTGAGAACTATTTCAGTCGGTACTGCAGTGTCCAAGTTTGACGAAATTTCTTAGCACGCTTCCAGTTCGTAGCAATGATTACCGCAGACCTACCGTAGTCTTGTATCTCAGGGTAAATGTAAGCGACTCTTCAGAAGTCTTCGAATTCAAACCGTGTACGCAAATTCAAAGTGCCTTTCTGACTGCTATAATGCACGGGTTCACATATTTTTCCAAAAATCTAGCAGCCACCTCAAAATTATAGGCGCCAGAAGCGGGACATGAAGTAAGTTCCACACTGAGGGCCCACAAATACTAGGTGCCGTCTTAAAAAATTCAATCACCCTAGCGAACTGGCAACCGGGATTTGTGCACCCCTGATCAAACGCGAAGTTAAATGAGAACAAGAAGCCTGGCAACAATGTCCTATTAAATTTTCAAATCACTTTATGCTAGTATTACTAAAATTTTCCTCGTCATTACTCGCTCCCATCGCCTGTCATTGTTTCTAAAATATACACACTGTATACGGTGGAACAGGGTGAGCCAAACGCCCCTGTGCACCTGTCAGAAGTAGGACATAGGCTAGAGAGGAAGTCACAGTGAATGTACAGCAATCACAATTACAATAAGTATTGGATGTCACACCCACAACTTCAGGTGACAGAGGTCACGTATGCCACCTAAAATATTCTACGCACGGCACTTTCCCACTTCTAGCACAGTGCCGCACCACTGTTGCACAGTTGCACAGGGATTTTGGCTCACTCTATATAAGCAGTATATAAAGGCAGGTCACTGCACCAACAGAATTCTGTTAATCGTCAAACCATCTCTATACTCTTTAGATTTAGTGAGGACATTTATACAGGTCTATACGTGGCAACTACCGATTTGCATATCCGAGTGAGGAAGAAGACACCGGGAGCTGCAGACACACCACACTGCGTGTGGCTGCGGAGTAAACAGGGCTCGTACATTCAAGCGTATCTAAATATACGATCTTACAGTTGTAGTAATCCCAGCCAGCGGCAGCAAAATAGACCCTAACTGGTGCTAGCAGATAGGCTGGCCGACAACTTAGTACAACTGCACTGTACGAATTTCGATACAGTGACACAGATTCAAATTTATATCAGATGTGTAACTTCAAATTGCCGTCGGCCCGATGCGGTGAGCTGGACACATGAGGCGTTCTTCTTCGGAAAAAAGAGAGAGTACATGAGTTGATTGCAACAGGACTGAAATATGAGATCTGAGGTTCTGAAGGAAGCACGCCACGCAGTCTGACAGTTATAAACGTTTCGGAAAACTTGCTGCCTCCATGTTCAGTTAGAAAAGGCTGTTAATACCAAGAGCCTTTTAACCCTTAAAGTACGGCCTCTTAAACCGCACGTTTCTGCTAGCGGCAGAAGTACTTCCCAATTTAAACGACTCACTTATGGATTTTTTTATATTATGCTTTGTATTTCGGACAGTTTTAAGGCTAAAACGTTTAAATAAAAAGAATTTTGTTGAGAATGAATCCAGCCGGTCCCAGTGGCCGCGCGGTCTAAGGCGTAGGTCTGCGGCCGAGGGCTTGCTGGGATCGTGGGTTCGAATCCCAACGGAGGCATGGATGTTTGTCTCTTGTACAGTGTTTGTGTTGTCAGGTAGAGGTCTATGCGACGGGCCGATCCCCCGTCCGGAGGAGTCCTACCGACTGTGGTGTGTGTCTGAGTGTGATCAAGTGAAAATAAACAACCTCGGCACCTGCTGTGAGTAGGTAGCAGAGGGAAGGACTACGTAAACGAAACGAATGAATCCACCTACCTGCGCCCGAAGTTATGACATGCTCTATCTATTGTCACACACTTTATTTTGTAATCACTTTTAATTAATTATGGCAGTGAGAGAATTTGGGTGTAACGTCAAAAGACTTAAGTACTGCTGTCGAAGAAGCGATCATGGAAGAGAGTCAGTATTAAAACTACTGCCTTCGGGAATGTAATGCCATGCATTTTGGTACAAGGGTTATGAACTTTGTGAAGCAACATGCTGGCTGTGTTACAGGCAGCAGTTTTCTCCCGGCAGGCTTTAACATCTGTCAGGATCGTAGCCAGAATTCAGAGCAACGACACTGGCAGTCCGGTCTCACACAACACAACTACTGGATTACGTACCAATCGTTTTCGACTGTATAGCAGACTATATATGAAAGAATCGTAAGCTGAGTACTGAACAATTTAATTTGAAAGGCTGGGCGCTGTCGCTGTTACGTGACAATTGCATGCTGTTGTGAATGTAGGAACACCCTACTGTAACACGGGAAATACCGATGTGTGCTCATAAGCGTGGACATCGGAACCGCTCTCCTTGTAGCCTGTATATCTCAGTACTGGATTTGAAGGGGACAGGCCTGTAGACAGGTCGAGAACGGTAACAGAATAAAGGAAATGAATAAAACACACACATATCTCGCTTTTCCTTGGGGTTAGGTACCAAGACACCCCCGCCCCGCAAAAAAGAGAAAATCTGCGAATAATAGGCTGCTCCCCCCCCCCCCCCAACCACAACAGTGTTTTAGTATTTTAAAGTGCTTCTCGTTTCTTTGCAGAAACATTGTAACGGGAGCTGTTTTCCCCCCCTCAGATCCTTGAACATTACGCCGTATGGCTCTAAGACGCAGATCCCAGTGGCCGCGCGTGCGTTTGCTGCCGCTCGCTTGCTGGGATTGTGGGTTCGAATCCCGCCGGGGGCAGGGATGTTTGTCCCGTACGGGTATTGTGTGCTGTCAGGTAGAGGTCTCTGCGACGGGCCGATCCCTCGTCCAGAGGAGTCCTACCGACTGTGGTGTGTGTCTGAGTGTGATCGTGAAGCATCGATAATGAGGAGGCCCTGGCCCACTGGAGGGCTGTTGCGCCATGGAAACAAATGACTCAACGACCGCTTCGAGCTGTCGAACAGTTTTCATGCTGCCATCCATCGAACGATCCGAGTGACTTATTTTTATTCTTGGGACGAAAAGGCGAATTTGCGAAACCGCGAAATATGAACCCGCGAAAGCCGAGGGATGAGTGTATTTTAGTCTTAGAAACCAAAGGTTTCATGGTTCTGCCACTCAGCACAAATGCACAAACACAAAGCGTCAAAACCAATCGACGGGGCTACCCGAGGCGGGACACAGCCTTTCTGTATCGACTGTACAATTAGTGCACTGTACTGTACTTCTGTCATACTAACCTGAAATGTTGACATCCCGTTATGATATGAAACAATATTTTTCGGTACATAAACCAAGCTGTTTCGGTCGGCACGCAAATAACTTTCATTGGCTTACAATCATTTTTATTTTGAATTACAATATGTTTCGACCTTTCTCGGGTCATCTTCAGGAAAGAATGTTCTGCCAAAACGTAAAGCCGGACGGTAGTTGTAATGCCTCTGCTTTCTGACAAAAATTTCTTACCTGACGACGACCAAGGAAGGTCGTAACTTGGGGTATGTAATAAAAATGTAAATGGCTACAGTCTGAAAAAGGTACTGTTGCGCCTACTGAAAAAACGTGGTACATTTATCAAGAAAACTAGGCTACTATCTTTATACGCCTTTATGCTTGCTAATGTTATCCTGTCTCATACTTCTTGTTTTAATCACGTTAACAATATTAGGGAAAGAGTACAGATCGAAGTTCCGCGTTGTGTAATTTTCTCCAGTCCTTTCTGACTTCATCGCAGTTTTGCTCCTACATACCTTCAATCTGCAAGGATATCGAGCAAAACATCAAATTTCAAATCCACAGAATCTGATTCTGCAAACTAGCTTAACAAAATAAACACCAATTTGAACTTCGAGAGGTCACACAGAAATCTACACAGAAACATTTATTTTCTTAACTAGTTCCATTTACTGCATTCCCTATACAGATCAGACCAGACCGGACCAGACCAGACCAGATCAGACTAGACCAAGGTATGTTCCCGGATCTTATCCGGTTTTTCGTATGTATGCGCCTTGTCTTTCAGTAATGCCACCTTCGAAACATGGGATCGTTTTTACGAAGTGTGTTAACCCTTTTAAACTGATGTCTGTATACATTAAACACAAAAGTTCTGTTCCTACCTCAAAAAGAAACAGTGCACGTCTATTATAAAGCCAGATTGTTTGTACTGTTTAGGGAAATGATCACCGTTTATTGTGATAATTACACGGGACACGGAAATAGGGCTACACTGTGCGGCAAAGTGCGACGTATTCTTAACGTTCCACTAGGCGGTGCATATAATTACCAGTCGAGTTGAAACGGTTCAACACGCATAAACAAACAAGCGATTTGGTCCAAGCGGTAGCGCTTCGGAAAACCTCCGGTTCGTATCTCGACCGCGTTACGTACTATCCTGATTCTTCTCAGTCCCTCCAGCTAACTAGGCCATGATCAAATGCTTCGCCATCCCTTCCAGTTCTTCGCCCACTACACTAGACACTGTGTGGTCCGACCTACTGACAGGTCAGAGAACAAAGCTTAACCTTTTAAAGCCTAGCGGTAACTTTACGTACCGCCAGGTTTAACATTAAAAAATTCTACGTGGTGCCCACATTGCGTTTATGTGTTTTGTACGGATCTCAGAACAAACAGCAACTTTTGCCTTATAAAACATTAAGAGACTGGTTTTTATAACCGAAGTGGAGAGTGTTTACAGCACGGTACGCACTGAGTCCTTAAATAAAACAGATACGCTTCGTCTTTAAAGGGTTAAAAAATTCTACGTGGTGCCCACATTGCGTTTATGTGTTTTGTACGGATCTCAGAACAAACAGCAACTTTTGCCTTATAAAACATTAAGAGACTGGTTTTTATAACCGAAGTGGAGAGTGTTTACAGCGCGGTACGCACTGAGTCCTTATATAAAACAGATACGCTTCGTCTTTAAAGGGTTAAACAAGCGACACCTGAGAGTCCCACAGCCTTGTGGCTGAAGATACCACTAGAACATTCTGAGATATACACCGTGACTACTGGTAAATTAGTTACCAAAGTTTCAAAGAAACTTCGTGCCTTTATCTTCAACAAGAAGCAGTCATCACGCTTCTTGGACTGATTCACCGTGAAGATGATGGCACTACTATTCAGCGAAACGCGGCTGACTACATGCCAGTCGACAGGAAGTAACCGTCCGTAAGACTTAAGTGTCCAGACTTTCAATAAGTAAGACACAGGTACACAAATTTACCTGAACACAGCGAGGTGAGAAAGCCAGTAAGAAACGAAAACTAGTCACAAAAAGGTTGGATGCAAGGACTGCTTCTTTCCTTTCAGCTTTCCGTCTTCTCTAAAGACGCAAACACCAAATGAAAGACAGAGCTAATTGTAGAAAGTGTGAAACTTGCGGTGAAGGGCCCCGCAGCAGACGCTACGGACGCACCGCAGCCTTAAGGCTTATTGTGCAACCGTGTGATGAAGATGATTAGTTTTTTCTTTTGTTTTTCCGTGTAATGGAGCACTGATGGAATGAAATTGACAAGGGAAAACCCAAGTACTCGCAGAAAAACCTGTCCCAGTGCCACGTTGTCTACCACAAATCCAACAGAGACTGGCCCGCGATCAAACCCGGGCCTCCGCGGTGGGAAGCCGCCGACTACCCACCTGAGTCATGGTACGGCCAAGTGTGAAAATTGGTTCCTCGCCCTCAGGAACGAACGTCAACAGAAGAAGAATAACAACTCGATCTAAGGAGAAGAGGTAACTGGAAGATGAAGAAAGCTGCACGGTCGGGAGCTCTTTACCAAATATTATGACCACCAACCATGCAGGCTTCCTATGCAAGTATGGTGAAAGCATACAAGTGTGAGTTGCAAATCCTTGAAGAAAGAGTCGATTTGAAGGAAAAAGGATGTTAATGACGAGGAGCTACATCCAGCATCCTCAGGACAGGGTTCAGTGGCGGGATGTTGCGAACAGTCGTTACCATCCTTCTCGCCATCGTCGTCATAAGCCATCATCTCCTTTGTCTAATTTCACGAAAAAGCAGGCTTCTGAAATGACACAGCTGACCGATTTTCACGAAAATTGGCATGAACATTAGTCAATGTAGGACATACCGAAGTCCTATTTTTTAATTGCCTGCAACCAGTACTAACAACACGTCAGATGTGTGAGTTTATCAGACAGAGGCGGCATTAGGGCAACTTACTTTGAATCCTGAAACAATGCGTTATTTTGGGAGGGTTTAATGATAAAGAGAAAGCGCAGAAACAGACAGTTTATACAGACAGTGTGCGTCTAAGCCAAAAACTACAAAATGCCGACCATCCGAACCTATGATGTCACATCCAATAAATTTAAGGTTCACTGTATAAAATGCCACGAAGGCAGGGGGCGGGAGGTGGGAGGATGGGTGGGTGGATAGGGGTGTAGCTAGACGCTTTCTTTAACTCTCTTATTGTGTGGGTATATTGTATATTGCGTGGGTATATTGTATTTGTATGGGTAGAGTGTACTTGGGTAGGTATATTGTATTTTATGGGTATATCGTATTTGTGTAAGTATTTTGTAATGTGTGGGTATATGGTATTTGTGTAGATATATTGTATTAGTGTAGGCACATTGCATTGTGTGGGTGAACTGCCAATACGTTTACTGCAATTTGTGCTGTTCTATTTATGTATGTGTTATTGTATTGTGTGTCTGTACTGGTGTGAGACTGCTGCCACCGGGTGAAAACCCAATTGCAGTAAGAAATAATAATAAGTGGTCCCGATAGTAATTTCAGCTACGGGAATAATTCCAAAGTCACTGTCACAAAGTTTAAAGAGACTTAACCTGCAACCAAATACATATATACAAATGCAAACACTGGTAATTCTTGGCACATGTTCGATTCTAAGAAATTTCCTAAATTACACATAAGACCACCGAGCCTAATCCTGTTGATGATACATCCCAGGATAGGTGAATATTTCCCGGCTAAACCTGAGAAGTGAGAAATTCGGAT
Source organism: Coptotermes formosanus (assembly GCA_013340265.1). Lineage (NCBI taxonomy): Eukaryota > Metazoa > Arthropoda > Insecta > Blattodea > Rhinotermitidae > Coptotermes > Coptotermes formosanus. The sequence continues at coordinate 36,385 of BLKM01000398.1, read as the reverse complement.
AACAACAACAACAACAACAACAACAACAACAACAACAACAACAACTTCGACCCCAGATGGAGGTGGGTGGTCCATGCCACACCCCAGGCGTTTTAGCTCTGGGAAAAAGCCCCACTACCGGCTGTAGAGAGGCTGGTTGTTCCTCGGGGCCGTTTGGACGGGTGCGGAAAATGTGTTGACCAGCCCAGTGTTCGAACCACGAACAGCCCAGCCCGTAGCGAGACGACATACGGACTAAGCAATAGCAGCCACCTCCGATAAACTGAACGCATACAGAAACCATGCCTAAGTAATGTGTTATGTACAAAAAATCCAATACAACAAGAGCGACAGTACTGACATATCTGCAGAACAACTGTGTGTAATGGGAAAGCACGCTGAAGGGGTTCTAGTCGGCTTCCCTTAGTGTGCTTCGCTTTGTGGTTTGGACTTTTGTCAATTTGAGTGTAACAAAAATCGTCATTCTCTTCATAGGCTTTTGCAAGCTTGTTGGCTTCCAATCCTAAAATAAAAACTTTCACAGAACTTCATAACCAGACAGTCCTCCTAAATTTTAGAAAAAAACTTATATAGGTCTTTCATTTCTATTATTTGTAAAAGTACGCACTGCGTATTTTTCCAACCTTCAATTCTGAATTTATTGAATTTACAATAACGCAATTCCTCCCTTTATTAAAGTAGGGTCGAACTCAGTTATAACATCATGAAAGGGACTGAATAGTTTGTGTCGCTATAAACGAGTTTTGTTATAACCGAGAATTGTATCGTAATGGTTAACAGTGAGGAATTAATTGGTATCAAAGGATATCTGACGCTATAAGCGAGGTATTGCCTAAACCGATGTCGTTATAACCGGGTTCAACTGTACCTATTCCCATCCCATGCGTCATCTAAAGTTCTGGAGAGGGTGACACTTGTCCTTGAAGCAAACCTGGATCGGCACTTGCGTTGTGGAGTGTCTCGCCTGACGCTGTCTCCAGGATTTCGAATTCACAAGCAGCCACACAACACAAATGTGTGTGTACCAGCACTACACTTTGTATCCACATTACCGGCCATCCTGAGTGTGTCGCATAATTTTACTCAGGCTCACCAGCAGAATGCAGGCTGTATCTTGAACAAGGGCACATTCGCCTACTTCTGAGTCCTTACGTACGCACAGAACATAATCTGCTTCCCATCGCTCTCCACGTCTTGCTGGTTTCAGCGCAGAGTTAAAACAAGTGTCAGCTGATTTTTCAGCTGCTTTTTTACCTACGAAATAAAGATATTAGAAGCAGCAGTTCCAGGTAATCAACTGCTAAGTATTTCAAAGACAGATAATGTAGCCTGCTCAAGCTAACATCGAAAAGTATTTGCCTTGGGAGACGATTGAAATCAAAATAGGAAATTACCGTATTTCGGGTAGCTAGATTGATACTGAATCCGTTCCCCTGAACAAGGAACAGAATGCTGCTTAAACATCACAAAGCTGAGTGTCCTATGAATAATTCGATCAATCAGTAGCCTGTATGAATGTAACGTTATAAATCCATGCATTTTGAGGTATTCAGCTACCAGTGGAATAGACAACCTGTTGCCGTAACACGGCTCGACAATCACGCCCCCGGCCCCCCCCCCCCCCACAATTATTAGCGAAGTCACTCCCAGATCTCATAACAGGGATCCAGAATTCTGCCTTCTGTCAGAAGAACGGAATCCAGCCCGAAAGAACGCAAAACAGATTTTAGTATTCTGCACGACTGGGGTCCCGCGTCACCCAGGGGCCTCCCGCGCCGCGGGGCGTGCAGAGGTCTTGTCTACATAACTTTAAGCGACGCTGTTTCAAACACAGACGTTATACAGAATGAAATCAGGTGTGAGGATGTTCCTGAATGGTGACCCTATGTGAATTTTCTCGTACAGCGATACCAGTTGTGTGTCTTGCATTCTCACTGGTGTTCGTGGCCTGTAAACACTAAGAAGTAAACAGGAATGCATTAAATAAATCCACGGAGCACACGTAAGAATCCTTGTTGAGAAACCAATGCCGTTTCGGCCAGACAAATTCGCAGCCTCGTGCGATGCCCAGAGACGTACTACCGTGTTCACAACCAAGGATGCACCCAAGGGAGGGGGGCTGCCGGGCTGCCCCAAACCCCCCAAAGCCGAAAGTTAAAATGCACAGATTCTGTAGACACGATGATATCAAAAGGTTTACGTGATTTACCCTTCAGCCGCAATCAGCCACTGAAATCGACTGATAACCAGTAGATTAGAATTTTGAAAAATAAATTAATAGAATTGAAAATAGGACGCTGCGATTGTCACGGAACATGCAATTGTATCTGTATGTATATAAGTGCAGTTGCAAATAGGGTTATATTTCAGTTACAGGCCTACTTACGACATGATTTTTATAACACAATTCTTAAAATCAAACATAAATTGTATATAGACTGAGGGTCAGCCCCCCCCCCCCATCCAATGAAACATTCTGGGTGCGCACCTGTTCACAACAGCCCTTCAATGAACGCTAATCTAATACCACTGAACAAAGTCCACACTCTGACACCCACGTCTTCTGAAGTCCAGTTTAACCTAACCTTCCTACTCACACCCACGCTTCAAAGTGGCCTCAAGTTTTTTCGGCTCAAAGTTTGCAGTAATTTCTCATCTAAAACACGCATGCTACATGTCCCGCCAATCCAGCCCTTCATCACTTAACCACTCTAACAATAACACGTAAGGAGTAAAATGTAAAAGGTGAAATTGTCCCTGTCAATGCCCTGAAGGCATATAGGGGAGCAGGGGTATGGCTCCACTTATTCTTAAGCTCGGACGGTCAGGGATTCGAACCCCGGCGCAGGCAAGATTTTATCATATCCCTACCCTTCCAGACCGGCTCTGGGGTAACTCCATGCCTCCCATGGCATGTTACGGGGTGACCTTCACCTCTTTATTCTTACCATTCTTAACCTCGGCACTATATGGAACTGAGTGGTCAGCTTCACGCCCCGGACACTTTACCCCCGGAAAGAACCATAGCCGTTAAGTCAGAGGCTGAGAGGGCCCCACAGCCGAACACGTAAGGACTACACATATTTACGATCGTTACGTAACGAGTAAATATATTAGAACATCCGATAGGGCTTGGCTTGTACAAACCAAAACACTTTCTACGTTCGAAAGTAAAGACTGGATGAATATAGAAAAGGCAGGCAGCAGTTTCCTTCGCAAATACGATAACCACATACGAGACTGCATGGTGTCACAGGCTTAAATAGGTTGGCCAGCTATATTTAGCTAGGCAAACATACATAATGATGTCGCACGTGACGTTTATAGGCGGTGAGCATGTAACAACATCACACCGCCTGCCACTGCCGCTCTCGGCCGAGTCCTGCTCTAACATGTCGGAACGATATGCCTAGGCAAGCGTGATTTATTTCGCGCACTTCCGTACGGATCGGCTACGCTGTCTTGAATAATTGAACAAAAATAACACAACTCAGTCGTAACTCATGTACACTAACATGTTGGCGCTCAGAGTTATTTGTTTGGCTTAACTGCTGGAAAAACAAACAGACTAAAATTAGAATGGTCATTGCTATGGATTACTTTCCATTCGCCATATATTCAACTTTTCAATTAAACGGCGTCAATATGACTAAACAGTGTGAAAATCCCCCTTAATCTTAAATGTTAAGTGCGCCCAAATCCGCCTCCTCACTAAACAAATGTTTGATGGCACATTTCCAGAATATGTCTAAAACAGTGGAAGAGGTGTGTTACTCTGCCCAGAAATATATTACCCCCAGCCACTGTTGGGGGAACCGCGCAGTCTGTTTCTGTGTTTAGGTACACCCCGCTCGACTTCCCTTCTCGAGTTTTTATCCTGTCTCCCTACGCACGGTTTCACCAAGTTTTCTGCAGTACAGATCCTGTATATTAATGTCAAATTCTATGTGTTTCATACACATTAGGTATACTAAAAATACATTCCTTTATTCATTTTTTTACTATTTTCTATTTCTCCGTCTCTAAATTTTGTTTTTCTCCACCTGACTCTCCCATTTATACTTTGTCTTATGTAGTCATTTACATAGGTTTTCCAGTTATCTGTTCTTGGTATAAGTAATTATTTTGTTATAGGCTATTTCCTTATTTACACACAATCTTTCTACTTCTCACTAATTCTTCTCCCAACTTTACATTTCTGTATATTTCACATTAAAAACTCTTCATTATTTTCCTCGTCCTTAAATGAAAAATTAAGGAAACTAATTGACGATTAACCTAAAAGACAGCACCCTTAATTTTTCTGGTTCGTTGATGCTCTGAGTAACCGTGCAAGAAACAGAAAAATTAAGCATAACTTACCAGCTGCTTAGCAATACGGGGAAATTGTAAGTCTGCCCTGATCAGCTTCATTATTAGAAGGTTACAGTGTCTAATGTTAAAAAATTACTAACACTTCTGTTACTGAGTTTCATAATCTGATACAACTACTCAGATTTGTAGAAAAGGGGTAACGTTCTAGATGACGTCTGTCCCACCTGTCATAACTTTTAATGTTTTGTTTGCAACTTCAGCACAATTTGGTCTGCTTGCGGGCAACATGAAATTCAATATGCAGAAGGGGGAATTAATAAGTATACGTATACTTGTACGTATAATTATACCTGTGTGTTTGTCTACATGTCACGTGCAATAAAAATACAATGATAATAATAGGAAAAATTCATAAAATTGTAATTCAGAACCAAGGCTAGGCTGTTGCTATTATTATCACATTTTTACAAAATGAATCAGTAATGTAACGCATATTTCCACAAATAAACAGCTGATAAGTCTTGACGATTTGCACCAAATTGCAATTCACAGCCTAGGCTAGGGCGTCGCTATTTTAAGCACATTTTTACAATATTAAAGTAACGTAATGTATGTATCCACAGATAAACAGTTCAAAAGTTTTCAAAACTATTTCGGCGTACTATCTCGGATTTCCCAGTTACAAAGCTAAAAAACTTTTTCTCGTTTCAAATGTCCCCGCGGGCAACATAACACTGTGTCGCGGGCGACGTGTCGCCTGCGAGCTGCAGGTTGATCGAGTCCGTTCTAGTCCTAGGCGTTCAACAGCAGGCCCGTGGGCCAAATATAGCCCGCGGGTCGACGTTCCGTCGTACACGAACACTTATACAAAAATAATTCTATAATGGAGACATTTTGAGGAGATTATCTGTGCGTGACGGCAATATATTTCTAGCAACGTGTAAAAAAGGTAACGCAGTCCCATTACAGGCCTGGACACGCCCACAGGGTTCCAGGAGGTAGAGGCTCCCAGATTTCTAGACAGTCGGCACATGAAGGTGATAAGGTTGTCAGCCCTACGCACCGGCCGCCTTTACCCCCAGGAAATATTCCTGGTACTCATTTCTGTTAGAGGCTGAGTCGACCCCAGCGCCATAGTACGGCCGGAAGGTTAAGTCAATGAGGAATTTCAATGACACCGTCGAGAATCGAACCCCCGACCTTCCGGCGTGTAGCGCAGTGCCTCAACCAACTGCGCCACGGCGTGCCCTTAGTAACATGTACTGATATAAGAACTCTTTGTTACAGCCCTGATAACACACATCAACAAATGGACCAATGTCAAAGCGTACAGGCCTGTTAATGACACCGTTCTTACATTTCAGTTGCCCTGATACAGTCTTACATAATAACATCACCCTGCACGCGCTCAGAGCGCCCTGTATCCGGACCGTACGTTCACTGCCACGTCCCAGACAGCTGGGGACATGCGCAGCGCCATATTACTTCTGAAGTAGACATGAAGTCGTTACACAGTCTAAAAATAACTCAAATTTCAGCTTAAGCAGCGGGTGACATTTAAAACGTCCTTCATAACGTCTCGAGATCAAAAGCGGAAAGAAGTGTATACCTAACATATTACAAACACCTCCTTCCAGATCCTTAACCACCCACCATTAACTACTATGTTCCCGCCTAGACGAGTCAATTGTGAAATTAGAACATCGTTGTTAAAAGCTTAAAAACGAGTCACAAAATTTCACACTGATGTAGGAAAGCTGTCGAGGGCTAGACAGGCGATCATACAAGACGCTGCGCCTAACAAAAGCACAGCGACACTGCGTAGTATAGACGTTAAGCTGTTCGGGAAACTTTGGTTTTTGTCTAGCAACTAAAAGGACTACAAGACAAACTCTTTTTTGTTATCAGTATTGCCAATAAGCCTCCGTGATGAGGTTTCCCTTTGCGATATGACGTAGTGTCGCGCCTCGGAAGGAGACCTAAGCCGCACCGCTGCGAATGCCTACAAAGTCGCATAGGTGTCCGTGTTCATCAGCATGAATGGAAGTTCAATGGATTTTAAATTACTTCGCTAACATTCGGAAGTCATCTTTGAAGGACAACGACGCCACAATGACACTACTGATATGAACGTTACACAAATATATAAAGAATTAGATACATCTGGATAACTGTACACTTACACAGTAATGTTGAGACATATACAGGGTTATTCATAATTCCCTAACACACTTGACAAAATCGGTACACTTGAACGGTGGAAAGGACTTCAACATGTGACCCACATATAAAAAGAGAAACCCTCGAAGTTTATTTCTACACGCTGCAGGCCCTTGATTTCGTCGGTGTCCGCCAGGGGAGCAGGTTCAGTGAACAAGGCGGCAGCAAGAGCAGAGACGAGGCGCTGCTTCGCTGGCCACCAAGATCGCCTGACTTAAGGCCATGCGATTTTTTGTTATGGGGATGTGTTAAGGACTCTGTCTTTCTACCGTCTGTACCACAGGATGTGTCTGAGTCGCGAAGAAGAATCATCGCTGCCATCTCAGAAATCGATCATGACATGCTGCGGCGGGTGGGCGGAAAACGATTATCCAGCTTGCCGTCTGCCGTGCCACAGAGGACAGATACATGCAGCACTTGCGGGATGTGCCAAAAAAATCCTGGAGAGTTTCTCTTCCATCTATAGCCTCAAGTTACAATCACTTCCGCCATTAAATTGTGCCGATTCTATGAAATGTGTTACAGAATTACGAATAACCCTGTATTTACAGCCACCCACATCAAACCATGCGGTTAAGTAATGAATTATTCAACAAAACCTTAAAATCAAGACGATAAGTGTCACTATGTCAATTTTTGTCAGAGTACACACAACACTTTTCACATGCACTGTTTATTTTGTCTACAACATGTTTCGGCCGCGTACGCCGGCCTTCATCAGGTAGAAGTTGAAAAACACATGTTGAGGTGGAGACCTCCTCTTTACAGCTAAAATATATAAAACCACGTAATTACATATCACTCCCTATAAAGAACAACATGTATTTGCACAGTTTCTGATAGTGGGAATTGTCTCAGTATAATTATTGAACACTAGAAGGAACAGATCTCTGTTTCTTAGAAGATGTAGCAGATCAGTTCGGTAACAGGCGGTGTTTTTGGTGCAATCTTTTCTTGCTACGTTGTTGACTATATACGGTGTCAAGATCTCTGTTGGCGGAAACGGAAGGCTTCTTTACTCTTAGAACACCCTGTGTTATATTGAACGTTGTACGGCCGTACATTATGTTTGCTAACTATAGGGATCTGTATATTTTCTCCTCTCAACGTAGTACGGTGTAGAAGTGCGGTTGTGTGTATGGCGTGTAAATTGCACATGCGCCTATAGATACAGCTGCGAGTTCTTTCCCCTAAAACTGTAACTGTCACATATCTTTCCCGTAGCAACAACAAATACATCGTCCATGAACAAGTGAATCTCTCCGGATGAAGTGGGAAGTGCAGAGACAGTGAAATACATTCAAACGTGTCAACTTCCGTGAATGTCTTCACATCACATTCACGCAACAGAGCAGCTGCGTCTGTCTGAAGGAACAACAATATTTGTTAATTTTTGTCGTGTAGACGGAAGTTCAATACAGAAGAAGGCTACGAACGAGGAGTTAACAGATGTTGCAAATACAGAAAAACAGGGTTAACTGTGACAACAGCATGTATTTTCACAAACTCCTACAGAAAATTAAAATAAAATTAAAATTATTTTAATTTTGTGTACGAAATGGTGAAAATACATGCTGTTGTAATATTAGTACACGGAATGGACAATTTTAAAAACGGGGTAACGATGAGTATTTCTGAAATGAAGCTTGTACTGCCGGTTGCACAGCACAGCAGGTCGCTCTGACAGGCGAAGGAAGTGTAAAGAAGATAAAACTTATGATGTGCAGTTCACGTAACGATCCTGCCAGTGAAGCAGACTGTAAAATGTCAAATGGCAATGAACAAGCTTGTGAGAAAGACGTGAAGAGAAGCCATGGCTTATTTTAACGTACTATCCTGGAATCTGACAGGAAGGAAACCTTCAATGACATAGCCAGGGTCCCGGTCGAAATATGGACTGAACAAAAGTTGAAGTCCCTGCGCATACCACGAAGGCATACATGGGGACGTAGGTAGGCCTGTCCAGTAGCTCCACTCATTCTTAATTCGGCACTAGATGGAGACGAATGGCCGACCTCATGCTCCCGCTGCTTTACACAACAGAAAGGACCTCGACAGTCATGGAACAGGAGGATGCGTGGGCCCGGAGCCGGCCCGGACGTTTCGGCGAAGAAACAAATCTCTTTCACCTGTCGTGATTCGAACTCCGGACCGTCCACCTCATAGCCTAGTCGCTATATTGTCTACGCTGTTCCAGACCTCGATGTGAATCCGTCATCTCCCGGATAAAATTAGAACCACTGTCCTTTAAACCATCCCGTTTCGTAATACCAGCTCGCTATTCGGTGCTGAAGATCGACTGCTTGCTTCCCAGGGACACTACGGGGCTGTATTCCGTCTTTGTCGCGGCTTACATGTGACAATATTTCATTCGTACCGAGCAGGCAATTATCTAACGACAATGCAAGTGCTGGAATATATACTGTGACCTGTCTTACGGCGTAGAATGCGGTTCACTTTAAATGAGTCAGTAAACTTTTAACTTCTCCACCCCCCCTCCCTGTCCCCAAATCTTTTTCTTTTAAATCATTCAATTGGAATCTTCACGTATAGATTCCGAATATTAAATTAGTGGGATTCAATACTATCATTTTTATTTACTGGGTTAAAATTTAGATGTTGGTAATTTTTCAGTAGATGGGGGGAGCGCGCCCCCCCCCCACCCCCCCCCACGCACAAACACCCATCCTAATGGCCCTATCAACGGGTATTCGTGGATCCCCTGTGATTATACTGGTGTTAACCCCAGCGGCGCCATAACAACGGACATACAACAAGCCTCTGCACACAGCTGTTTACAATTTCATATTTAAATTACAAATTCTAGAAAAATCTATATTAAATGTGATAACAATGGCACACTCGCAAGAAATAAACAGGAAGACAGAACAGCCGGCTCATTTTACTCGCACGAGTAGATTATGTCAAGTACAGTCATTAATCGTCGTTAGTAGCTCATGGTGATGACCAGCCAGTTTAGTCGACACCTACACGCCAGTCGTTCCAGTTACTTCAACACACTGAAGGACGCACAGTGTTAAGAGCTGCACTGTTCCAGGAATGACATGTGTTTCCTAATAGCACAGGAGGCAGGAATTGCCATGTGTATTGCATTTCTGCCAGACGTTCAGTTAGTCGTCTTGTTCTAACACTACTTCTCAGAAAAAAAAAATCCTTAATTCATAAAAGCGGGTTCATTTATAATTAATTTTTACAAAGATAATGCATAATTTGACCACACGTATTCTGCTCCACAGCCACACAACACTACAGCTGAAAGCTGCTCTACGCTCAGTGCCGGGCGTGCTTTCTTCGCCGAGAGAGTAAGTTTATTTGTAAGGTAAAGGTGAAGGTAAAGGTAGCTCATTCCAGGGCTGGACAGGCCTTTAGGCTTCCAGGAGGTTGAAGCTCCCAGATTGCAAGAAAATCGGCACATGAAGGTGGTAAGATTGTCAGCCCTACGCACCGGCCGCCTTTATCCCCCCCCAGGAAATATTCCTGGTACTCATTTCTGTTAGTGACTAAGTCGACCACAGGGACATAGCGCGGCCGGAAGGATTCTGTCAATAAAAAATTCCAATGACGCCATCGGAAATCGAACCCGCGACCTCTCGGCTTGTAGCGCAGAGCCTCAACCAATTATTGTATTATGCTATACTATATTATTATTAACAGGGTTTAGGCTTGAAACAATTATTTTCTAATAACAATGCTAACGCCATCTTCTTGAATTTATTACACGCCACCAGCACTTTCTGCAGCCCATTTGGAAACAGCACTCGAGAAGAAAAATTCTCACCACATATTTATTTAGGGCTCACTTTAAGATGCTGTCAGCCGCTGAGCTCATATAGCGTCGAATGATGGGACGCTTAACTGAATAACAAATTGCACGCATGCTGGAAGTGATCGCGGCGTAACTTGAGGCACTATGAAGCTCAGAAATACCAGGACACATGAAGAAAGTTCAGTCGACATCACGACCGGTCCGACCGGCATCTTCCGAACAGATGTCACAATCCTTACCGAGCTATCCGACTTTTTTTTTTTAGTGAAGAAGGGCCCCGCAGCAGACGCTATGGGGCGCATCGCAGCCTGAAGGCTGCTTGTGCAGCCCTGAGATCAAGCTGAAGACTATGATTATTTTGTGTCCTTCTACAAATAATGGAGCACCGGTGGAATGAAACTGACAGGGGAAAACCGAAGTACTCGGGTAAAAAACCTGTCCCAGTGCCACTTTGTCCACCACAAAGCCCATACTGACTGACCCGGGACCGAACTCGGGCTTCCGCGGTGGGAGGCCGCCGGCAAACCGCCTGAGCCATGGCACGGCCATCTATCCAGCTTGCTCGCTACCTCACCAAGGAATCCCATATGGGCCAAACTTGCGTATAATTGACGTGGAAAACAAACAGCAGTTCGTTAAACTTGACAGACGTGTCGTGTAACACGACCCTTTTAGAAGTTTCAATTCTTGGTTCAAAGCATGTAAAAACATGTCGTTAAAATGTTGCCAAAAATAATTAAGCCTCTGCTTTGGCACGAACATGGATGCTGTCTTTGAGACAGAAGAGCAATGCCCTTACTGCAGTATAATAAAGAACAGGTTGTTCGGAGAGTTATAAAGCTTGTTATACGTGGAATCACCAGACAGGCACAGTGTTAAGAACGGGCTTGATCAAGGCCTGAGCTTTGTACGTACCGGAAATATATATAGGTCAGACTGGCAGACAGATTATGTTCGTAACAAAGTCAAATTAGATACTGAAGGACTTGTTGAAGTCTTCGAATGAGAACAGTGGCTTTGCCAGAGCTCCGACCCTGGAATCCGCAGGCAGTGTCCGCCTTGACTGCTCGGAAACACGCAGAACAGAAAATCGTTGACATTTCTATTGCTACACCTTCCTGTCTTATAGAAAGACATCAGACGTAGATCACCGTGCTATCTCTGAGTGGGCGCATCTGTGGTTGTCAAGTGAACTTCTAAACCACTTGACAGATTTTCGCGAAATTTGGTGTGAATGTCATACCATCACAGACTGCACGAAATTCATACTCAGTCTCCTGCTGTCCGTAATAACAACATGGATGCAATATATGCGAGGAGAGGGTGCTCTTCACCAAATACTGTGCCTAGACATGTTACATGCATTCAGGAAAAGAAAAATGATACAACCCTTCGAGTGAATAGCCTCAAAGAAACAGATTGCTTGAGAGATGTAAGGGTATGGTAGATGGAAGGATAATACTAAAATACATCTGGAACATTTAGCGTTAAATTTTACAGGGGAATAAACTTGCACAGAACAGGGTCAAATATCGAATACTTGTAAAAAAAATGAATCTACAGGTTGAATAATATCAGAACTGTTGAACAGATAAAGAATTATTAACTGTTAAATAACTACCCTCCGCCATGGAGTCAGTTACAGAACACAGTGGCTGCAGGGGTTAATGTGCTTGAACCCCACTCGGGGCATGCGTGTATTATGTAGACCCAAGTATGAATATTGGCCTTCCCACGCGCCGATCCCTCGTCTAGGGAGTCCTAATGGAAGACTCGGTAACACGAGAAACACTGGGCCACATCGGCCAGTAGCGTCACACCGAAGGGCAGATGGAATTAAGTCAGTTCTGCGCACTCGAGCAGGCCTTCACTGTTGGTGGCCACGACCAGCCGGAACTCACGTACCGACGGGGCACTCTATAAGTTGGCCAAACTACAGCAGGTCGTTTACCCTCCTACCCACACACATGTAGTTGACACACGTCTAGCAAACTAACACCAGTCAATTTGAGATAAAGCGCTGCGCGTCATGACCATCAAACAAAGGATGCGGCTAACGGAACATGACGGAGTAATATGCATGGGTGAGATGGAAATGCATGCAACAGATAAGTCGAAAATCTTAATTTGGGAACCACTTTGGAAATCTACATGTAGATGGCACAGCAATTGTAAAATGGATCTTTCACAGACAGGTTGTACAGCTATTGCTCGGACACAAATGAACTGACACACAATATATTGCGAACACGGTAATACAATCACAGGTTCCTTAACGGGCGAGAAAACTATTTACCAGCTACGCAACTGTCGGCTCCCAAATATCGCCTGTACTTTAGACAGCGAGCAATGCAGCATGTTTGAGGTGCGTGTTTCATCGATGCGTTTCTGAATAAAGAGCCTGCGGAACGGAAGTACTTTAAAAATAAGGCTTAATTACGTCCAGGGGTAAAATAGTGCTTACTTTGATGCGATTTCAATGATTATCACATATAACGAATATCCCTCCACTGAGAACTTATATACCGAGTTTTATTGAAATCGAGGGATCCAATTACGAATTACGAGAAAATGTATTCATTACGTCCAGGGGTAAAATAGTGCTTACTTTGATGCGATTTCAATGATTATCACATATAATGAATATCCCTCCACTGAGAACTTATATACCGAGTTTTATTGAAATCGAGCGATCCAATTACGAATTACGAGAAAATGTATTCATTACGTCCAGGGGTAAAATAGTGCTTACTGCGATGCGATTTCAATGATTATCACAGATAATGAATATCCCTCCACTGAGAACTTATATACTGAGTTTTATTGAAATCGAGGGATCCAATTACGAATTACGAGAAAATGTATTCATTACGTCCAGGGGTAAAATAGTGCTTACTGCGATGTGATTTCCCTGATTATCACATATAATGAATATCCCTCCACTGAGAACTTATATATCGAGTTTTATTGAAATTGAGCGATCCAATTACCAATTACGAGAAACTGTATTAATTAATTCCAAGGGTAAAATAGTCCTTACTGCGATGCAATTTCAATGATTATCACATATAACGAATATCCCTCCACTGAGAACTTTAATACCAAGTTTCATTTAAATCGAGCGATCCAATTACGAATTACGAGAAGATGTATTAAACGAAAGAAATCTATAAATTTAACCTTTTAAAGCCTAGCGGTAACTTTACGTACGACCAGGTTTAACATTAAAAAATTCTACGTGGTGCCCACATTGCGTTTATGTGTTTTGTACGGATCTCAGAACAAACTGCGACTTTTCCCGTAAACATCAGCAACTCATTCGTTTTCTATAACCGAGGTTGAAAGTGTTTACTGCGCGGTACGCACAGAGTCTTTATATAAAGTATATTATGTTTCGTCTTTAAAGGGTTAATTGACTGAATCCCTCTGCACAGACAGAAGGATCAATACTGCATAGTGTAGAGGTTCTCAGAGTGTGACCCGCGAGCTTCATTGAGACGGCCCGTGGAAGGAGCACGCACATCGCATTAAAATTTACACTAAATTTTATTTGCATTTAGGCTGCAGTTATTTTACTTACTATTGAATGTTATTGAAATAAAATCCGAGTTACATCACATGATAGCAATTTTCAGGTTATCCGGGCCCACGGGAGGGGGTTGAGGCTCAGTAACCTAATGCAGGCGTGTGGTAATTTCAGTACACAATGCTTAGGGAACCCGCTGGCGGACACCGGATGGCTATGTTTGAAAGGTTAAGCAGGGGCAATCACGCATTCCAGCCTTGTAAGGAACTGCCCATGGAATGATGCAACGATGACGTGTCATTCATACTAACGCACTACCGCGCGTGCGCGCAAGTCATCCTCCTGCCTTAAACAAGGTCATGCATTTGCTCTGACGGCTAAATGTACAGGGTGCTCGTGTGGGATTTTAGGCAATGCTTAGACCGAACTGCGGTGCTGTGATTGCAACCACTGACTATTATCCCAGAGTAAAAAAAGGCAAAGCAGTCCCATTACAGGCCTGGACAGGCCCTGAGTGTTCCAGGAGGTTGAGGCTCCCAGATTTCAAGACAATCGGCACATGAAGGTGGTAAGGTTGTCAGCCACACGCACCGGCCGCCTTTACCCCCCAGGAAATATTCCTGGTACTCATTTCTGTTAGAGGCTGAGTAGACCCCAGGGCCGGAAGGATTATGTCAATGAAAAATTCCAATGATAGCACCGGGAATCGAACCCGCGACCTTCCGGCTTGTAGCGCAGTGCCTCAACCAACTGCGCCACCGCGTGCCACCACCTCGGAATAATAATACGTGTTAATAACACTAAACGCTTCCTCCTTCCAGCATGGCAAGCTCGCGTGAACTTCTACGGAGGTCTTAGGCGCACAAGCCTGAAACAAAGCGTTGACATCCACTATTAAGATACGAAACTATCGCAGCGGTATCGCCAAAGATTCAAGTATTTTGGGACCTAAAGCCGGGATTTATAAATAAATATTTTGATGTTCGACATCCCCGTTGGCATATGCTATCAATTTTTATTATAGGAAACAGCCAACAGCCAACTTTATACTGTACCTCACTTAATTTGGTTTTGAGGTTGGAAAGACCGGCGTCGGTCTGCATAAAGACCACCACCAGGCTCTGCTTCAAATCACGGATATCGGGACTGCACCTGTCAGAGAAGGGAGGCCTTCGGTTTGCAATAGGTTAAAAATATACATGGATGTGTGTGTGTGTGTATATATACATAAAACAACGTGAGATAAAAATGTATAAGCATGGAATGAAGGTAGGTACGTCTAAAAGAGCACACCAAGCTCCACACTCACGACACACCAACAAATGGAAATTCAAAGCACAATATTGGTGGATGCCATTAATATGGAGGTTTAATGTTATATATGCCCTCCTATGGTCAACCATAATTTTTACCCTTTATCTCATTTATCAGCTTCTCAGACGTTCCTACCTTTATCCCATTCTTATACATTTTTATCTCATTTTGTTTTATATATATATATATATATATACACATCCATGTATATTTTTAACCTATTGCAAAGCGAAGGCCTCCCTTCTCTGACAGGTGCAGTCCCGATATCCGTGATTTGAAGTACAACCTGGTGGTGGTCTTCATGCAGACCGACGCCGGTCGTTGCAACCTCAAAACCAAATAAAGTGAGGTACGGTATAAAGTTGGCTGTTGGCTGTTTTCCTATACTGAAAACTGACATAAATATTTACCAACGGTTTGAAGAACTGCAGTGTCTTCATCTTCAGGGGGCAAGCATTCCAAGAAGAGTGGTTCTTTGGAATGATTTCCCTGAATACGAAGACAATATAACCTTTCGAAACGGTCGGTAGATATCTATCAATCAACATGGCGTAACATCCTAGAAGACTAGAATCAGTTAAGTGGCCTGTGGCACACGCTGTATATAATATTACACCACGGCCATTTTCGGTCAACTGACTCTTAGGACAAGCTGTATATATTATTACAACAGGTCTATTCAAACTGAGCAGGGTAATTCTTCTTCTTCCAAATGCAGTACAGCTGAAAGGTTAATTCGGGGAGGCACAGTACATCGCAGGGCGTCACGGTGCTGCAGTCGATCAAGACCCCTCCCTTCATTTTATCACGCTATTCAAATAAATACTATTCCACATATTCACTTCCTCGCGGATAATGGCAATGAATGTGGTATTTGAAAGGTAAAAACATGATTCTTTGATAACTCCTTGTAAACTACACGGGTTTTAGAACTGTGGGACACATATCAACCGTACACGTAGTTCTTGTTTTACGCCTTTTTGCTTGAACGTACTTTTCCAATTTACACATCTTCACAGTCTGTGGCCCTTTACTGGCTGAGCATTTCGACGCTAACGGAAGAGTACGAATCTCACGGCGCAGAACAAAACAGCGAGGCTGCGCGTTCGCTGCAAGCCCCGTCACTCACCGTGCGCTTGCCGTTTAGTTCAGGCCACGTGGTACATTTGAATTTGCCTGAGCAACTTTTGTTCTGCCTACAAACGCCACGATGACACAGCCAAACGACGAACAAGAAAAGAAAACACACGACGACGAGACGAATAACCACAGGAATAACGTTCACGGTAGCAATACATGTATGACCTGCAGGTAATAAAATTACTGTGTAGAAAATCCTGTGGAAGTGCATTTAGACTATCCGTGACAGAACATCTGTGACAGCGACAATACGGAAAATCTACCATGCGTGACAGGCATAGTAACTACGAAGAAGTTTCGGGGCGAGGGCTACGAAAAAAACAACCGCAAATCTAAGCTTCATCAAACCTACGCATATTATTAAAATGGCACAACAAAAAACGAACCTAACGGCAAGAAGAACCTAAACGATGATAGCGAATTGACTGAGCTGTTAAAAACTGTGAGAGTGAATTAGTCACACGTAACAGCGACGATGTGGGACATGTGCCACCTGAGATAAGCGTATGTGTTCGCAAGTCTTTTGCAATTCCTTTTAAATTTACACAGGCTAAGAATTATTTATTTATATGTTAGTGTCAGTAACACAATAACACTCGCATTCTAATAAATTCATGCGTGTGTACCGCATATGAGGAGGCCGTTGCTGGTAGGATTACCCTTAACCCCTACCTGTTACATTGTTTCTTATGGGAATATCGTGGGCCGGGACAGGCAAGTCGGTACAGAGAATCGCTCGGGGCTTGAAAGTCCGGGGATCGAATCTCGGTGGGGGCGAGATTTTCCGCACCCTTCCAGACGGGACCATCCAGTCCCCTATACAATGGGTACCGGATCATTCCCGGGGGTATTGCGGCGAGGCGTGACGTTGAACACCCATCCCACCTACTTCCGAGGTTAAAGAAAGAGTACAGCTATACCTCTACTTTTCTGTGCCTGCATGGCACGTTACAAAGTTTTACCTTATGGGAATGCCATTCTTTTATTTACGCCTTTTTGATTTACGCCCAAAACTAAGCGGTAAAACAGGGGATATGGTGCGCGATAAAGTCTCTGGAGCAGTACAGAAAAATATAAAGTTAGCGTTATAGGCGGTACATTACGGCCGGGTCAGCATTTGTACTTGGGGGGGGGGGGGTATCTAAACTAATGGCAAATCCCCAAAACTAGTCTTGATTACAGCTGGAAGTTTTGCATTGCAATATCCACTATGCTTTAAATACAATCTTCAGTACTTTTATCTCCCTGGGGTTTAATAAGAATAGCCACTTGGTTGAGAAATAACAAACTGAACGCATAAGTGTATATGGTCAAGAAAATAAGTGGGTACAGGGACTTGAAACAAATAGAAAAATACACTAAGGTGCAGTAACTTCCACACTTCAGCATGAACTCCTTTCACTACCAACCGATCCACGATGAACTAACTCCACTTAAAGAGTTTAAAGCAGGGCTGTCAAACCTTTCTGGGAAAACGGCCGCATCTGTTACTGCAGACTAGTTCGCCGGTCGTACGTGTGAGAATCGCAGTAAGTCGTACACCCAACCCCCTAAACTGTTGCGCCATCTTTAAAATACACATGCAGTTCACAGATGTGGTCGCGGGCCGCGCAACACAAACTGACAGGCCCCAGGTAGGGAAATAATAGTCTGAAGTGACGTAAACCCTATACTAACCCTTTGTGCTTTATGCATCATTAGGCCTAACTTTAGAAAGTTTTACATCCTGTCCACAGTGTGCGTTCTTGTGGTTTTTATGGATCTCCAAATAAACAGCATTTCCCTACACAGCATAAAGTGGCTGGTTTTCTAACTGAGACGGAGTGTTTACTGCGCGGTACGATCTCTATCATTATATACAATTCAGGTTCATCTGAGTCTAGTATAAAGGAAGGAGTCAAAATAAATTTTTATTTCTAATAATCCACTGATGTGCCCCAAAGCACTGTTACAACGGATTTATGCTTACTGTAACATAACCTACAACTACAGCACACACCTTTTGGAGGATAGCGCAGTGGTACGAACACAACACACGTGATTAAAACTGGCACATCCCTACCCCAACTTAGGAACTTTTGTTACAGAAGGATGAGTGACAAGACAGTATATATGTGAACAGTGAAAAGGAAGGATGTGGGCAAAACACAGTTGTTATTGTCAAAGTCACTTCCCAGCTTTTCCTTTTTGTGGCACAGTTAGATAAAGGAAGCCAGGAAACCGGCCTCCGGTCGTGCATTCGCCGGAACATGACGCAGGAAACAGACCTTCCACTGTACAACGGTAAATAGTGTTATGATGAATGCACACAAAACGTAGGTTTAGCGTGTCTCAGAATAGGCGACTGAGGATATCTGGTCTTGACCTGACAGAATGATGTAGAAAATTACGAACTGCGAGGCTTCGTCCTCCTCACTTAATATTTGTACAGTAAATGCGTTAAGAGGGACAATTGGGGAAGTGAGAAATGCATAAAAAGTTTTGTCCTGACAGCCTTTACAGAAAATACCAGTTGGCGGACCAAGGTGTATGGAGATTAATAGAGATATTCGGCTGCCTCAGAATATGCCCTGTGGCGTACCATAGTGACACAGGAAGGAAGGTTTACGTAAACAAAATAACGTAAATTTTTCTAGATTCCTGAATAAGCCATCATTAATAGTCTCGACTGCTTCTGTAAACACACCAAATTTCACCGCCACGAAAATTCTTACACACGTCTCGACTGAACGTTGCGGAAGGCAGTGACGGCCCCTAAAACAGCTTAAGTAACTAAGTGATGTATATCAAGAGTTAAGAAAGACCATCAACACAAATAATTTTGTTGAAGAATTAACTTATTGTAACAAGTGTGGGTACATGTTTCGGCCTGACATTAAGACATCTTAAGGCCACAGCAACATTCAGACATACAGGAACCCACATAACAGCATACATCCTTATATTGGTTAGTATCTGAGACCTCAGTTTTAATTAGTACCGGTAAAATTTCGAGTTAAGTTCGACGGAGCTTTACTCTGTACCAGCTACAATGTCGAGCACAAATCGACACGTTACTTTAAAGTGTTGTTACGTTGGTTTGCCCTAAGCTGCTGTCTAGTGGCTGCTTTTGAAGTTTGAAGATTTGGGATTTCCTGGTAAATTAATTTGGACCAGACGGTTGGAATTCAAACGAATAATTTTGACGGCAAAGGATTAGAAATTGTTTCCACTTACTTTCACATAATTAGTTAAAATATTATTACAATTGTTAAAACTTAAAATTGTTATGAAATTATTATATAAATATCATATTTCAACACCATCCACTGCGTACTAACACGATAACATCGCCTTCGAAAAGCCCAACGATGCTAAAGCAAAGAGTATGAGACGGTGGTAGAATCACTACACTAAGTGTAGGATTGTAAAACCCGAACTCAGCGTCGTTGGGTGATGCTTGTGTGGAGCAACAACACTCTTAGCCAAAATTTAACAGCCATCTCACATTTGTGCGACAAGCGTCTAGCTATCGCAGACAGCTGTATTAACCAAGATATCAACAAAGTTATGGTACATTATTTTGACAGATACAGCAGTGTCGTTCGACTGTTGAGCTGTTGTACAAATCGAGGTTACTACTTCCAGGACTGACTGTCATTCTACAAGATGACTGTCTGTAACTTCACCGTTCTCAAAGCACGAGCGCTATCAACATATCGCCTCCACAAAGTCCTCGCCCTGTTTACCCATATCACTGTGTCTTCGACATCCTTGCTTTATTGTCGTAGGGACATTAATTCCAAAATACGTCCCCTGTAACTGTGATTCCTTAATTGTGTTTCCGTGTGATGACGGGAATTCGTCGGTGTTCCCCACTAAATTAGACTAATGGGAGGGGTTTCTCAATACGAGGAAAAATATTTGTTCATAAAACTTCCTTGGGTTTACGTTCTTCTCCCATTCTCTTTTATAAGAGCCGTTCATCAGAGCGGGTTCATGTTACTATATATGGGGTTTTCAAAATATGACGCTAAAACATGCCTGTAAAAGCTAACCAGACCTTAGATTAGATATGCGCTCTTCTGGGATATTAGGCAGCGTCGAGTGGTAATCCTCTACCGACGTTTCGGGACAACGTATCGGTACCATCTTCAAGGGCTAAGAAGTCCTTCTTGACCCTTGAAGATGGGACCTATACGTTGTCCCGAAACGTCGGTAAAGGATTGCCACTCGACGCTGTGTAACACCCCAGAAGAACGCAGATCTCATCCGCTTCGTGGCGGAAGCCTGAAGTCACAGAAACAAATTTGTGTAGACATATTTATTTACCGCCATACTGACTGTGTTCCTAATTTCTCACGTACACACCTCGCAGAGAGTAACTACTCCTGTACGGGCATCGAACAAGGACTGGACAGTCAGAGTACTCATATTTCATTCATCTACCACCAAAGCTACATAAACTTAGCAGCTGGCAGCGTCGTCAGAAAATATTTCTCTGTCTGTTCTCTGATCACTCAAGATCCGACGGTTCGCATGTCATTTACATGTAACACTTGTTTACATGCTGCAATATTCCTAGAATTTGAAAATAAAATATAGAGTGGTCCCTCGGTAATCCGGACACCGATAATCCGGATCCTCGTACGGTCCGGACAATTTTGAGCCAAATATAGCCCTTTACTTTCCATCTAAATTATTATTATTATTATTATTATTATTATTATTATTATTATTATCTTTCATTATTACGACGACGACAATGATGATGATGATGATGATGACCATCA
>BLKM01000398.1:0-10769 GCA_013340265.1 Coptotermes formosanus | reverse complement strand
CGACGCTGTGTAACACCCCAGAAGAACGCAGATCTCATCCGCTTCGTGGCGGAAGCCTGAAGTCACAGAAACAAATTTGTGTAGACATATTTATTTACCGCCATACTGACTGTGTTCCTAATTTCTCACGTACACACCTCGCAGAGAGTAACTACTCCTGTACGGGCATCGAACAAGGACTGGACAGTCAGAGTACTCATATTTCATTCATCTACCACCAAAGCTACATAAACTTAGCAGCTGGCAGCGTCGTCAGAAAATATTTCTCTGTCTGTTCTCTGATCACTCAAGATCCGACGGTTCGCATGTCATTTACATGTAACACTTGTTTACATGCTGCAATATTCCTAGAATTTGAAAATAAAATATAGAGTGGTCCCTCGGTAATCCGGACACCGATAATCCGGATCCTCGTACGGTCCGGACAATTTTGAGCCAAATATAGCCCTTTACTTTCCATCTAAATTATTATTATTATTATTATTATTATTATTATTATTATTATTATCTTTCATTATTACGACGACGACAATGATGATGATGATGATGATGACCATCATCATCATCATCATCGTCGTCGTCGTCGTCAACATTAGACTGTTAAGTGCACTGTTTCCGCTTTAAGCGAGTTTTGCTTTAGCAATGAATGTTGATTTTTTTATGTAACCTGCACCATGAATTTCACCCTCGGTGGTCCGGATTGCCGAGTAATCCGGACCACCGCTCCACCCATACAGCCCGGATTACGGACAGACTGCTGTATTACAGACCAAACGCATTTGAATATCGACGTACCTTTATCAAGCATTTGTTGCAGTCTTACACAGCACCACAGCATCTTGCACAGTTGGTTCGAAATGTTGTTCTTCATCTGGCCGGGCAGTTAGGGTCATTATTACCATTTGTCTGCGTGGATACAGCCACAATACTGTTACTTAGCAGGATCATCCTCGCTTTTCGCAGGGGTTAGCCCCGCGAACAGGGGAAACAAAAAATTGACCGCCATCTGCCAAAACACCTTCCTAATATTTTTTGGTATTCGACTTTATAACAATGTATTTTAACATTTATTTTGAGAATTAAATTCCTTTTAGTAATTTAACAGAAATAAAATGAAAATTAAAAGCATTCTTATTTACTTCCCAAGCCATTCCAATTTTATTTTGCAACAGGCTAACTTTCGCTCGTCAAGTTCCTTTCTTTGCAGATCACTCTGATTCAGTGCTTCTAGAATCTTCTAGAATGTTCTGGGAAGTTTAAGGAATGTTTTATTTAATTCTTGGGGAGACCGCGCGAATTTGGAAACCGATAAGAAAAAACCCGCGAAAAGCGAAGGCTGAATGTATACACGGGACTACTTTTTCTGGCTTTTTTAAAAAAACTCGAAATGATGGCCAATGTCCAAAACAGGCCTAATAGTCACGTCTATTGTAAGACGCCATGGCCAGGTACACTCAGACTAAGTTGTTCTTGGTTTTCCTGGGCCTGAACTGCGGTCCTTGTCTCTAAATTCACGTGAAACAGAACACTTCAAATCGAAACTCATTTCACTGACAGTATCGGGTTGACCCACATCTTTGAAAGAAAGGAACAGCATTGTCCTATTCGAACATCACTAAAACTGATAGCACCGTCCTTCTGCGTCTTTCAGCGGCTTTTTCTTAAATATTCACTTCAAACGGCTAAGAAACGAAGCAGAACAGACTTCAATTATTTCCCGCATAATCAAGCCACGTCCGCCAATCCATCAATCAATCGACTCGCATTTACTGCATCACTCTTTGTAAGTTCGTTCATAGCCATTACAGCAATCCATCATTCTCTTCATGCTAAGGCCGTCATTTTCTCTGTGGAATTTTCTATAAACGGTTTCTCGCGAACTTCGACAGGCTCTTTAGGCCATCCATTCTTCGGCAGTTCCACCGACTGCCCTGTGAGAGTGTACGGTTGCCCACAAGATATCAGAATGACCTCTTGACTCTACCTGGATGTTGCGCGGCGCTGGTTGGCAGTTTGTTACCGACGTTTCGGCACTACGTATCGGTTCTGTCTTCGATGGTCAAGCAATTGAAGACGTCATCCTTCTTGGACTTACTGAACAGCATCGGAATCCGAACATATCTATAGGTAACTGGCTGACTGACTGACTGACTGACTGACTGACTGACTACCTACCTACCTACCTACCTACCTACCTACCTACCTACCTACCTACCTACCTACCTACCTACATACCTACCTACCTACCTACCTACCTACCTACCTACCTACCAAACTACCTACCTACCTACCTACCTAACTACCTACCTACCTAACTGCCTGCCTGTCTGCCTACCTACCTAACTACCTACCTACCTACATACCTAACTAATTAACTAACTAACTAACTAACTAACACCATGGATCTGAGTCCTTTCTGAGAAGCCAACAGGTCCACAGTTAGTTAAGAAATTCCTCACCAAACACCACTCCTGCAGCACCGGCGTAACTTCACACCTCTCGGCTCCTTTCCGTACAGCCTTCACAGATTTGAGAACGGAATCTTCATGTATACGAGGGTCAGTCAGATGACGTAACAGTACTACAAAACCTTGGAACATCCAGAATACAGCCCTGATCTGCAGCCAAGCGATTATCATATGTTTCCAAAGCTGAAGAAAAATTTTACAGGTAACAAATTTAAAGATGGTCGCAGGCTGTAAATGTTTATGATACGACGGATTATGACAAGGGGCAGGGACTTCTATCAACGGAGAATAGTAAAAAAGGAAGCTCGCCCTGCGACATGCAAAATTGCCTCACGTGTGGCCGTGAATATCTGACGAAGTAATGGGTAACAGTACACTTAAATGTGAACTGCTCTCCCTACAACTGAAAATAAAGGGCCCAAAATATATGCATTGCAAACTATTTTCTGACGCACCGTCTCACAGAAACAGTGACGAAGTAGGTTGGCGTGGAGGTGACATTCCAGATTTCTTTTCGGAAGATGCCATGTTTAAAACCAGACCACATAAGGGGTAAATCCGGCTATGACTTCCCATATCTTCCTCATCCTCTCCATCCAAGAGTATCTATGTAGAATCAAGATCCATCAGCTCTTAAAGTGCTTGCCTACACACACGACAGTCATCCCAATTCACTTGACGCCATTTGACTTCTGAAGTTGTAGAGCGTCATTCAACAAGCAACCAATAACTAACATGAAAAGTACGAGTAGCAGGGCCCATTTTCAATATGCACATCCTTCAGCAACATAAATTCTTACAACATCAAATATATGACCCATAAATCATAATTCTAACGAGTCTGAAACCAAATACTGAATTTGGTATTCCCAGGAGAGTTCTTTGGCTTAAGGACGATGGTTAAATGTTAACCAGAGCAAAGCCCTTACTGACAAACCTCTGTCTGATGCTCTTCCTATGTACGATAATGCATGACAAGAATATGCTTTGTCGCCGAAACAAATAAAGAAGCACCAACAAGCAAGCACAGACACTCTCGCTACTTACACAATTTCAAGTAACGAGGTTTCAAACATATGCAGTTTTTATAGCACAACGTTTTTTAAAAAAACGTCGAATTTTTCCTTGTGGAAATGAAAGCTCAGTGATACACAGCAGGCGGAGGAATACTGCTGGGCGATAACACAGGCGCCGGAGCGGTCAGCGATCAGGTTGCAGTGTTTTGGAGTTTGGATTTCAACTGACTCCCTTCCATATACATACATACATACGTGTACATAATTGAGCATACTTATACTCAATTCCGACTTGCGTAAATTGGACTTACCAGAGGGTAGTCACTGAGTACGTCAGAGAGTGCAACTTCATTCCAGTGGTAGGAGGAACTGAGACTTAATGGCCTGCATCACATTACAGTCTATGCCTCTATGCATTTGTGGGGAGAAAACTAACATTGTACCATAAAGAAAACTAACATTGTACCATAAAGAAAAACACGATTTTTGTTCGACGTTACTCAGGAAATTGGTCTATAAACGATTGCAAGGAAAACAAAGTACAGTATAACTCCAATTATCCGGACGATGGTTATCTGGACAGCCAATTATCCGGATCGGTTTGGTCCTTCAGGTAACTTTGTCGAGAATTCTGCAGAAATAATTTGCATTGAAACTACCAGTTATCGGATCGAGTACAGTACTGTACAGTGTTATGGCTGTTTACGACCTCAAATCAGGCGTGGTCGAAGGGGTTGCACGCAGGTACATATTGTAAATAGTGACAGCCGAAGGGCTCCCAGATTACTAATTATTAAATATTAATGTTTTATTTGTATGTAAATAAATATGTAGTCTAAAAATAGCTTTTTGTAGAATTTTTTCCCCCACTTTAAATTGCCAATGTTGCCTGTTTTAAAAGAGAAATCCAATTATCCGGATTTTCTGCATATCCGGACGGCTCGCGGTCCCAATTAATCCGAGTAATTGGAGTTATACCGTACCAGAACATGTTCACGTCTCGTCAACAAAATCCGCAACGAAAGTGTACTAAACTGATGAAGTCAAAACTGCATTCAAAACGGCGTTACAAGCAGATTAATTTCGGTAGAGGCTCGCTGTAACTTGGTTACCAATTTCCGGTTTCCTGTACAAAAGTAAGCACCATGCATTCAGAGTCTTTGAGAACAAAGTGACCACGTAAATATACGGACCGGGGAAACAGGCAATACCCTAAATGGACTTGGGATGATATTATGTACCGAGGAAAATATCAAGTTTTCTAAGACCTTACGCAGTGTCGACAGGTAAACGGCCCTCGATGTTTCGAAGCACCGTTCTTCCCTCGTCCTCAGTGTCAAACACGTCAACACTGGACCAAGGCAGTACGGTGCTCTGAAACGTCGGGATCTGGTTACCAGTCAGCATGGCGTAACACCTCAGAAGAATTTAATCTTCCGTAAATACAGCTGTGAAAACCTCAAACTCCGTAGATACTGGGGAGCTTTGTAACCTGTAACCTTCACCAGATATTACATGGTTCAATGCATCGACACGATATACATTAAACTGGAAAATCTGAAAGATTGGTAGACCTGAGTATAAATGGGAGGACACTACGAGAATTGAAATGACTCATAAACGAACTGCGTGTGAGGTTCCAGACTGGAGTCAAATGACTGAAGACTGGGGCAAGTGGCTGGCTGTTATGAACGCTGTACCGAACCGTGACACTTGAGTGACAATCAGCAAGTGCGCAAGCCAGTCGCCACTACGGGATCCTAATCTGTGGCGACATCACTGATGTAGCGTTCGGTCTTGTACAGCAGGTGTAGGGGTGGCAGGACGGAGGGGTGTGGCATCATCAATTCGGTGTAAGGAAGCTCGCTAGCTCACATTTCACAGTCTCTTAAAAAGAAGACGAATGGAGACGTGCATAAAAGTAGGTCAACCCGGTTATAACGACATTGACTTATACGACACCTCTTCGACAGCGTCAGATATTCTGTGGTACCAACTAATTCCTCACTCTTAACCATAACGTTACACTACTCGGTTACAACAACACTCATTTATAACGACACAAAAGATTCAGTCTCCATCATGACGTTATAACCGAGTTCGACTCTAGTTATAATTTTAAATTTCATACATGAAGCCCTTAGATTTATTTCTAAACTTTAATCCAAAGCTGATATTTAAGTCATATGATTGATGATTCTCTAGACGAAATGTGATCCCTCCGAAGGCTGAGAGAGAGAGAGAGAGAGCGACAGAGGCCAGGGTGGGGGGGACAGAGAGACAGAGAGAGGCAGAGAGAGATGATAAACTACTGTAGAAGAGCAGCACAAATGACAAGAGAGGGGCGAAGTTAGAGACACTTTATTGAAAGAGGGGTGGGAGAATCGCTGTTTTTGAAAGTTCACAGGCTTTGCCCTCTCGCCCTTCTGACGAACGTACTATGGAAATACAGACGTCAAAATGGTGAAAGTAGTGGCTTGAAACAGTGACGCGAAATCTTTATTTTTGGTTAACACTCAGGCGCATAATTTGGAAAATCTGAAGACTAAACTTAATTTGCATTATACCGGCACAACAAATTCAGCTCATACCTCTCAGAGCACACAGTGCGTTTGCATTCAGAAGACCAATGGGCGAGTGCTGTATAAAGAAATAACTGCTGTTTGCTGTACGCACCACAGGGAACACATAAATACATTGTGGCAAGTGTAGAATTTGTGGTGGTAAATTTGTCAGTAAACACAATAATCACCAGGGGTTAGGAACACGGTTACGCTTACCTATATGAGAAGATTAAATGCCCATATCTACCAGGTCGACGCTTATGCCTGCGTTAAACGTCCGCAAAGTCCACGCCTATATCTGCCTTAACCTTTTAAAGCCTAGCGGTAACTTTACGTACCACCAGGTTTAACATTAAAAAATTCTACGTGGTGCCCACATTGCTTTTATGTGTTTTGTACGGATCTCAGAACAAACAGCAACTTTTGCCTTATAAAACATTAAGAGACTGGTTTTTATAACCGAAGTGGAGAGTGTTTACAGCGCGGTACGGACTGAGTCCTTATATAAAACAGATACGCTTCGTCTTTAAAGGGTTAAACATCTGCGAAATCCATGTGCTATGCCTGCGTTAAAAATCTACTAAGTCCTTCTCATTGCTGTATCCACATTCCACAGTAGAATAAAGGGACAATATTCGTGAAGATATGTGAAAGGAAAACAAGAGAACTAAAAACAGAGACAAAATTGGATGAAAAAGACAGGGTGTGCGAAAGACGAATGGTGTTGTCTGAGTGTCAAAACAAGGTGGTGTTTACGCAGAACATCTCTGGCGCTGATTGATCTACCACCTCGAGTAGGTGGGCGGTGGTATAGTGTTCATATTCAGACTGCCGCTAGGCCACTGCTGTCGGCCAATTGGCAGTCCCTCTCAAAACATTACATGGGCCAAAATGGGTTTCATTATGTCATAACGAAGTGTCTAAATTGGTCAGGTCACAGAGAATAAATTATTAAAACTTTGGCATGCACGTTGAAGATGGAAATGTACTTCTAATTTCATCTGTTAATAAAAAGCGACGTAGGTGTGGAACTGGAAGGTGATAGAACGGAAGGGTGTTTCAACTAACGCGATAGAAACGAATCACTCAAAATTCAATGAAAAATAAAGCAATTCTCCGTTCACACATCAAAGAGGTTAATGGAGTTACTGGAGCATGAAGAGTACAGTTTGATTTAAAATTCTCTCAGTTTGAAGTTTAGCCAGTTACAGGTCACATTACCGCTATCCGTGTCGTTTTCCCCTCAGATTCTGCTGCTGTATTCCATGACACTACAATGAAATAGGCCCCAAGCGCCTCCTTACCAATCCTTTCCTACTAATTCATGGGAAGGATTCTTCCTGACCAAATATTTATTCTTAACTTCGGCAGTAAATAATAAATTGCGCCACAACTTACGGAAGGGTAAATAATATCAGTTTTTTTTCATATTCTTCTCATTCGTTTCTCTTGCTTTAAAAAAAGAAGAGGCAATATGAGTCGAAACGTCGATGAGTCATGGACTCTCAATTTTTTATGTACCACATACATTTCTGTAAAACATTCTATAAATTAAACACACAACACACCCACACCTGCTGTCAGGTTTTAATAACTTGCGACGTGTGTCAGATCTTGTTAACACAAAATGAACTTACTGGAAAGCAGCGAAGTTGTGTGGCATTGACACCTGGCCATTCACCACAGCGCCAGTCACAGATTGGCCAATAGCCACTTCTAAGCTTTTTTATGAGCAATGTAAGCAGAACAGAAATGAACTGGTCAGTTTGGAAACGGGACGTGTAAGCGTTTCATTCACAGAACAGTTCCCTTCCCCATAGAGGCCTAACCGATGTGACCGCGGTACAGTTTAGTAACATGTCTTTGTCAGTCACACCAACTGTAACCATTCTGTGTCCTCTTATGAAACTCCTGTCATTAACCTTTTAAAGCCTAGCGGTAACTTTACGTACCACCAGGTTTAACATTAAAAAATTCTACGTGGTGCCCACATTGGGTTTATGTGTTTTGTACGGATCTCAGAACAAACAGCAACTTTTGCCTTATAAAACATTAAGAGACTGGTTTTTATAACCGAAGTGGAGAGTGTTTACAGCGCGGTACGCACTGAGTCCTTATATAAAACAGATATGCTTCGTCTTTAAAGGGTTAATTTCATGTGTTCCAAAATCAATTGTAAACTTATTATTATGCTTTAAAAATACGCAATGAATGTGTGTGACGCAGTAGGAGGAAGACTGTTGAAAATAAATGGAATGGCAGCACTAGACAAAGGCGACAAGCCTCACTCTCCGGCAGCCTTAGCAACATTAAACGTTGAGACAGAAACTGAGATAACCTGGACTTGGCGGCAATCAGAACGTACTGCGCAACCGCAAGGCGCTTTCTCGTAACCGTTATTGCCGTGGAAAAGTAAATTACAGCGTATTACATATTCTGAGTGTGTGTCTGCAGCCCCAGTTATACGGCACGCAAAGTGCATGTGCCGTATTAGATATATTATCTGTGGCCTGTCTGGCTGTACCATATTATTCCACATCATCTGATAAGCGGCACGATTTTCGGGGGAAAAAATATTAAACATAAAATGCGTGTTTTAATTTTCTCTGAAATTTTCGTCTGAAAATTTCTCGTTCTAAGAAGAATTCAGCAAGATATTGCCATAAACGTACATACGTCTTCATGTAAAGTACCCGCTCTTCTTGTCAGACTTGAATAAAATTTGAATTTTTTTCGATAGATTTTCGAAAAATACTCAAAAATAAATTTTTTATAATTAAAAACCAAAAAAATGCGCAAATTATATAATGTGTTCTCCTCCTCCGACATGTGCCGGCGTATTCACCAGTACCACATTTTAATGTTTTAACGTTTGATATAAAGATGTGACGTGTACCTCCCTGGTGACGATGAGTACGCCGAAACATGTCGGTGATGTAGAACAGATTTATATACATCACACAATTTGCGCATTTTGTTGCTTTTTAATTATAAATTATTGTGAATGCACAGATATTAACCTTTTAAAGCCTAGCGGTAACTTTACGTACCTCCAGGTTTAACATTAAAAAATTCTACGTGGTGCCCACATTGCGTTTATGTGTTTTGTACGGATCTCACAACAAACAGCAACTTTTGCCTTATAAAACATTAAGAGACCGGTTTTTATAACCGAAGTGGAGAGTGTTCACAGCGCGGTACGCACTGAGTCCTTATATAAAACAGATACGCTTCGTCTTTAAAGGGTTAGTAACGTAAAGAAACCCAAATATCGGATTTAAAGAAAGTTCATACAGTTGGAACCGAGTTGTTCCACGCGGACGGAGAGACACACTGACAGACAGACGGATGGACAGGCCGAACAACGGATATGACAAAACTAATAGGCGCTTTTCGAAATTTAGCGAAAGCGCCTAAAATGCCTAAAGTTGTTTGGAATCTGGCCTCAGTCTGACCATCCTTTGCTAGTAACCGTAAGCACTGAGCTACACTGTACAACAGAAATACGTTACGGACGCTACGTTAACCGAGATATTTTTTAAAAAACCTAAGGACATGTGACGTCATTTGAGACGCGCGCATCTCGGTGCTAAACGTAAACGACCACCAACTTATGTTATGGGGAAAGTACGTAACTGAACACAGATCTGTAGCTTTCTTAGGACACACAGTCTACAGCTTGTACCACTGCATTATGGGGAACGGGCGCACAGTGTCATCACAGTGGCGGTTAGGTCACGAATGGATCATTCTAACATGAGAAGTGAAGTTCGTGCGGCGATGTACTGCCTTCACAACTGAAAATTACACGTCTGTGGAAACGTAATGTGCACTGCACCAAAAGCAACCGGTCATGAGTTCTCTCCGAATGAAGATAAGGTATAAAAATTACAAATTACACAATAATAACAACTAATATCAACACTAACACTAACACTAAAGGGGATAAAACGTAGAAAGGGGAAGTCTGAGACCCAAAAGGTATTATACGACAAAACGATGAGCCATTAAAAGATGAAAAAATTCCAGGAAGCGAAATAAATATTTGTTGAAAACGTCAATGTTCCAGGATAGCCCTACCGTTTACCAGCAAAAAGACACCCACTGCTAGCGGGCTGAGTGACCTTGAAGTGACTGACGGTGTGCATAACGAGGACTGTAGCAATAGTATTAATGATGATAAAAATGCCAGCACATCACAATGACTGTCTAGGATGATGTAGCTGTGTTCGGGAGTTGTCACTTTCAAAAATCGTCCTGGATATCTGTTACCCTAACTGAGGCTTTTCGAGATTTTACTCAGTACCAAGGGGCATATGTCGAGATATTACCTCGAACATACCACAAATATTTCCTTCCAGTTTCGTTTCGTAGTCCTTACCTCTTCTACCTATTCACAGTAGGTTTTTTCACTTGACCATACTCAGACACACACCACAGCAGATAGGACTCCTCCGGACGAGGGATCGGCCAGTCACAGAGACCTCTACGTGACAACACAGACACTGTACAAGACAAACATCCATGCCCCCGTTGGGATTCGAACCCACGATCCCAGCAAGCGCTCGGCCGCGGACCCACGCATTAGGTGGAAAGATGGTTATGAACTGAATATGACTACGTGGAAGCGGACGTGACCTGTGCCACGTTATTGGAATGCACCATGCAAGGCTCCGTTAAATCACGAAGAGTTGGGCCCTAAATGACCGGTAACCGACCCA
>BLKM01000397.1:12681-25057 GCA_013340265.1 Coptotermes formosanus | reverse complement strand
TTCTACGTTCTGCCCACACAGTGTATTTATGTGTTTTGTGTGGATCTGAGAACAAACAGCGATTATTTCCCTATACAGCATTAACTGCCTGGTTTTTATAGCCGAGACGGAGTGTGTTTACTGCGCGGTACGGACTGGGTCTCCCTTTAAAGCCCAGTGGTTACTTTATGTACCGCCAGGTTTAACATTCACAAATTCTACGTTCTGCCCACACAGTGTGTTTATGTGTTTTGTGTGGATCTCAGAACAAACAGCGATTATTTCCCTATACAGCATTAACTGACTGGTTTTTATAACCGAGCCGGAGTGTGTTTACTGCTCGGTACGGACTGAATATTCAACGATGAATGAGGTTAATCTTAGTCTTTGAAGGGGAACGGAAATTAATCTTGTCTAATTCTAAGAAAGACACTGAAAGCGCACTTCCTCCTCATGTTGACACGCAGTCAATAGCGTCCAGTTCCAAGTATTCATAAAAAGTCTTCACTGCTGAATTGCAGTCAGACTCGTCGCGCAGTGATCGGACTGAAGTCAATGCACATTTGACTTCCAGTTGCAGTGTTCGTACACGAGAGGATATTGAAGTGGGTCCAAAGGGAACGGACTGTGAGGGACGGACTGCATTCAACTGGCTCAGGATAGGGTGCACGTGCGAATGCATGTAAACGCTACATTCGACGGTCATAAAATTCACGTAATGTGCCCCACTGGTTTACAGACTATGACTGCACTCAAGGGGGGCCGCCGGGTTGCGGCCGCTCTCGCAATCCTCCATAACCGAAATTTAAAAAATACAGATTTTGTAGCTGTTATGACATCAAAAGCTTTACGTGATTTCCTCTGCAGCCAAAGTCAGCCACTGAAGTCGGCTGATAACTAGTAGATTATAATTTTGAAAACTAAATTAATAAAATTAAAAGAAAAAACAAGAAGACAGGACACTGTGATTGAGTCACGGAACATGCAGTTATATTCGTATGTATATAAATGCAGCTGCAGACAGCGTTATGTCTTGCTTACAGCATGATTTTTGTAACATGATGTTTAAAATCAAACATGAATTATATATGGCCTTAGGGTCACTCCCCCCCCTCCCCCCCAAGCGAAAAATTCTGGGTGCGCACGTGCCACAGACTGTCAAATTATTGAGAGGAATTGGCAGTTGAGTCTGCGCCTTTAGGAGAGGAGAGAGAAATGCCTATAGCTGTCTGCCAAAGTGTACGTTGTCACATCTCAAAATACCGAACGCCGTCAGAAATTCAGATCCCTCAAAACGTTTTATTTTTATGTACACATTTGTCGCTGCCTTTTGTTTAGAATACAGCGACTGTTGAAAGTTAATGTTA
Organism: Coptotermes formosanus; assembly: GCA_013340265.1. NCBI lineage: Eukaryota > Metazoa > Arthropoda > Insecta > Blattodea > Rhinotermitidae > Coptotermes > Coptotermes formosanus. The sequence goes on along the minus strand of BLKM01000397.1, from coordinate 23,711 downwards.
GACGCAGACACACACTGCACGGATTTAATAATTATATTAATAAAAACAGTAATAGTGTTTGTTAGGTTCTTATTGCACAGTTCATATAGCTGCTCGCTGGAACACCCAGTTGACAGTGCACAGTCCTATCAATACTTTGTGTACAAAAACATTTATCACCAACAAATGCACAAAGAGAGTTGTATCATCAATTGTAACACACTCCTACATGTTTCGACCCTGCTGGGTCATCTTCAGAGAGAACTTTCTGTTATCGTTACACTTAGGTTGTACTTTACAGTTGAGTGAGAATGTGCTGTTGACTGTGTACTGGAGGCCCGGACCACAGACAGTTCACGCCTCCAGTACACAGTAAACAGCACATTCTCACTCAACTATAAAATGCAACCTTATTGTAACGATAAAATCGTTCTCCCTGGAGATGACCCAGCAGGGTCAAAACATGTAGGAGTGTGTTACAATTGATGATAAAACTCTCTTTGTGCATTTGTTGGTGATTAGTGTTTTTGTATAATATAGTGCACGGACATGGAACACATTAAGCATTGTATACATTTCTATTATTACACATTTTTATTTTATTTTCCAATTTGTGTCTCACTTTTCTAAATATCTTCCCTGTGCTTTATTTTTACATTATATTATTTTTCTGTGTCAATTTCTTTATTCATGTCTAGCTATTTTTTGCACAAAATTCCCTTGTTTCCGGCAAACTCAGCAACAGGTTTTTTGAAGTTCTCCATTCCGTGCATTTCGGACCATTGTGCCCATTTATTAAAGCCAACTAAAGGCACAATATCACATACATACATGCAGTACAGTCTGACTTGTTTATACCGTCATGCATGGGACTGCATATTTTGTGTCGTTATAAACGAGTGTTGTTATAACCGAGCAGTATAATGTTATGGTTAACACTGCGGAATTAATTGGTGCCACAGAATGTCTGTTGCTATGGATGAGTTGTCGTATAAACCGATGGCGTTATAACCAGGTCCGATTGTAAATAGTGTACACACTACCCCGACGTGTTTCGGTAAAGTATACCATCTTCAGGGAGTATTCGTGCAATGGTTAAAATCAGCTACAAATTGTGGAAGTGTCATATCCTGTAGTATGATCTGCAGTTGGCACATATATTCCCTGAGAATGGCGTATTGCTACCGAAACATGTCGCAGTAGTGTGTCTGTACTGTTAAAGACGAAGCGTATATGTTTTATATAAGGACTCAGTGCGTACCGCGCTGTAAACACTCCCCACTTCGGTTATAAAAACCAGTCTCTCAATGTTTTATAAGGCAAAAGTTGCTGTTTGTTCTGAGATCCGTACAAAACACATAAACGCAATGTGGGCACCACGTAGAATTTTTTAATGTTAAACCTGGTGGTACGTAAAGTTACCGCTAGGCTTTAAAAGGTTAATCTTATATGAGTCTGAGATGGTGTATTTTGTTGGTTTTAATAACTGGATACATTCGGCAAGATGTGTTTAACCTGTCACTCACACGCACACACCAACAAATGCACACAGTGTATATAAAAGCACACATCACCCATACACATGAACCCTCCTACATGTTTCGGCGACAAATCGCCATCCTCAGGGAGACGTTATTTCGAAAGCATGTAAAACGAAGACATTCAATTATTTTGGGTCTAAAACTTCGATACAAGATGTATGTATACGTATAACCACATGCAGGATACACAGTGGCACGTCAATGGATTTTATTGAAGAATAACTCAGCATCACTTTGTCAAGTGTGCCCACAGTTTTGTGTTTACAGCTGCCACTATTTACTATTAGCATTTTATCTTTAGTATTGTATATCTGAATTGCATGTCTTGATTTTATATTCCTTTGTATTGTCTCCCTGAGAATGGCGATATATCGCCGAAACATGTAGTAGAGTTCGTAGTTATGGATGGTTTTGCTTTTATGTAAATTGTGTGCATTTGTTGGTTTAGTATGTGAGTGATTATTATTATTATTATTATTATTATTATTTCTTACTGCAATTGGGTTTTCACCCGGTGGCAGCAGCCTCACACCAGTACAGACACACAATACAATAACACATACATAAACGGAACAGCACAAATTGCAGTACACGTATTGGCAGTCACCCACACAATACAATGTGCCTACACTAATACAAATATACCTACATAACTGCAATGTACCCATACAAATACAATGGTACCCATACAAATACAATGGTACCCATACAAATACAATGGTGCCAATACAAATACAATGATGCTCATACAAATACAATGGTACCCATACAAATACAATGATACCCATACAAATACAATGATACCCATACAAATACAATGGTGCCCATACAAATACAATGATGCCCATACAAATACAATGATACCGTACAAATACAATGATACCGTACAAATACAATGATACCAATACAAATACAATGATTCCCATACAAATACAATGATGCCCATACAAATACAATGGTATCCATACAAATACAATGGTACCCATACAAATACAATGGTACCCATACAAATACAATGGTGCCCATACAAATACAATGATACCCATACAAATACAATGGTACCCATACAAATACAATGGTACCCATACAAATACAATGGTACCAATACAAATACAATGGTACCAATACAAATACAATGATGCCCATACAAATACAATGATGCCCATACAAATACAATGATACCGTACAAATACAATCGTGCCCATACAAATACAATGATGCCATACAAACACAATGATGCCCATACAAATACAATGATGCCGTACAAATACAATGGTGCCCATACAAATACAATGGTGCCCATACAAATACAATGATACCCATACAAATACCATGGTACCCATACAAATACAATGGTACCCATACAAATACAATGGTACCCATACAAATACAGTGATTGTAGTCACAGTGCACGGAGAGAATAATATTAAATGTGTTTAACCTGTTTATTGCTGAAACCCGTGGGAGAGCCTCACCACATGGATATATGAAACACGCTAATTTTATACACAGTGTGCTGCAGTGTAATAGTGAGTGGACAGAATCAAAGTCGCGGTCACAGGCCACTGGGCCTTGTGTATTCATACCCCTTCCACATTTCAGGGTAGGACGAGCACAAACAGGCGGTGGCCTGACGTTTCGGTGCGGATCGTAAGAATGACGGAACAAAAAACGGAACTGCCAACGGTGGGTTTTACAAACATGTGACTTCACTGGACTAAGCGCAGGCGGTTGGCCTGGCGACAGGGGCGCGTAGCGCACTTAGGCCTCTCCTGAACGTTCTGTCGCTCGTCTTGAGTTCTGGGAAGTGCCCAAACCGAATGTGGGAAGAACTGGATCCACTTTGTAATGCGGTTATGCGGATCTTCCATGCGAGGTTCCATCCGCATGGCGGGAATTGCAGGTGACGTGTGTGACAGGTCGAACCCTTTAATGCCTGCCTGTACTGTGCTGATATCGAGAGCCACCCGAGTCACAAGTTAATATCTTTTGTTAGTAAAGTTGGACTATGGCAGAAGAAAATCAAAAATGCAAACATGGATATTCTCATATTAAAAACAAGTTATTTGGGGACGAATGTAAGGGGGATGTGGAAAAATATGGCCGTGGCATATCTGAGGTCACGTAATGAATGTTACATTGCATATTACCCAATATCGGTGAAAAATCTGCTAATTTAACGCTAAGCATATTGCTGTGCTGAGGCACAATTAACCTTTTAAAGCCTAGCGGTAACTTTACGTACCACCAGGTTTAACATTAAAAAATCCTACGTGGTGCCCACATTGCGTTTATGTGTTTTGTACGGATCTCAGAACAAACAGCAACTTTTGCCTTATAAAACATTAAGAGATTGGTTTTTATAACCGAAGTGGAGAGTGTTTACAACGCGGTACGCACTGAGTCCTTATATAAAACAGATACGCTTCGTCTTTAAAGGGTTAAACAACGGTTTGGGTGTACAAAAATATGCTTGACTCCTGGTTTCCTGTACGTTTCGGTTACTCTCGCAAGTATTATGGGAAGACACGCGAGAATGCACACGGGAGGCTGAGGGTTGCGTTTTACCGTCGTGACAATCATACGAGTGCATGCAACATGTAGCAGAATCACTAAACAGGCAAACGTGTCTTTATCGACGCCATAAATGCATACAGGGGTAGCAGAACTATAGCTCCACTCATTCTTAACCTCATCACTAGGTGGGAGTGCAGTGTTCCGTCTAAGCTGCGCAGGTGCGCGGCCGCGCAGTAACTGAAATGCTCCCGCGCACACAGAATTGTTACCACGCAGCTGAAATGTTTCAATTTTCATTGTAAATATTCTTATTATGCACATTAGAAAAAAAAACTTTTAAAGTGCCGGGCAGTCGGCAGGTTGCATAAGAATTTTCTGCTCGGAGCAGAAGTAGGTCCGTGCAGCTTTAAAAAAAATTAGAGAGAACTTTGTGGGAGTGAGAGGTTAGTCTCATGCTCCGGCCAATTTACCCTATGAAAAGCACTTGCGGTGCCCAGTGAATAGGAGCCAGGGTGGGCCCCACATCTTGTCTGGGTGTTTTGGAGATGAAAAAATTTTTTTAGTTCTGCTGGAATTCGAACCCGGAACGTCCAGCCCGTAGCGGTCTCTATACCACGTGCTGTGACGTCACAGATCGGAATATTGTTAGCTTAGCGCGCAGTTGAGACAAACTGGTTGAAACCGTCAATTAATGTCGTTACTACCCTACCTTGCACAGGGAAAAGTACAAGAAGATGAACAGAGTATGAATAAAGGATGGGAGGATAATATTAAAATGGATCTTAAATAAGCGGCATGAGGAGCATGGACTGGATTGATCTGGTTCAGGATAGGGACAGGTGGCGGGCTGTTGTGAATGCGGTAATGAACCTTCGGGTTCCACAAAACGCGGGGAATTTCTTGACTAGCTGAGGAACTGTTAGCTTCTCGGGAAGGGCTCTGATCCATGTAGTTAGTTAGTTATTTAGTTAGTTACAGGGGCGCATCAAAGTGGGGGTCGCTGGGCTGCAGCCCCCCCCCCCAACACCCGAAAACCGAGATTTAAAAAACACAGATTTTGTAGCTATTATATCAAAAGTTTTACGTGATTTACCCTTCAGCTGGAATTATCCACAGAAATCGGCTGATGACCGGTACGTTAGAATTTTGAAAAAAAAAAAAGTGAATGAAATTAAAAAACAACCAAGAAGACAGGACACTGTGATTGAGTCATGGAACACGTTGTTATATCCATATGTACGTAAATGCAGTTGCAGTGTTATGTTGTGCTTACAGCATGATTTTTGTAACATAGTTTTTAAAATCAAACATAAATTAGTATGTATATGTATAGCCTCAGGGTCAGCTGCCCCAAGGAAGAATTCTGAGTGCGCACCTGGTTGGTTGGTTAGTTAGTTAGTCAGTTAGTTAATTAGTCAGTTAACTAGTTTGATAAAAGTCAGGTTTCCAAACCAGGCTCTGGAGAAGTATGGCGGATAGTTCCATGTATTCATAACTTCAAAAGGAGATGGAAGTGATGGTGTATACACGGGCACTTAATTAACCCTTTAAAGACGAAGCGTATCTGTTTTATGTAAGGACTCAGTGCGTACCGCGTTGTAAACACTCTCCACTTCGGTTATAAAAACCAATCTCTTAATGTTTTATAAGGCAAAAGTTGCTGTTTGTTCTGAGATCCGTACAAAACACATAAACGCAATGTGGGCACCACGTAGAATTTTTTAGTGTTAAACCTGGTGGTATGTGAAGTTACCGCTATGCTTTAAAAGGTTAAAAACGAAGCGTATCTGTTTTATATAAGGACTCAGCGCGTACCGCGCTGTAAACACTCTCCACTTCGGTTATAAAAACCAATCTCTTAATGTTTTATAAGGCAGAAGTTGCTGTTTGTTCTGAGATTCGTACAAAACACATAAACGCAATGTGGGCACCACGTAGGATTTTTTAGTGTTAAACCTGGCGGTACGTAAAGTTACCGCTAGGCTTTAAAAGGTTAAATCCCGGAATTCTTGCAGAAGTTAGGGGTCTGTTCAACGAAGCACGTGTTCTGAGTAATGAACTGGGATGGAAGTGGCAGTGAGTGACTGCGGCCTGCGTGTGTGTGGTTTCCTGTCTGGCAATTTATTCGAAATGCAATAGAAGTGAAATAAAGCCGGTTAGGGTAGCCGGCCCTCGCCAGAGTTTTGAACGTGGCAAATCCCCAGTAATAAGCAAACATGAACGTCGTGATTTTGTGTTAATTTAAGCGGAATGTGCTCGATCAGGGCATAACTACGCCGTATCAATTGGCAATGTTTAGTGTAGAACACTGCGGTTTTTGCAAGGCCGTTAGGGAAAGCAATTGGAAAGACGCATTGTGACACATCTGGAGAGGAAGTACGATGTTTGTGGTTTCAGACTTCCGCCGCCATGTTGAGGACATCTGCGCTCTTCTTGGGTGTTACTCAGCATCGCGTCGGTAATCCTTTACCGACATTTGGGGACAACGTATCTGTCCCATCTTCAAGGGTCAAGAAGTCTAAGAAGAAGACATCTTGGACTTCCCGACCCCTGAAGATGGAACCCTATACGTTGTCTCGAAACGTCGGTAAAGGATTACCACTCGACACTGCGTAATATCGTAGAAGCGCCCAGATCTCAAGTACGATTTGACTGCTGAAACTGACAAAGCGTTATTAAACCTTCCATTAGAGTTGGCGGTCCACGGACCAAGATGCGGGCTCGAGAATTACAAGAATGCAAAATGGGAAGGTGGCCGTCCGATGCGGGTGGTTTTGATGGTCTGTGTTAACAAAATGAGACGCCGCCCAATCCGGCAATGTCGGCAGTGCTACAACTAAACACTATTTCGATCTATACACAATAAACAGAACACTATTTTCAGGCTGTTTTTAATCATCCTGCAACATGTTTCGGCCGCGTACACTCGACATCATCAGGCAGAAACTTGCAGGCATACGCGGCCGAAACATGTTGCAGGGCACTAACAAGGAGCATGAAGACAGTGTTGTGGTTATTGTGTGTAGACTGAAACAGTGATTATATACACGCACAACGGGATGCTGGTTCCAAAATTTGCCGCAAGTAGAGGTTACATATCTTACAGTGATGCAGGCCTGTCTGTTGTGTTCTGTGTGCAGCCCTCGTAAGACGTCGGGGTAGGCCTACTGCAATTGACATAGCTTTAGTTTGCCAGCTGGACGGTCCTGGGTTCGATCTCCTTCAGAAGCAAGGACCTTATCTGCTCTCCGAAACGCCCTAACTGGCTCTGACACCAACATAATCACGTGTTTGAAGGATACCGGGGGCCCGTGGGGGTAAATGGGTGGGGGCGCAAAGCTGACCCGAATAGCAACTCTTTTATGACGAATTTTTGTGCTATGTGTAAGCTGTACTTACATTTCAAGGTGTGCAAGGTGTTACAGTGGGACCGTGCTGTTCAAAGTGAATTTAGTCTCACAGAGTCAGTGTACAAAATTTGGCTTCGGATGGTTCATTCCGCCTGTCAGACCTGCCGGTACTCCGAATCTTTTATTGCGACATCTGTGCACGTATCGCTAAATCTGTCTAGGATTGCTAACTGTGTGTAGGTATTGCTAACTCTCTGCAGGTGTCAGTAGTCTTCCAGGCTTTGTAGAAGCTGTAACTAATTACTTTGTTAGTTTTTACCTTTGTATTGAGGCTGAAACATTTCGACTTGTCCACGATGTGTGTAGTGCGTCCATGTCTATCTCTGCTCTTTCTTTTGCTGTTACACAAATACATTTCGTCTCTGTTGTGTGTCAGTTTATCGTCGCCTCTCATGTTGTGCCACATGCGTGTCGTCGTTGTCGTCATCATCATCATCAGAAGCATCATCAAAAGCATCATCATCAGCAGCAGCACCAGCAGCAACACTACAGCCCTTTTTGGGTTACCGAGGCTGTTGTGTAGATTTCGTAACCATTTTTATGGCCGATCCCAGTGGCCGCGCCGTCTAAGGCGTGGGTCTGTGGCCGCTCGCTTGCTGGGATCGTGGGTTCGAATCCCACCGGGGGGCATGGATGTCTGTCCCTTGTGAGTGTTGTGTTTTATCGCGCAGGGTTCTCTGCCTCGGGCTGATCACTCGTCCAGAGGAATCCTACCGAGTGTGGTGTGTCGAACTGAGTGTGATCTAGAAACCTCCAAAAAGGAGGCGACCTGGGCCCGATTTGGGCTGTTGTGCCACAGGAAGGGAAAAAATATTTCTATGAGTGTTACAGCCCCGGCATGTGTGTGTGTATTTTGGTCATTCCTTACTGCTGTAGACGTTAAGGCTGCTTCCCATACGCTGTCATAATTGGATCTTGGTAGAAATGTAAGCTATACGTTACAAGCTTGAATGAATCATCCAACCGTATGATCATACGGATGATAATTTGAATAATATCAACTTTCGATGCCCAGGACCTCTAAATTCAGTTGTTCGTCGTGTGGATACAGCACCTGCCGTTACAAATACACCGACAGACCATCATGACTTTACCGTTATAAATTCAGCTTTCTCGTATACTTAACGACTTTACTTTAACATGCAGAGCAGGTGAAGCTTTACAGCAAAGCTCACCACATTCCGACCTCGATAGTAGCTCAGTTAATACAGTGATCGGGAAATCAGAACTTTATTGGCACCAAGGGCAATGTTTTTTTTCTTCTCTGTAAGGTCCGGACCGACTTCGTGGCCAACAAAACCTCATATTTAGTACATAGGTGGCACTCCTTCCTCGGGGCAAAAGGTGTAGGGCGGCCAGCTCACAACTAAATTGCATCTATTTGCGGTGTGTGGGACACTGCCTCTATTCTGCTATACGTTTTCACAGATTGGTGCTTCAAACTTTAAAAGTCCAGTGGTAACTATATGTACCACCAGGTTTAACATTCACAAATTGTACGTTCTGCCCACACAGTGTGTTTATGTGTTTTGTGTGGATCTCAGAACAAACAGCGATTATTTCCCTATACAGCATTAACTGGTTGGTTTTTATAACCGAGACGGAGTGTGTTTACTGCGCGGTACGGACTGGGTCTTCCTTTAAAGCCCAGTGGTTACTGTATGTACCGCCAGGTTTAACATTCACAAATTCTACGTTCTGCCCACACAGTGTGTTTATGTGTTTTGTGTGGATCTCAGAACAAACAGCGATTATTTCCCTATACAGCATTAACTGACTGGTTTTTATAGCCGAGACGGAGTGTGTTTACTGCGCGGTACGGACTGGGTCTTCCTTTAAAGCCCAGTGGTTACTTTATGTACCGCCAGGTTTAACATTCACAAATTCTACGTTCTGCCTACACAGTGTATTTATGTGTTTCGTGTGGATCTCAGAACAAACAGCGATTATTTCTCTACATGGCATTAACTGGCTGGTTTTTCGGGTTTCTTATGAAGTAGAAACAAATGCCTTTCTTGCAGACTAGGGTTATGTGTCCGTCTGTCTGTCTGTCTGTCTGTCTATCTGTCCGTGACATAGTATCAGCAACTAAACCGTTGGTCGAATTTTTTAAATGAAATTTGGTGTGGGAGTTCTTTACAAAAAGTTGTCGTGCAGATCGTGTTTCATGAAAATTGGCGTAAATTGAAACTGAAAGCCGTGATTTCCACGTTTCTTACTCGATTTGGATGAAATTCAGTATTAAGTCTGTCGATGTAAGGCCGTTCAGCAGGTGTGCGGCCCGTGAAACCCCGTACAGTGACACTCGTACTGTGCTTAAGGGCCGAAAGGGTTTTATGTCCGTACTAGCTATAGTCACTGTCCAATGTGGGCAACATTCGAGACCAACGACGCGAATATAATGCTGATTATTTTTTTTGGCATTTGTGGGTTTTGTAACAATCGGCACAGAGAAGACGTGCTTTTATTTGTGGCGTAAATTGAATTGCTCTAAGTGCATTTAGTGTGAGCCCCACGAAATTTGGAGAATAAAGAATACCCCGCAGGGGATGTACGGCCGCACCGCAGCCTTGAGGCTTATTCTGCAACCGTGTGCTGAAGATAACTAGTTTTTTTCTTTTTTCCGTGTAATGGAGCAGCGGTAAAATGAAACTGACAGGAAAAAACCGAAGTACTTCGGGAAAAACCTGTCCCAGTGCCACTTTGTCCACCAAAAAAACCCCCATGGACTGACCCGGGATCGAACCCGGGCCTCCGCGGTGAGAGGCCGGCGACTAACCCCCTGAGCCACGGCACGGCCTAACCATTACCAATCTAGACGATGTGTTTAATGCGCGATAGATTGAATCTTTAACCCACACAATGCAGGTTAATCTCAGTGTGTAAAGGGAAAACTTAACTTCTACTGTGTAAAATACACAATACATCGAAGTATTGTGATGTTGGTGTAAAAAGATTATAAAATATCAGTGGGGGACATAATGTGTCTGTATTTTTGCTGCGCTAAGTCCTCAACTGGTTCTGGAGTGCCGTAGTGTGTGGCTGTACCAAGAACAGCGCAGTTCTTTGGCTCGTATAATGCAGCTTCTTTACACTTTGGTCGCGGTATTTACCAGCATGAGTCTTGGCCTTCATGGAATACGCTTTCATTGCATGATTCATGAAACCTAGTGTATGCCTTCTGCACATAAAAGAAGGCACAAACAAGTGGTTGTTCCCTTGAGAACCGCTGCGTGGAATTCGGTTAGCTTCCATACATTTTAGAAGCGTAAAATGTGATACTCCACACGTAATGCATTCTGAATTAACGGTATAACTTCAGATACTTTTTATAGTTCTTCTTCTTCTTCTTCTTCTTCTTGATCGATGCAATGAATGCTGGAATGTGTGTGCAAAGTACATTGTTTTGAAAGCTTATCTTTTATATTAACCCTTTAAAGCCCAGTGGTTACTTTATGTACCGCCAGGTTTAACATTCACAAATTCTACGTTCTGCCCACACAGTGTATTTATGTGTTTTGTGTGGATCTCAGAACAAACAGCGATTATTTCCCTATACAGCATTAACTGACTGGTTTTTATA
>BLKM01000396.1:0-17771 GCA_013340265.1 Coptotermes formosanus | reverse complement strand
TAATAGAGCGGTTCGCCGTTCACTAGCCCATAAGTCCTGCATTTTATTACAGCATAAAAGAGCGGTTTCGCAGTTAACCAGCCCATAAGTTCCGCATTTGTATTACAGCATAAAAGAGCGATTCGCCGTTCACTAGCCCATAAGTCCGTATTTGTGTTACAGCATAAAGTGCGGGTTCGCAGTTCACTAGCCCATAAGTCACGTATTTGTATTACAGCATAAAAAAGCGGTTCGCCCTTCTAAAGCCCATAAATCCCGTATTTGTATTACAGCATAAAAGAGCGGTTCGCCGTTCACTAGCCCATTATTCCCGTATTTGTATTACAGCATAAAAGAGCGGTTTTGCAGTTCACTTGCCCATAAGTCCCGTATTTGTAATACAGCATAAAAGAGCGGTTAGCAGTTCACCAGCCCATAAGTTCCTTTTTTGTATTACAGCACGAAAGAACGGTTTCGCAGTTCACTAGCCCATAAGTCCCGTATTTGTATTACAGCATAAAAGCGTGGTTTTGAAGTTCACTAGTCCATAAGTCCCCTTTTTGTATTACAGCATTAAAGGGCGGTTTCGCAAATCACTAGCCCATAAGTACCGTATTTGTATTACAGCGTAAAAGAGCGGTTCGTAGTTCACCAGCCCATAATTCCCGTAATTGTATTAAAGCATAAAAGAGCGGTTTCGCCGTTCACTAGACCATAAGTCCCGTATTTGTATTACAGCATTAAAGAGCGGTTTCGCAGTTCACTAGCCCATAAGTTCCGTATTTGTATTACAGCATAATAGAGCGGTTTCGCAGTTCAGTAGCCCATAAGTCCCTTATTTGTGTTACAGCATAAAAGAGCGGTTCGCCGTTCACTAGCATATAAGTCCCGTATTTGTATTACAACTTTATTGAGCGGTTCGCCGTTCACTAGCCGATATGTCCCGTATTTTTTTTCAGCATTAAAGAGCTGTTCGCAGTTCACTAGCCCATAAATCAAGTATTTTCTATTACAGCATAAAAGAGCGGTTCGCCGTTTACTAGCCCATAAGTCCCGTATTTGTATTACAGCATAATAGTGCGGTTCGCCTTTCACTAGCCCATAAGTCCCGTATTTGTATTACAGCATAAATGAGCTGTTTCGCAGTTCACTAGGACATAATTCCCGTATTTGTATTACAGCATAAAAGAGCGGTTTCGCCGTTCACTAGCCCATATGTCCCGTATTTGTATTACTACACAAAAGAGAGGTTCGCCGTTCACTAGCCAATAAGTCCCGTATTTTTATTACAGCTTTAAAGATCGGTTCGCAGTTCACTAGACAATAAGTCCCGTATTTGTATTACAGTATTAAAGATCGGTTCGCATTTCACTAGCCCATAAGTCACGTACTTGTATTACAGCATGAAAGAGCGGTTCGACGTTCACTAGCACATAAGTCCGTATTTGTGTTACAGCATAAAAGATCGGTTCGCAGTTCACTAACCCATAAGTCACGTATTTGTATTACAGCATAATAGATCGGTTCGCCGTTCACCAGCCCATCAGTCCTGTATTTGTATTACAGCATAAAAGAGCGGTTCGACGTTCACTAGCCCATTATTCCCGTATTTGTATTACAGCATAAAAGAGCGGTTTTGCAGTTCATATATGTATTACAGCATAATAGAGCGGTTTCGCCGTTCACTAGGCCATAAGTCCCGTATTTGTATTACAGCATAAAAGAGCGGTTTCGCAGTTGACCAGACCATAAGTTCCGCATTTTTATTACAGGATAAAAGAGCGGTTCACTTTTCACTAGCCGATAAGTCCGTATTTGTTTTACAGCATAAAAGAGCGGTTCACCGTTCACTAGCCCGTAAGTCCAGTATTTGTATTACAGCATAATAGAGCGGTTCGCTGTTCACTAGCCCATAAGTCCCGTATATATATTACAGCATAAAAGAACCGTTTCGCAGTTGACCACCCCATAAGTTCCGCATTTGTTTTACAGCATTAAAGAGCGGTTCCCCGTTCACTAGCCCATAAGTCCGTATTTGTGTTACAGCGTAAAAGAGCGGTTCGCAGTTCACTAGCCCATAAGTCACGTATTTGTATTACAGCATAAAAGAGCGGTTCGCCGTTCACCAGCCCATCAGTCCCGTATATGTATTACAGCATAAAAGAGCGGTTCGCCGTTCACTAGCCTATTATTCCTGTATTTGTATTACAGCATAAAAAAACCGTTTTGCAGTTCATATTTATATTACAGCATAAAAGAGCGGTTTCGCCGTTCACTAGGCCATGAGTCCCGTATTTGTATTACAGCATAAAAGAGCGGTTTCGCCATTCCCTAGCCCATAAATCCCGTATTTGTATTACAGTATAAACGAGCGGTTCGCCCTTCACTATCCCATCAGTCCCGTATTTATATTACAGCATTAAAGAGCGGTTCGCAGTTCACTAGCCCATAGGTCACGTATTTGTATTACAGCATTATAGAGCGTTTCACCGATCACTAGCCCATAAGTCCCGTATTTGTATTACAGCATAAAAGAGCGGATCGCAGTTCACTAGCCCATAAGTCCCGTATTTGTATTACAGCATAAAAGAGCGGTTTCGGAATTCATTAGACCATAAGTCCCGTATTTGTATTACAGCATAAAAGAGCGGTTTCGCAGTTCACTAGCCCGTAAGTCCCGTATGTGTATTACAGCATAAAAGAGCGGTTTCGCAGTTCAGTAGCCCATAAGTCAGTATTTGTATTACAGCTTAAAAGAGCGGTTAGCCGTTCACTAGCCCATAAGTCCCGTATTTGTATTACAGCATAAAAGAGCGGTTCGCCGTTCACTAGCTCATAAGTCCCGTATTTGTATTACAACATAAAAGAGCGATTCGCATTTCACTAGCACATAGGTCCCGTATTTGTATTACAGCATAAAGGCGGTTTCGCAGTTCACTAGCCCATAAGTCCCGTATTTGTATTACGGCTTAAAAGAGCGGTTTCGCAGTTCACTAGCCCATAAGCCCCATATTTGTATTACAGCATTAAAGAGCGGTTCGCAGTTCCGTAGCCCATAAGTCCCGTATTTTTATTACAGCATAAAAGAGCGGTCTCGCAGTTCACTAGCCCATAAGTCACGTATTTATATTACAGCATAAAAGAGCGGTTCGCCGTTCACTAGCTAATAAGTCCCGTATTTGTATTACAGCATAAAAGATCGGTTCGCATTTCACTAGCCCATAAGTCCCGTATTTGTATTAGAGCATAAAAGCGGTTTCGCAGTTCACAAACCCATAAATCCCGTATTTGTATTACGGCATAAAAGAGCGGTTTCGCAGTTCACTAGCCCATACGTCCCGCATTTGTATTACACCATAAAAGAGCGGTTCGCCGGTCACTAGCCCATAATTCCCGTATTTGTATTACAGCACAAAAGAGCCGTTTCGCAGTTCACTAGCCCATACTTCCCGTATTTGTATTACAGCATAAAAGAGCCTTTTCGCAGTTCACTAGCCCATTAATCCCCTATTTGTATTATAGCATAAAAGTGCGCTTTCGCCGTTCACTAGCCCTTAAGTCCCGTATTTGTATTACAGCATAAAAGAACGGTTTCGCAGTTCACTAGCCCATAAGTCCCGTATTTGTATTACAGCATAAAAGAGCGGTTTCGCAGTACACTAGCCCATAAGTCCCGTATTTGTATTAGAGCATAAAAGAGTGGTTCGCAGTTCACTAGCCCATAAGTACCGTATTTTCATTACAGCATTAAAGAGCAGTTCGCAGTTCACTAGCCCATAAGTCACGTATTTTTATTACAGCATAAAAGAGCGGTTCGCCGTTCACTAGCCCATAAGTCCCGAATTTGTATTACAGCATAATAGAGCGGTTCGCCGTTCACTAGCCCATAAGTCCCGTATTTGTATTAGAGTATAAAGGAGCGGTTTCGCAGTTGACCAGCCCATAAGTTCCGCATTTGTATTACATTATAAAAGAGCGGTTCGCAGTTCACTAGCCCAAAAGTCCGTATTTGTGTTACAGCATAAATAGCGGTTCGCAGTTCACCAGCCCATAAGTCACGTATTTGTATTGCAGCATAAAAGAGCGGTTCGCCTTTCACCAGCCCATAAGTCCCTATTTATATTACAGCATAAAAGAGCGGTTCGCCGTTCACTAGACCATTATTACCGTATTTGTATTACAGCATGAAAGAGCGGTTTCGCAGTTCACTAGCCCATAAGTCCCGTATTTGTATTACAGCATAAAAGAGCGGTTTGCAGTTCACCAGCCCATAAGTCCCGTATTTGTATTACAGCGTAAAAGAACGGTTTCGCAGTTCACTAGCCCATAAGTCCCGTTTTTGTATTACAGCATAAAAGAGCTGTTTCGCAGTTCACTATGCCATAAGTCCCGTATTTGTATTACAGCATAAAAGAGCGGTTTCGCCGTTCACTAGCCCATAAGTCCCGTATTTGTATTACAGCATAAAAGAGCGTACCGCTGTTCACTAGCACATAAGTCCCATATTTTTATTACAGCATTAAAGAGCGGTTCGCAGTTCACTAGCCCATAAGTCCCGTATTTGTATTACTGCATAAAAGAGCGGTTCGCCGTTCACTAGCCCATAATTCCCGTATTTTTAATACAGCATTCAAGAGCTGTTCGCAGTTCACTAGCCCTTAAGTCACGTATTTGTATTACAGCATAAAAGAACGGTTCGCCGTTCACTAACCCATAAGTCCCGTATTTGTATTACAGCATAATAGAGCTTTTCGCCCTTCACTAGCCCATAAGTCCCGTATTTGTATTACAGCATTAAAGAGCGGTTTCGCAGTTCACTAGCCCATAAGTCCCGTATTTGTATTAGAGCATAATAGAGCGGTTTCGGAATTCAGTAGCCCATAAGTCCCGTATTTATATTACAGCATAAAAGCGGTTTCGCAGTTCAATAGCCCATAAGACCCGTGTTTGTATTACAGCATAAAAGACCGGTTTCGCAGTTCACTAGCCCACAAGTCACGTATTTGTATTAAGCATAAAAGAGCGGTTCGCCGTTCACTAGCTCATAAGTCCCGTATTTGTATTTCAGCATAAAAGAGCGGTTCGCCGTTCACTAGCCCATAAGTCCCGTATTTGTATTACAGCATAATAGTGCGGTTCACCGTTCAATAGTCCATAAGTCCCGTATTTGTATTAGAGCATAAAAGAGTGGTTTCGCAGTTCACTAGGACATAAGTCCCGTATTTGTATTTCAGCATAAAAGAGCGGTTTCGCCGTTCACTAACCCATAAGTCCCGTATTTTTATTACAGCATAAAAGAACGGTTCGCCGTTCACTAGCCCAGAAGTCCCGTATTTTTATTACAGCATTAAAGATAGGTTCGCATTTCACTAGCCCATAAGTCACGTACTTGTATTAGAGCATAAAAGAGCGGTTCGCCGTTCACTAGCCCATAAGTCCCGTATTTGTATTACAGCATGAAAGAGCGGTTCGACGTTCACTAGCACATAAGTCCGTATTTGTGATACAGCATAAAAGAGCGGTTCGCAGTTCACTAACCCATAAGTAACGTATTTTTATTACAGCATAACAGATCAGTTCGCCGTTCACCAGCCCATCAGTCCCGTATTTGTATTACAGCATAAAAGAGCGGTTCGCCGTTCACTAGCCCATTATTCCCGTATTTGTATTACAGCATAAAAGAGCGGTTTTGCAGTTCATATTTGTATTACAGCATAAAAGAGCGGTTTCGCCGTTCACTAGGCCATAATTCCCGCATTTGTATTACAGCATAAAAGAGCGGTTTCGCCATTCACTAGCCCAAAAGTCCCGTATTTGTATTACAGTATAAAAGAGCGTTTCGCCCTTCACTAGCCCATCAGTCCCGTATTTATATTACAGGATTAAAGAGCGGTTCGCAGTTCACTAGCCCATAAGTCACGTATTTGTATTACAGCATAATAGAGCGGTTCACCGTTCATGAGCCCATAAGTCCCGAATTGTATTTCAGCATAAAAGAGCGGTTTCGCAGTTCACCAGGCCATAAGTCCCTTGTTTGTATTACAGCATAAAAGAGCGGTTTCGCAGTTCATTAGTCCGTAAGTCCCGTATTTGTATTACAGCATAAAAGAGCGGTTTCGGAGTTCACTAGCCCGTAAGTCCCGTATTTGTATTACAGAAGAAAAGAGCGGTTTCGCAGTTCAGTAGCCCATAAGTCACGTATTTGTATTACAGCTTAAAAGAGCAGTTCGCCGTTCACTAGCCCATAAGTCCCGTATTTGTATTACAGCATAAAAAAGCGGTTCGCCGTTCACTAGCCCATAAGTCCCGTATTGGTATTACAGAATAAAAGAGCGGTTCGCCGTTCACTAGCCCATAAGTCCCGTATTTGTATTACAGCATAAAGGAGCGGTTTCGCAGTTCACTAGCCCATAAGTCCCGTATTTGTATTACAGCATTAAAGAGCGGTTTCGCCGTTCACTAGCCCATCAGTCCCATATTTGTATTACAGCTTAAAAGAGCGGTTTCGCAGTTCACTAGCCCATAAGTCCCGTATTTGTATTACAGCATAAAAGCGGTTTCGCAGTTCACTAGCCCATAAATCCCGTATTTGTATTGCAGCATAAAAGAGCGGTTTCGCAGTTCCCTATCCCATAAGTCCCGTATTTGTATTACAGCATAAAAGAGCAGGTTCGCATTTCACTAGCCCGTAAGTCGGGTATTTGTATTGCAGCATAAAAGACCGGTTGGACGTTCACTAGCTCATAAGTCCCGTACTTGTATTACAGCATAAAAGAGCGGGTCGCATTTCACTAGCCTATAAGTCCCGTATTTTTATTATAGCATAAAAGTGCGCTTTCGCCTTTCACTATCCCATAAGTCCCGTATTTGTATTAAAGCATAAAAGAGCGGTTTCGCAGTTCACTAGCCCATCAGTCTCGTATTTGTAATACAGCATAAAAGAGCGTTTTCGCAGTTCACTAGCCCATAAGTCCCGTATTTGTATTACAGTATAAAAGCGGTTTCGCAGTCCACTTGCTCATAAGTCCCGTATAGGTATTACAGCATAAAAGAGCGGTTTCGCCGTTCACTAGCCCATAAGTCCCGTATTGGTATTACAGCATAAAAGAACGGTTCGCAGTTCACTAGCCCATAAGTCCCGTATTTTTATTACAGCATTAAAGAGCGGTTCGCCGTTCACTAGCCCATAAGTTCCGTGTTTGAATTACAGCATAAAAGAGCGGTTTCGAATTTGAACAGCCCATAATTTCCACATTTGTATTACAGCATAAAGGAGCGGTTCGCCGTTCACTAGCCCATAAGTTCGTATTTGTGTTACAGCATAAAAGAGCGGTTCGCAGTTCACTAGCCCATAAGTCACGTATTTGTATTACAGCGTAGAAGAGCGGTTCGCCTTTCACCAGCCCATAAGTCCCGTATTTGTATTACAGCATAAAAAAGCGTTTCGCCGTTCACTAGACCATTATTCCCGTATTTGTATTACAGCATTAAAGAGCGGTTTCGCAGTTCACTAGCCCATAAATCCCGTATTTGTATTACAGCATAAAAGAGCGGTTCGCAGTTCACCAGGCCATAAGTCCCGTATTTGTATTACAGCATAAAAGAACGGTTACGCAGTTCACTAGACCATAAGTCCCGTATTTGTATTACAGCATATAAGAGCGTTTTCGCAGTTCACTAGGGCATAAGTCCCGTATTTGTATAACAGCATAAAAGAGTGGTTTCGCCGTTCACTAACCCATAAGTCCCGTATTTGTATTACTGCATAAAAGAGCGGTTCGCCATTCATTAGCCCTTAAGTACCGTTTTTTATTACAGTATTAGAGAGCGGTTCGCGGTTCACTAGCCCATAAGTCCCGTATTTTTATTACAGCATTAAAGAGCGGTTCGCAATTCACTAGCCCATAAATCACGTATTTGTATTACAGCATAACAGAGCGCTTTCGCAGTTCACTAGCCCATAAGTCTCGTATTTGTATTACAGCATAAAAGAGCCATTTCTCCTTTCACTAGGCCATAAATCCCGTATTTTTATTACAGCCTAAAAGAGCGGTTTCGCCATTCACTATACCACAAGTCCCGTATTTGTATTAGAGCATAAAAGAGCGGTTCGCCGTTCACTAGCCCATCAGTCCCGTATTTATATTACAGCATTAAAGAGCGGTTCGCATTTCACTAGCCCATAAGTCACGTATTTGTATTACAGCATAATAGAGAGCTAAACCGTTCACTAGCCCATCAGTCCCGTATTTGTATTACAGCATAAAAGAGCGGTTTCGCAGTTCACCAGGCCATAAGTCCCGTATATGTATTACAATATAAAAGAGCGGTTTCGCAGTTCATTAGCCCATAAGTCCCGTATTTGTATTACAGCATAAAAGAGTGGTTTCGCAGTTCACTAGCCCGTAAGTCCCGTATTTGTATTACAGAATAAAAGAGCGGTTTCGCAGTTCAGTAGCCCATAAATCACGTATTTGTATTACAGCTTAAAAGAGCGGTTCGCCGTTCACTAGCCCAATAAGTCCCGGATTTGTATTACAGCATAAAAGAACGGTTCGCCGTTCACTAGCCCATAAGTCCCGTATTGGTATTACAGAATGAAAACCGGTTCGCCGATCACTAGCCCATAAGTCCCGTATTTGTGTTACAGCCTAAGGAGCGGTTTCGCAGTTCACTAGCCCATAAGTCCCGTATTTGTATTACAGCATAAAAAGCGGTTTCGCCGTTCACTAGACCATAAGTCCCATATTTGTATTACAGCATAAAAGGGAGGTTTCGCAGTTCACTAGCCCATAAGTCCCGTATTTGTATTACGGCATAAAAGCGGTTTCGCAATTCACTAGCCCATAAGTCTCGTATTTGTATTACAGCATAAAAGAGCGGTTTCGCAGTTCACTAGCCCATAAGTCCCGTATTTGTATTACAGCATAAAAGAGCGGTTTCGCAGTACCCTAGCCCATAATTCCCGTATTTGTAATACAGCATAAAAGCGCTTTCGTTGTTCACTAGCCCATAAGTCCCGTATTTGTATTACAGCATAAAAGAGAGTTTTCGCAGTTCACTAGCCCATAAGTCCCGTATTTGTATTACAAAATAAAAGAGCGGTTTCGCAGTTCCCTGGCCCATAAGTCCCGTATTTTTATTACAGCAAAAAAGAGCGGTTTTTACAGTTCACTAGCCCATAAGTCCCGTATTTGTATTACAGCATAAAAGCGGTTTCGCAGTTCACTAGCCCATAAGTTCCGTATTTGTATTACAGCATAAAAGAGCGGTTCGCCGTTCACTAGCCCATAAGTCCCGTATTTGTATTACAACATAATAGTGCGGTTCGGCGTTCTCTAGCCAATTAGTCCCCTATTTGTATTACAGCATAAAAGAGCGGTTTCACAGTTCACTAGGACATAATTCCCGTATTTGTATTACAGCATAAAAGGGCAGTTTCGCCGTTCAATAGCCCATAAGACCCTATTTTTATTTCAGCTTATAAGAGCGGTTCGCCGTTCACTAGCCCATAAGTCCCGTACTTTTATAACAGCATTATAGATCGGTTCGCAGTTCACTAGCCCATAAGTCACGTATTTGTATTACAGCATAAAAAAGCGGTTCGCCGTTCACTAGCCAGTAAGTCCCGTATTTGTATTACAGCATAAACGAGCGGTTCGCCGTTCACTAGCCCATAAGTTCCGCATTTGTATTACAGCATTAAAGAGCGGTTCGCACTTCACTAGCACACAAGTCCGTATTTGTGTTACAGCATAAAAGAGCGGTTCGCAGTTAACCAGCCCATCAGTCCCGTATTTGTATTACAGCATAAAAGAGCGGTTCGCCGTTCACTAGCCCATTATTCCCGTATTTGTATTACAGCATAAAAGAACGGTTTTGCAGTTCACTAGCCCATAAGACCCGTATTTGTATTACAGCATAGAAGAGCGGTTCGCAGTTCACCAGCCCATAAGTCCCGTATTTGTATTACAGCATAAAAGAACGTTTTCGCAGTTCACTAGGACATAAGTCCCGTATTTGTATTATAGCATAAAAGAGCGGTTTCGCAGTTCACTAGGCCATAATTCACAAAATTTGTATTACAGCATAAAAGAGCGGTTTCGCAGTTCACTAGCCCATAAGTCCCGTATTTGTATTACAGCATAAAAGAGCGGTTCGCCGTTCACTAGCCCTTAAGTCCCGTATTTTTTTTACAGCATTAAAGAGCGGTTCGCAGTTCACTATCCCAATAAGTCCAGTATTTGTATTACAGCATAAAANAGTGCGCTTTCGCCGTTCACTATCCCATAAGTCCCGTATTTGTATTAAAGCATAAAAGAGCGGTTTCGCAGTTCACTAGCCCATCAGTCTCGTATTTGTAATACAGCATAAAAGAGCGTTTTCGCAGTTCACTAGCCCATAAGTCCCGTATTTGTATTACAGTAGAAAAGCGGTTTCGCAGTTCACTTGCTCATAAGTCCCGTATTTGTATTACAGCATAAAAGAGCGGTTTCGCCGTTCACTAGCCCATAAGTCCCGTATTTGTATTACAGCATAAAAGAACGGTTCGCAGTTCACTAGCCCATAAGTCCCGTATTTTTATTACAGCATTAAAGAGCGGTTCGCAGTTCACTAGCCCATAAGTCCCGTATTTGTATTACAGCATAATAGAGCGGTTCGAAGTTCAAAAGCACATAATTCACGTATTTGTATTACAGCATAGAAGAATGGTTTCGCAGTTCACTAGCCCATAAGTCCCGTATTTGAGTTACAGCATAAAAGAGCCATTTCTCCGTTCACTAGGCCATAAATCCCATATTTGTATTACAGCCTAAAAGAGCGGTTTCGCCATTCACTAGCCCATAAGTTCCGTATTTGTATTAGAGCATAAAAGAGCGGTTCGCCGTTCACTAGCCCATCAGTCCCGTTTTTATATTACAGCAATAAAGAGCGGTTCGCATTTCACTAGCCCATAAGTCACGTATTTGTATTACAGCATAATAGAGCGCTTCACTGTTCACTAGTCCATCAGTCCCGTATTTGTATTACAACATAATAGAGCGGTTTCGCAGTTCACCAGGTCATAAGTCCCGTATTTGTATTACAGTATAAAAGAGCGGTTTCGCAGTTCATTAGCCCAAAAGTCCCGTATTTGTATTACAGCATAAAAGAGCAGTTTCGCAGTTCACTAGACCGTAAGTCCCGTATTTGTATTACAGCATAAAAGAGCGGTTTCGCAGTTCAGTAGCCCATTTGTCACGTATTTGTATTACAGCTTAAAAGAGCGGTTCGCCTTTCACTAGCCCAATAAGTCCCGTATTTGTATTACAGCATAAAAGAGCGGTTCGCCGTTCACTAGCCCATAAGTCCCGAATTGGTATTACAGAATAAAAACCGGTTCGACGTTCACTAGCCCATAATTCCCGTATTTGTATTACAGCCTAAAGGAGCGGTTCGCAGTTCACTAGCCCATAAGTCCCGTATATGTATTACAGCATAAAAAGCGGTTTCACCGTTCACTAGACCATAAGTCCCATATTTGTATTACAGCATAAAAGGGAGGTTTCGCAGTTCACTAGCCCATAAGTCCCGTATTTGTATTACGGCATAAAAGCGGTTTCGCAGTTCACTAGCCCATAAGTCCCGTATTTGTATTACAGCATAAAAGAGCGGTTTCGCAGTTCACTAGGCCATAAATCCCGTATTTGTATTACAGCATAAAAGAGCGGTTTCGCAGTACCCTAGCCCATAAGTCCCGTATTTGTAATACAGCATAAAAGCGCTTTCGTTGTTCACTAGCCCATAAGTCCCGTATTTGTATTACAGCATAAAAGAGCGTTTTCGCAGTTCACTAGCCCCTAAGTCCCGTATTTGTATTACAGCATAAAAGAGCGGTTTCGCAGTTCCCTAGCCCATAAGTCCCGTATTTGTATTAGAGCAAAAAAGAGCGGTTTCACAGTTCACTAGCCCATAAGTCCCGTATTTGTATTACAGCATAAAAGCGGTTTCGCAGTTCACTAGCCCATAAGTCCCGTATTTGTATTACAGCATAAAAGAGCGGTTCGCCGTTCACTAGCCCATATGTCCCGTATTTGTATTACAGCATAATAGTGCGGTTCGCCGTTCACTAGCCAATTAGTCCCCTATTTGTATTACAGCATAAAAGAGCGGTTTCGCAGTTCACTAGCCCATAAGTCACGTATTTGTATTATAGCATAAAAAACGGTTCGCCGTTCACTAGCCCATCAAACCCGTATTTGTATTACAGCATAAAAGAGCGGTTTGCCGTTCACTAGCCAGTAAGTCCCGTATTTGTATTACAGCATAAACGAGCGGTTCGACGTTCACTAGCCCATAAGTTCCGCATTTGTACTACAGCATTAAAGAGCGGTTCGCACTTCACTAGCACACAAGTCCGTATTTGTGTTACAGCATAAAAGAGCGGTTCGCAGTTAACCAGCGCATCAGTCCCGTATTTGTATTACAGCATAAAAGAGCGGTTTTGCAGTTCAGTAGCCCATAAGACCCGTATTTGTATTACAGCATAAAAGAGCGGTTCGCAGTTCACCAGCCCATAAGTCCCGTATTTGTATTACAGCATAAAAGAGCGGTTCGCCTTTCACCAGCCCATAAGTCCCGTATTTGTATTACAGCATAAAAAAGCGGTTCGCCGTTCACTAGACCATCATTCCCGTATTTGTATTACAGCATAAAAGAGCGGTTTCGCAGTTCACTAGCCCATAAATCCCGTATTTGTATTACAGCATAAAAGAGCGGTTCGCAGTTCACCAGGCCATAAGTCCCGTATTTGTATTACAGCATAAAAGAACGGTTTCGCAGTTCACTAGCCTATAAGTCCTGTATTTGTATTACAGCATAAAAGAGCGTTTTCGCAGTTCACTAGGCCATAAGTCCCGTATTTGTATAACAGCATAATAGAGCGGTTTCGTCTTTCGCTAACCCATAAGTCCCGTATTTGTATTACTGCATAAAAGAGCGGTTCGCCATTCACTAGCCCTTAAGTCCCGTTTTTTTTTACAGTATTAGAGAGCGGTTCGCGGTTCACTAGCCCATAAGTCCCGTATTTTTATTACAGCATTAAAGAGCAGTTCGCAATTCACTAGCCCATAAGTCACGTATTTGTATTACAGCATAAAAGAGCGCTTTCGCAGTTCACTAGCCCGTAAGTCCCGGATTTGTATTACAGCATAAAGAGCGGTTTCGCAGTTCAGTAGCCCATAAGTCACGTATTTGTATTAAAGCTTAAAAGAGCGGTTCGCCCTTCACTAGCACACAAGTCCGTATTTGTGTTACAGCATAAAAGAGCGGTTCGCAGTTAACCAGCCCATCAGTCCCGTATTTGTATTACAGCATAAAAGAGCGGTTTTGCAGTTCACTAGCCCATAAGACCCGTATTTGTATTACAGCATAAAAGAGCGGTACGCAGTTCACCAGCCCATAAGTCCCGTATTTGTATTACAGCATAAAAGAACGTTTTCGCAGTTCACTAGGCCATAAGTCCCGTATTTGTATTATAGCATAAAAGAACGGTTTCGCAGTTCACTAGGCCATAATTCCCGTATTTGTATTACAGCATAAAAGAGCGGTTTCGCCGTTCACTAGCCCATAAGTCCCGTATTTGTATTAGAGCATAAAAGACCTTTTTCGCCGTTCACTAGGCCATAAGTCCCGTATTTGTATTACAGCATAAAAGAGCGGTTTCGCCATTCAATACCCCATAAGTCCCGTATTTGAATTACAGCATAAAAGAGCGGTTCGCCGTTCACTAGCCCATCAGCCCCGTATTTATATTACAGCATTAAAGAGCGGTTCGCAGGTTCCTAGCCCATAAGTCACGTATTTGTATTACAGCATAATAGAGCGGATAACCGTTCACTAGCCCATAAGTCCCGTATTTGTATTACAGCTTATAAGATCGGTTTCGCAGTTCACCAGGCCTTAAGTCCCGTATTTGTATTACAGCATAAAAGAGCGGTTTCGCAGTTCACCAGCCCATAAGTCCCGTATTAGTATTACAGAATAATAGAGCCGTTTCGCAGTTCACTAGCCCATAATTCCCGTATTTGTATTACAGCATAAAAGAGCTGTTTCGCAGTTCACTAGCCTATAAGTCCCGTATTTTTATTATAGCATAAAAGTGCGCTTTCGCTGTTCACTATCCCATAAGTGCCGTATTTGTATTAAAGCATAAAAGAGCGGTTTCGCAGTTCACTAGCCCATCAGTCTCGTATTTGTAATACAGCATAAAAGAGCGTTTTCGTAGTTCACTAGCCCATAAGTCCCGTATTTGTATTACAGTATAAAAGCGGTTTCGCAGTTCACTTGCTCATAAGTCCCGTATTTTATTACAGCATAAAAGAGCGGTTTCGCCGTTCACTAGCCCCTAAGTCCCGTATTTGTATTACAGCATAAAAGAACGGTTCGCAGTTCACTAGCCCATAAGTCCCGTATTTTTATTACAGCATAAAGGAGCGGTTTCGCAGTTCACTAGCCCATATGTCCCGTATTTGTATTACAGCTTAAAGAGCGGTTTCGCCGTTCACTAGCCCATCAGTCCCATATTTGTATTACAGCTTAAAAGAGTGGTTTCGCAGTTCACTAGCCCATAAATCCCGTATTTGTATTACAGCATAAAAGCGGTTTCGCAGTTCACTAGCCCATAAGTCCCGTATATGTATTACAGCATAAAAGAGCGGTTTCGCAGTCCACTAGCCCATAAGTCCAGTATTTGTATTACAGCATAAAAGAGCGGTTTCGCAGTTCCCTATCCCATAAGTCCCGTATTTGTATTACAGCATAAAAGAGCGGTTTCGCAGTTCACTAGCCCATAGGTCACGTATTTGTATTGCAGCATAAAAGAGCGGTTCGATGTTCACTAGCTCATAAGTCCCGTATTTGTATTACAGCATAAAAGAGCGGGTCGCATTTGACTAGCCCATAAGTCCCGTATTTGTATTACAGCATAAAAGCGGTTTCGCAGTTCTCTAGCCCATAAGTACCGTATTTGTATTACAGCATAAAAGAGCGGTTCGCCGTTCACTAGCCCATATGTCCGGTTTTTTTGTTTCAGCATTAAAGAGCTGTTCGCAGTTCACTAGCCCATATGTCACGTATTTTTATTACAGCATAAAAGAGCGGTTCGCCGTTCACTAGCCCTTAAGTCCCGTATTTGTATTACAGCATAATATTGCGGTTCGCCGTTCACTAGCCCATAAGTCCCGTATTTTTATTACAGCATAAAAGAGCGGTTCGCCGTTGACTAGCCCATAAGTCCCGTATTTTTATTACAGCATTAAAGATCGGTTCGCAGTTCACTAGCGCTTAAGTCACGTACTTGTATTAGAGCATAAAGAGCGGTTCGCCGTTCACTAGCCCATAAGTCCCCTATTTGTATTACAGCATAAAAGAGCGGTTCGCCGTTCACTAGCCCGTAAGTCCAGTATTTGTATTACAGCATAATAGAACGGTTCGCCGTTCACTAGCCCATAAGTCCCGTATATGTAATACAGCATAAAAGAGCGGTTTCGCAGTTGACCACCCCATAAGTTCCGCATTTGTATTACAGCATTAAACAGCGGTTCGCCGTTCACTAGCCCATAAGTCCGTATTTGTGTTACAGCGTAAAAGAGCTGTTCGCAGTTCACTAGCCCATAAGTCACGTATTTGTATTACAGCATAAAAGAGCGGTTCGCCGTTCACCAGCCCATCAGTCCCGTATTTGTATTACAGCATAAAAGAGCGGTTCGCCGTTCACTAGCCTATTATTCCCGTATTTGTATTACAGCATTAAAGAGCGGTTCGCAGTTCACTAGCCCATAAGTCCCGTATTTGTATTACAGGATAATAGAGCGGTTCGCCGTTCACTAGCCCATAAGTTCCGTGTTTGAATTACAACATAAAGGAGCGGTTTCGAATTTGAACAGCCCATAATTTCCGCATTTGTATTACAGCATAAAAGAGCGGTTCGCCGTTCACTAGCCCATAAGTTCGTATTTGTGTTACAGCATAAAAGAACGGTTCGCAGTTCACTAGCCAATAAATCACGTATTTGTATTACAGCATAAAAGAGCGGTTCGCCTTTCACCAGCCCATAAGTCCCGTATTTGTATTACAGCATAAAAAAGCGGTTCGCCGTTCACTAGACCATTATTCCCGTATTTGTATTACAGCATAAAAGAGCGGTTTCGCAGTTCACTAGCCCATAAGTCCCGTATTTGTATTAGAGCATAAAAGAGCGGTTTCGCCATTCACTAGCCCATAAGTCACGTATTTGTATTACAGCATAAAAGAGCGGTTCGCCGTTCACTAGCCCATAAGTCCCGTATTTATATTACAGCATTAAAGAGCGTTTCCCAGTTTACTTGCCCATAAGTCACGTATTTGTATTACAGCATAATAGAGCGGTTCACCGTTCACTACCCCATAAGTCCCGTATTTGTATTACAGCATAAAAGAGAGGTTTCGCAGTTCACTAGCCCATAAGTCCCGTATTTGTATTACAGCATAAAAGAGCGGTTTCGCATTTCACTAGCCCGTAAATCCCGTATTTGTATTAGAGCATAAAAGAGCTGTTTCGCAGTTCAGTAGCCCATAAGTCACGTATTTTTATTACAGCATAAAAGAGCGGTCTCGCAGTTCACTAGCTCATAAGTCCCGTATTTGTATTACAGCATAAAAGAGCGGTTCGCTTTTCACTAGCCCATAAGTCCCGTATTTGTATTAGAGCATAAAAGCGGTTTCGCAGTTCACAAACCCATAAGTCCCGTATTTGTATTACGGCATAAAAGAGCGGTTTCGCAGTTCACTAGCCCATAAGTACCGTATTTGTATTACAACATAAAAGAGCGGTTTCGCCGTTCACTAGACAAAAAGCCCCGTACTTGTATTACACAAAAAAAGAGCGGTTCGCCTGTCACTAGCCCATAAGTCCCGCATTTGTATTACACCATAAAAGAGCGGTTCGCCGGTCACTAGCCCATAAGTCCCGCATTTGTATTACAGCATAAAAGAGCGGTTTCGCAATTCACCATGCCATAAGCCCCGTGTTTGTATTGCAGCATAAAAGAGCCGTTTCGCAGTTCAGTAGCCCATACTTCCCATATTTGTATTTCAGCATAAAAGAGCTGTTTCGCAGTTCACTATCCCATAAATCCCGTATTTGTATTATAGCATAAAAGTGCGCTTTCGCCTTTCACTAGCCCTTGAGTCCCGTATTTGTATTGCAGCATAAAAGAACGGTTTCGCAGTTCACTAGCCCATAAGTCCCGTATTTGTATTACAGCATAAAAGAGCGGTTTCGTAGTTCACTAGCCCATAAGACCCGTATTCGTATTAGAGCATACAAGAGCGGTTCGCAGTTCACTAGCCCATAAGTCCCGTATTTTTGTTGCAGCATTAAAGAGCGGTTCGCAGTTCACTAGCCCATAAGTCACATATTTGTATTACAGCATAAAAGAGCGGTTCGCCGTTCACTAGCCCATAAGTCCCGTATGTGTATTACAGCATAATAGAGCGGTTCGCCGTTCACTAGCCCATAAGTACCGTATTTGTATTAGAGCATAAAGGAGCGGTTTCCCAGTTGACCAGCCCATAACTTCGGCATTTGTATTACAGTATAAAAGAGCGGTTCGCCGTTCACTAGCCCATAAGTCCGTATTTGTGTTACAGCATAAAAGAACAGTTCGCAGTTCACTAGCCCATAAGTCACGTATTTGTATTACAGCATAAAAGAGCGGTTCGCCGTTCACTAGCCCATAAGTCCCGTATTTTTATTACAGCATTCAAGAGCT